>JANZLQ010000089.1:61484-74487 GCA_026212715.1 Elanus axillaris | reverse complement strand
GGGGGGCAGTGCATAATATGGGGGGAGGGGGCGGAGGGGTGACACAAGGCAGGCAGGGATTATGGGGGGGACATGCGCAGGGGTAAAAACTCACAGGAGGGAGGTAGACATGATGAGGCAGTGGGAGACAGAAGGTCTAAGATACAGAAGGTCTAAAGACACAGAAGACAGGCTACACAAGACAGACACAGGCTGGAACTGCCCCTGCCCAGCACACGCTAGTGTTGTGCTGAGGAGTAAGCCGCTCCCTTTGCTTGCCTAAAGGGGACTGTTCCAGACAGTCCTCCCTCCTACACTAACTTTAAAACTCCTCCCTGCAGTTCCCAACCTTATACCCTCCTCCCAGCCCTGGGCCGTCAACTTAACTTTCAGAGGGCCAGCGGTCTGAATCCATCCTCAACAAAAATAACATCATCAATTAACTGGGATGTTCCTGTAGCCACCAGGTTCCTCTTCATCACCTGCACACAACTCACCCCCACCTGAAAAAAGAAAAAAAACCCAAACAAACCAAAAAACAAACCCCCAAACACCTATACCTCCCCCAAGAAAAAAAAGAAAAAAAAACCAACACACACACCAGGGCCAGCAGTTACCATCACATCAGCCAATACCAACCTCTTCCACAACACGATCCCCCTCAAAAGCACCATGGCACTCTGCTCACCTGCTCCGCACCAATTCCAGAGTCAGATGGTGCAGCCATCATCACTTGTGGTACTTAGGATACCAAGAGACACAAAAATTACCATTGCGCTTGCAAGAAATCACCAGCCTCATTCATACTCCTCCACCACACCACCTCACCTCAAACGCTTATCCAATTCTGAAGGTAGCCTGCACAGCATCTGCAAAATCAGGGGGAAAAGTTTAACCAAGTTGCCTTATGGTATTAGACGCCAACTGGCCAACAACCACCTCACCTCCTTGGACTGCTTGTCAGCATGCAGCTTCACGCCTCCGCAGCTCTGTGTGGCACCTGAAAAAAACCAAAGCAAAAGAAACATGCTGAAATACTGCCTGAAACCTCAGCAATTGCAATCTCCCTCTCCTTTACCTTGGTTACTCACCCACCCAGCCTCTGACATTTTGGGCTGCCATATTGAAGCTTGCACACCACCTGTAAAACCCCCCAAAATTGAATGATTATAACTTCACCTTACAGCACCTGAACAATAATAGCTACTTCAGCCCCCTAGACATTGCTCGCCTCACCAGAGTCATCTCCAGTGCTGATATCCCACTTTACTCCTTCAAAACAAGGAGAAAAAAAAAAACAAAACACACAAAACACCACACACAAGCTAACAATACAGCCACCGATCACCTCTTCCCTCTGACACCACACACCAACCCACCTTCTTACAGTGGTCCACTCGCCTTGTCTGTCACCCTTCGGCACACAGCTCATCTCATCCCCCTACACCTGCAAAAACATTATCAAACAAGTTACCTAGATGCTGTGCGATAGCTTAACAATTCCAAAGGTCTTGCTCCCATTTAGGAATACCATTTAGATTCTAACTACAGCCTGCCATTAAAAAAAAAAAAAAAATCAACAAACCAAAAAACAAACCCCAAAGCACTGAGCCCCACACAAAGAAGCCTTAACATCTTTGAGATTCACTCTGCTCAACTACCACTTGAGCAGCCTCTCCCAGATGGCTCCAGTTATCCCCTCTGCTTCCCCACCAGCTGCAGACAACTACTTGCTCCGAGATGGGTTGTACGGCCTTTGCCTACAAGGTCTAGTCATATTAACCATAAATTCCCACTGCTATTCTTCCCCTGCCTCTACCATTGCTACACCCCCAGGCGGGGCAGCTCCAGTCCAGACACACACATCTACAGACCAACACTGCATAAATAATACAAACAACATAACCCAAAAACGTGAGAAAATTCTTGGCAAGAAGGATGACTCCCAGACTGGAGACACCACTGGGTGAAGAGACTTACAAGGGCGCCTGAGGAAGAATCTACGGTGACCTAGGAAAAGTCAAATGCCTTGGCCCATGACAAAAAGCTATGGCCCCAACTGGGACAATGGATGCACCAGAAGCTTGTCTGTAAGACCTAAGAACATAAGGACACAGGGAAGAAGTCCCGGAGAAGGGCTCCATGAAAACAGATGGCTGGAGAATGGAGATCCTGACACTGCCTGCAATACCACTACAAGAAAGATGACCATCTGTAAACTTCAGGGGGCAAGACACACAATACATAACATATCCATGCATTAAACTTCTAATGCAAAAAAGGAAGAGCTCCGTTAGCATTATGCTGATGAGTCAAGGCATGTGAGACTGTCTGTACGGCTGCTGATGTACCTGCCAGGCATGAAGTTCACTGGGAACATCAAGACCCAAGTAAGGTATTGCATAGGACACATAAAACAGGCTACACAAAGTACACACCACCACACAGATAGGCTGGCACTGCCCTGCACAGAAGACGCTTGCATTTTGCACAAAGAAACCTGGACCTTCTCTCTGCCCAAACATGTCCTACTCACAACCGCCCTCTCAGCTAGACTGAATTTAAAACCCTTCCGTGCCACCCCATGCAAAGATAGCTCAATTTATCTTTGAGGAGGCTGGGGGTCAGAATCCATCCTCAATGCAGACCGACTAGGGTAACTAGGATGTTGCTGCGATCACCCAGTTCCTCTTTGTCACCTGCAAATTGTCACCTGCCATCAGCGAGTTTCACACCAGCCAACGCTGACCTCTTCTGCAACAATGGCCTCTTCAGAAGTGCAGTGGCATTCTGCTCACCCGCTCCACTCCCAGTCTAACACCAGATGTTGCGGCTGGCATCACCTGTGGCACCGGGAAAACCAGAGAGGCAAAGCGACCATTGTGTCTGGAAGCGCTCGCCTACTCGCAAACAACAGTGATGTCTCAAAAATAATCACCAATATGTTTTGGTGTTGCACCTTGCCCAACACACTCCAGGGCAGACATCCCGCCTGACACATGGTTTCATGAGTTTTTTCCCTTACCTTCAAAAGGGTGTTAACTGGCCATATAGGCACCAACAATGGAACTATTCCCTTCATTGTTGCGTGATGACTGATCTTCTTATGGTACTCTGCTTGTTATCTCCCTTCGGCAACCAACTCCCTGCTCTGCATCTGCAGCAATAAAATAAAACAAGTCACCCAGATGCTGAAAAACACCCTAACAAACAGAAAACTGTCCCCATTCTGACCTTGTTCCACTAACCTTGTCAATCTGTGCTTTGCACTCCAATCCACCATGCTGAGACAGTTACATCAGCGAGTCCAAGAAAAACGGTAGTACCCATGAAAAGCATACCTTTCCCTCTTCTTTCCCCCACCCAGATAGCCACACCCCAGACTTACCCTTTCTGCCCACCTCCCATGCCACACCTCTGGGGTAAGTCTTCGTGTCAGGCACCTACTCGTATTGTCAGTCCATCTCCAATGTCCCGGAAACCAGAACCTTTGATGCCAGGCTCACCTTGGGAAAATGCAGAGGCACACAGGTTTCTGACATAGAGAGCCTGCCATGCAAAACAGACTAACAAATCCCACTGAACGACTTTCATGCTCAGGCAACACAGAGAGACCCCAAAAGCACAAAACCCAAGCTATCAATCTCACCCCCTGTGGCACCATCTGCTCACCTTTGCTGTTGCACCTTGCCAATCCATCTTGCTCAGCCTAGGGCTATTGCTTAAACTGCAAGAATAAGTCAAACCACTCAACAACACACAAAAATGACAGTTACAGCCAGATGACTCAAATATCACGGGCAGGGAGACAGACAGAGCTGAAACACTCGGGCCTGCAAATGCCAAAACAGCTATGGGTAGCTAGTGCCTGTGCCTGGTGTAATGACAGACTTTTCCTTTATGGATAAATAACTCCTAAAGGACTACATGAACTGCAGCAAGAAGAACCCCTTGGTAGGCAGCATTCTGGAATGACAGTTGGCAACATAAACAAAAGACTGGGCCGCCAGAAGCCTCTCACATACAGAACACTACTACTGGATAACACTGTGCTAAAAAGTCTTAAGCCACAACTGCATAGGAGTTACAGGAGACCTGACTGCAGACAGATGCTGAATATGACTCAATGGTCACAAAATCTAATGGAGTCGTCTCAGACCCAAATGCTTGTTGAGAGCTACTTCTTGCCAAAATATAAGCTCAATGAGGAAAAGCTGAAGGTGATGCAGACCAAGCTATTAAAAACTCAGTACAGAAGTATGCATTACTTCAGATGGCAGGATAGTTCTGCCAGATCGGTCTCATCTGGGCACCAGGTTCTAATGCCTGTCCACTGGTGTCTATGATATGCCTTGCAGCCTTGAACTTAATAGACAGTTCCCCCATCCAGGGCCATGTTTACATGTCCGAGCCCTGCTCCCTGTGACCACGGGTCCCCCCATAATGAAAATCAAGCAGACTCTGCTTCATCACCTTGGACTCCAAGAAGATGCTTCCTTCTTCTGCTGCCAGTTGACAGAGATATCTTTATGCTGTTCCTTGAATGCCAGGTGGCCCTTGGGTGCCTGTACTGCCAAAGGAAGTGAAAATTATTATGTTCCAATAACCTGCTCCATCATCCTCTTGTTCTTCAAGAAATCTAAAGAAAGCTACCATCCCAATCACTACGTAACAGAAGAATTTTGTGCAGGAGATTACTAGAGCCCATTCCCATAAATGGAAAACCCTGTATGACCCCGCTTTGCCTTTTGGCAACAGAACCTGTCATTGGGGTGCCCCAAAACCTTTTGTGAGTTGCTGGGAATATCAGATACAATTAGTTCAAAACACCTGGCAAATAAGATACAACCTAAAAACATGCGTGTATCTGACTGGTATCTGTCCAACTGTTTTGAGGATAAAGTTTTGTGCGGGAGGAAGCCAGCTTCAGCAAGTGCACAAAACAGAACATTACACCAAACAGAACAAAACCCTTACCCTCTGACACACTTTGAAAGGGATTAGTGCTCTTGCCTCATATATACTCACACAATCAACCCATATACTGGGTTTCCTCAGGGTCAGCCCTGCAAAGATGAGAAGAAGCCCAACACTACCTCCCCAGATAGCCCAGAGCTCCAAGCACTCTGCTTCATCCCCTGGCCACTCCCATCATGGGAAAATGCTGGTGAAGATATCTGGAAAAAAAAAAAAAAAAAAAAAAAGAGGAAAGAGAGCCACAGGCACCTTGATGTCAAAAGGAGACCTGACTTTACCTGCAAGAATAAAAAAAAACAAAAAAAAAAACCAACAACAACCAAAAACTGTCAAAAAAAAAATCAAACTAAAAACCAGAAACCATGAAAAACCCAAACCACTCAAAAAGACAGGACACCACACCACGCAGCAACCGAGACCCCCTAATGGATGAAGCTGGGAGGACAGGGGGCCCAAACCTAATTACCTGCAATGCCCCTTAAGGAATTATGGGGGTGGTCAGCTGACGGAAAACCCACAATGGTGTGACTTGAAGACCTAAAATGGACACCTTACAACTACAGAAACTGGTGCCAAATATACAGTAAAACACTGTAACTGCCATGACTGATTGTAGAGCAAACCTCATTGGACACTTAAGGAAAAAAGCAAAACTAGAGTAATAGAAGAAGCTTGCACACCCAGGGACCGTGATAAAGTAAAGACCAGCAACTGGAGATGCTTAGGAGCACAAATACCATGCATCCTCTTTTACAATAAATTCCAGGGAAGACAGTAACAGAAACCTGTGCTGGAAATAAGTGCCTAGTCAATGCCTCCAAGTTAACAGTGACCATGACACCTAGATGAACAGTGAAGGGAAGGACACAAAAGTCAGGGAATGAAGTAAGTAAAAGGCATGGAGGAGCAGAGATCTCAGAGTTCTGGAGGGCACGTCCCTGAGGGAGCGGGGGCCAGAGAGGAAGACTACAATTACAAAAAACATTGCTAAATCAGTGAGAGGAAAACGATGACATGGAAACAAACCTGCCGTGGCTGTACCACTTCGTGCTGTATCCACAGCTTAGCCTTGCCGTGTCCTGTTGCTCTTACCTCAGACAGGACCCTCTGCTTCCCTGAGCTCGAAAACATACCTTTCCAGATATCTTTATGAGCTCAAAGACCGCCCGCAACAACAACGAAAAAACCCCAAAAAACAGACCACCAAGCTTGTTAGAAGCCTGAAGCAGAACAAGAGGCCTGCGGTAAGACCGGAGGTTGATGCACCGCTGAGCCCCACCCACAGTCTCCTGAGGAAGGGGCGGGGAAAACCGGCGAAATGCATAATGACAGCCAGCTGGGCAGAAGTGAGGCTGGTTCTCTGTCTCAGGTTTAAGCATGGAAAGTACAGAAAAGGGAAATGGGCTAATACCATGAAGGATGGCACGTATTATAGTAACGATATAAACAGGGAGGTAATTTACACTTGCTTTTACTCTAGCAAATGCAAACTCTTATTTTAGGCTGTTAAAAGCATTTGAAGTTACTGGAGATTTAGTGTCAGCTAAAAGGGATAAGAGGAAAGGAATCTGTGACAGAGAAAAAGAGATGCAATGGGGTCCTGAAAGGACTAGGCAGGCAAAAGAAGGCTGCGTGGCGCATCTCCGGGCAGGCTGCGCGGAAGAACACAGCTGCCCGCCACCTGGCGACCGGGAGCCTCATCCCCCGGCATGCCGCGGAGAACAAAGCGCCCGGTCAGCGGACCCGTGCCGGAGGACTACATCTCCCGGCATGCAGTGCGCGCTGCTGCGGGCGGTGCGGCGCTGGGGAGCGGTATTTCTCCCGCCCTGAGCCGGAAGCCGCTTCGGAGCGCAGAGCTTCCGGGGCGGGCGCCATCTGCTCTAACCCTTCCCCAGGGATTCCCCCGCGACTCCCCGCCTCGACACGACCTGGCCCAGGTCCGAGTCCAGCTGACCTCAGACGACTACGACTCCTCAGTAAGCTCCCCCCCGCCCCGTCGGCCGCCTCTGGCGCAGCCCCGGCGCTCCCGCAGCCTCGCAATCGCACCCGTGCGGTCCCGCCACGATCCCGGCTCTCCGCCAACGCGGTGCTCCGCCCTGCTGTGGCCTCGGTACCGCGGCTTCCCTTACGACTCTAGGCTGTTTCTCTCCTCGCTCGATGCGTGCTGGGACCCCCCGCTTTTCGGTCAAGGTGCCCGGGACGGTCCCGTCTGCCCCCCCCCCCCGAAAAGGGCGGGACCTGCCGCCCGAGCACAAAATCGCCATCAGCGCTCGCCTGCTTCACGGTTGCAACCGTAGTTCTAGTCCTAGCTGGCGATGTTCGGCACGTCCCTGGCTCACGACTGTCCTCCGGGGGGCAACGCACACCTGTCCATCCATCTGCAGCTGCAGTCCGGTCCACCAGCACCTTGGTCCAGAGCTGCCATCCATCGGGAACGGGTGAGCCATCGCTGTTAGCCCCATCAGGGTCAGCTGGGTCTGCCAAAGCAGCTGAGGTGTGCCCCAGCTCCTGAAAATGGCATGCTGAAAGCTAAATAGAGAAGCCTGGACTGTGCGAGGAGAAGTAGTGTTAAGAGGACAAGAAAGAAATTGGAGAACTTTGCCATGAGACAAGGAAAAAAGAGAAACACCAGGGGCTGATGCACAGCTGGATGGATGACTCTGGGAGCACAGAAAGGCAAAAGAATGGCCCGATAGCATGCCAAAAGGAAATTGGAAAACCCCGAGGCACACCAAAAAGCACATGTAAAAGTCTGTGAGACAGAAAGGAAGGCTAAACAGAAAACTTTGTCGCACCTTGCACGACAAATGGCAGGCCTTTGTACACACTACAACGCCCCTAATGCATGTGATGGGGGTTCAGTGGGGCTGACAGGAAGTCACCTGTCCCTATGGAAATTCCAGCTCCCACCCCTACCACCGAAGGCCCCAGCCCTTGGCGCCCGACACACCAGGAGTGTCTCAAGGTGCTGATGGATAATCAAGGACTCGCTTTCAGGACCTTGCACGGCACCAGAGGGATCCTGGCAGCCCCCAGGGTGATGCAGTTCCTGAGAGCCAGATGTCTGGCAGTGTGAGAGAAATTCCCTGCAGCCCTGTGAACAGCACAGGGGTTGCTCTAGAACCTTAAGGAACCTTAAAATGGTCCAAGGGCCCTTAGGACTGGTCCCCATCTCCTCAGACACAATGTGTAACATCCTCCCTGGACCTCAATGTTGAGACACTTTTTACTGATTGCAAAAGCTTGCCGGAGCTCCACTCATGGATGATGACATGGCATGTCTATCAAAGACTGGGTGCTGAGGCCAGAGGAAGCTGGGTGCGTCCCCCACAGGGTGGTGTTAACACTGGACAGTGTGTGAGACCAGCCCCGCAGAAAGAAAGTAGGCAGCCCACATCTCGCTCACTCAGACACACTGCAGTCGTGCCTTCGGAGTGCCTGGGGGAAGTGCCTCTGGGGAAGCATCCTTGCTGAGGGCTGTTCGTGCCATCTGAGAAAGGCACAATGAGATCTAGTGCTTGGAAGCTGAAATGAAGCATATTCAGACTGAAAAACAAGTTTGTTTTTCCTCCATGGGAGGAATCAACTGTTGGAACAACTTGTCCAAGGAGGTACTGGATTTGCTAGTGTTTAGAGCTTTCTAATCAAGATTATATATCTGTATAAAATCAAAGTGCTGTATTTTATGACAATATGGCAGTTTGGCCACTATCTTTTGTCCTAAGTTTAGTTAGCTGAACGTACTCAAGGGCAGTAGGAGTTTATTTCTTTCTAGTATGTGTGATCCAGAGTTTCTGTTTCATCAGCTACCTGGGAATGACAGACAGGTGGGAACTGAAAATTTGTCTAGAGGAGTTAAGTCAGTGTCACAGGCCTTGAGACAGCAAAGGGTATTTGAGGGAGCATGTCACTAAAATCTTAGCTGTATGCTCTTAGCTAACAAGCCCTGCCTGAAGAAGGAGGTCATGCCAATGCCCATTTCTTTTAGGACAGGACCAATCCATTTTCTCTGGTGGAAAAGTTCCTGCCCTCTGCTGCTTGCCCTTGCCCTGCATTTTAATTCAGTGCCTTCCCGGTTTGGTAACTTGGGTGTCAGTGAGGCTGTGCTGGGACAACCGTTACTTCTAGCTTGCTTTCTTTAAACAAACAAAAAAAACCCCTCCATCCTGGGGATTATCTCTGTTATCTAGTTTATACCGTGACTGCTCAGACCATTGTAGCAGCTCTGTAAAAAGAAAGGTGGATGGGGCAGTGAGAAGGAACTACTTATCCTAGCTTCACTGCCTGAGCAGGTCTGCCTGTGCACTTCACCCTGAGGCCAGAAAGAGAGAAGTGATTTGCCCAGAGTGGCTGCGCCAGCCTTTGTCAAAGCTAAGTTAGCACTTGGCCATAGCTGGCTTCTGGCCTGCAGGCAAAATGCCGGTACCCTGGCTCAGTTTGTATGTATTTGCGAAGTATAGAACTGAATATCCACTTCTCTGCTCCTGCATCCAAGGTAAGGGAGTGAGAACATGACAAGCAACCAAGAGCACTCTGCAGATTTATGGTCCTATGGCAGTTTTACTCACGCTGTCGGGGCTTTCAGAGAGTTGTTTTGAGAGAATCAGAAGATGTGGTGAAGTCACAATGGCTGCATATGTTTGAGGAGAGTCACACGGTATCATTTTAGCTGTGTTCCTCAGCTTCTGTCTTTGGCTTGTATTGTAGGTAAGGATTACAGTTATTTGGTGGGCGGTATGTCTGGATTAAGAGGCTCTGACCCACCTTGGGAGGCATTGACGTCCTGTCCGTAGTTCTGTGGAGGTGTGTAAAGTGATTGAGTTGTAAAATAAAACACTTGGCGAGGGGATTTTTCTTTTAAAACCAAATAACTCTCTAGATGTGCTCTAGCTGGCAGCCCCATATGGCTGCTGCGGCTATGGTAATCTTTGCTCCCAGGGGACAGAAGTGTGCAAAAGGAGGTGGTGCTAGTGTGCAAGTGGCCTCAGGAGCTGCTGCTGAAGGAAGTACTGCTCATTCAGATCCTCGCAGCCTGATACATCCTGCTTGACTTTCCTCTGTGCTGTGTCTTGACTGAGGACAGAGTCCATGGAAGATAGGTTCAGTAATATTTACCTTGTGCTGCCTTTTGGACACTGGAAGGTTTGGCAGGCTCTTGTTTGCTGTCTGTTTAGCTGTCACTGGCCTTTCTTGGTATGGGACAGCCACGATGGGGCTGTCAAAACCAGCTTTTGCAAGAGCTGTTTCACTGTAGCTTCCTCTGTCTTGACTGCCAGATTCACACAAGAGACACGCCTGCTTTATTTTATTGCATGGGCAAGGGATCTTTCCCACAGAGGCTTTTCTGCATTGCACATTTACTTAGCCAGTCTCCTCTCTGGAGAGAAAGCAGGGCTTCTTGACTGTTAATAACCTTCATTTGGAGCCAGTTGTTGCCTTTGGAAAATTGTGACATGGTCAAAGGCTGAGCCTACCCTTAGAAACACAGCATGACTGACAAGGCGATCTGTGGAGCATGTGCTATCTCCAGAGAGGATTCAGTGACAGTTACTTGGGTTGTAGGAAGACAGCTGGTGACAGCCGGCAATCGTTGTGGCTGTCAATGCTGCTGTTCTTTGCTTAGTTCCATTTCCATGCATGTCAGTAATGCAGCTGTGCTGATTAAGTGCAGAGGATTAATTAACTCGCTTGTTATTTCAGCCTCTTGCAGATCCAGATCCCATTAATGGATCTACCTGGCAGAAACAAGAGGAGAGTTTGTTTGGGGTTTTTTAATCTTTTTTTTTTTCCTCACCCTTTTGTAATTTGATTGATAAGAGGTAATTCTACAACTCGGTTTTCACTCCTGCTTATAGTATCATGCTCAGCAGGGAAAGCTGCAAGTGAATGAATGCACTTTGCATTCAGCTTTCAGGATTAGTTTCTTACCTGTCCATCTGCATCGCGGCACAAAATTAGAAAGCAGTCCGTCCAGCATGCAACTCTGCCCTGCATTTGCCCCGACTGAGTTATTCAATCCCCAAATTGTCAGTTTTGTTGCCTTCTCAACTCTTCTTCCCAACCAACAAAATACATGTGAAAAGGAACTGCCTGCAGGCCATAAAAGTATAACGTACTGAATGAAAGCTGAGCTGAGCTTTCCTGTCTTTTCACAGCTTTCTTGCCAAATTCTGATGAAGTGCAGACCTTTTAGAAGTCAGCTCACTTGTGGCTTTCTCATCACCCTGCCAACACTGACTCTGGTATCATCTTTTATTTTCACTTCACAGACTCTGAAATGTAAAACCCTCTTTCCATCTTATTCCCTGCCCACTACACTTGCCACCTGTCAGCTCTCACCTTACACAATCAGAATGCTCTTGAGGACTGGAACAGACTTGGCTTTCTCAGTACTGCCTCAAGTATGATGGAGTCCTGATTCTTTATTGAATTTCCTTACTCACTGGATAAATTCCATGGTTTGTGTTATGTAGGTCAGTCCAGAACAGGCATTCCCAGATGTTTTGGGTCATGAGTGAATGTACTTCATTGCAAATGGCAAGCCACTGCTTCCTTTAAATTTGGGATGAGAATGGTATACGATTGTACTGTTTCATGGGTCTGCTGTGAATCACTTACATGCACCATTTTGACTGCTGGTGGGCTGCAGAGCACGGTTAGGAATGCCAATGAAATGATCTGATTGTCCCGCCTGGTTTTAAAATCTAGCGAGTGAGACCTATGGGCATTACTTTAACTTTCATAGTTGTGCCCGATAGCTTTAAGCAGCACAGAGGCTACTTCTAACAGCCTTCAGAATGTCTTTTGTGTCATAATAAATTGGTAAGAATGCAGTAAATAATGTGGAACGGGAATATTAACAGAGTATGTATTTTCCCCCAAAGCTCTGAAAGGCTCGATAAGGAAGGAATGAATATCCCTGCTGCTCGCTGAGATACAGCTCCCGGAGACAGTAATTCAGGACTGGGTCCGAGGGGTGCTGTGTACACAATGGAAGGCAATACTGAGAATGTTAGAATGTCAGAAGAGAGTCATTCCCAAATGGTAGGTGGGCCAAAATAGAGGTAGTGACAGTGTCCAAAAAGTGCCAGTGTAAGCTCCTTGCTTCCGTGTTTTGTCCAAATGATGGTGCCTCTGTTGACACAAACCTCTCAGCTGCCCTGCAGATTAAACATGGCCTGTTACCAGAGAGGAGTATGACACCAGATTAATCGCTGCTTGCTCCAGAGTTTGGCTTGCGTTTTTCACGTTGGCTCGGCTTGGTTTGGCTTGTGTTTTCATGGTTGCTCTGATTATATTCCCAGCTGGGTCCGTAGGTACCATTGGAAAGGTATAATTTGCTTTCTCCACCATGGTGTAATTTACAGATTCCTGACTCTTAGGCTGTAGTCTTCTGTGTGATATAAGGAGTAGGGGAGGAGGAGGAGGGCATGAAAGATTACTTAATTCGAAGTTTAATTCTGACCTTCCCAATATGCCGGCTTTGTTTCTAACAGTTTGTTTGCTGCTGCAGAGCTGCTCGGGGAAGGTGACCAGATGTCTGCATTTTGCCTCTACTGTCTGGAATACAGGATGGTATCCAGTGTCCTGTTGACAATTTCTGCGGGGTTGGTTTTTTTCTGAATTTTGTTTGGGTCATGAGACTTTCCTTGTCTCTCCCTTTCGGTGATATCCAGCACTGAGGCAGAGCCTTAGTATACCAGGAGCAATCCTGCACCCATGACACCTAAAAGGGATGTGCCACCATAGTCTGCAGGATGCTGCTTCTGTTACAAGCTCCTTAAAGAAACCTAAATGTTGTGGTTTAACCCCAGCCAGCAACTAAACACCAGGCAGCCACTCCCTCCCCCCGCAGTGGGATGGGGGAAAAAATCAGGAAAAAGAAGTAAAACTTGTGGGTTGAGATAAGAATGGTTTCATAGAACAGAAAAGAAGAAACTAGTAATGATAATGATGACACTAATAAAATAACAACAGTAATAGTAAAAGGATTGGAATGTACAAATGGTGCACAGAGTAATTGCTCACCACCTGCCGATCGACACCC
>JANZLQ010000089.1:29171-55996 GCA_026212715.1 Elanus axillaris | reverse complement strand
ACAGAGGCTTGCTATAGCTGAAACGTAGTCTCCCTGCATGGTCCTCACTAGTTCTGCAAATACATAATACATAATACTAGTTCTGCAAATACAGCTGAGATAGCCTCCTTTTTAGCTCAGAAGGACCTGAACAGCAATAAAGGGAGAACAGAACTAGCGAATTAGAGCATGTTTAGCTATTTGTGGAGGATCACATACGAAGCCAGAGTTGGAGGCAATGGCTCAGTGGAAACAAAATGTGACTCCGTTGAGGTCAAAGTAGTTACATCAGGATTCATCTGTAGCCCCCATTTATTTTTAGTTTCCCTGTTAACATTCCTTATGTACTTATAGCATGCCCCTCCCAATATTCTACTCACCCACTCAGTTTCCCTGTCCTTTCTCATGACAGAGAGTTGGAGCTCTGGTTTAACTTACTGTCAGATATTAAAAAAACAAAAACAAACCCAAACAAGCAAAAACCCAACCAACCAACCAACCAAAAAAAACCCAAAACCAAAGACACCTAACTGCCATTGCTGTCAGCAGAAGTTGGCTGGGAAAACATCCTAATAAATCCAGTACTTAGTATGTGTAATCTTCAAAAATCAAGCCCAAGGCCTGCATTCTGATTTTAGAGACACAACTGTAAATCTCAAGTAACTGCAGGAATTGATGGAATAACTCCACATTTACCCTAGTATTATAGCTGAAGCTGGACTTTGCCCTGTTATCTTTTAAATTACCAGCATAGCGTATGCATATTTACCTCGATTACGAGCTTCAGATCATTCCTTCCATTATGTTTAATGCAAATACACAAGGTCTGGGTTCTGTCTTTGGTAGAAGTCTTTCCCAACCTTTCAGAAATCACACTGCTAACATTACAAGGCTGCCCTTGGTAAATGTCTGACTCTGTTGCCAATTACTGGAACAGTCAGTGATTTAATGAGCATTAACCATGTCACCTATGTCACGCGGGCCGAAACACCACAGCAGCCAAGGGCTAAAATTCTCCTGTTGAAGGAAGAGGGCTGGTCGCTCTCTCTTTGGGACTGTATTAAATTTGTAGAGGTGCGCTGTAGGCTGTGTGCATATTTTAACACTCACGATCTCCCTCCCAAAGGAGACATAATGAAATTGGTTTGCTGTAGAACAAGGAAGAGAGAGACAGGTTGTAGCAGGCTGGGAAGGATAACAAGCCAGAAAAGCAGAGCATCCAGGAAAAAGGGAACCACGCTCAGGGAAAGAGACAAGCCGATGTACTGGTCAGGCCACTATCCAAATGGTGGGAATTTTATGTGGTACACAGGAATGTTTTGGAGGGTTTGTGAGGGATGCTTGAAGAGCTCGTCAAACAGCATTATCAGACAGGAAAGCCGCTGTCAAGCCCTGGCCTGATAAATGGTCAAAGAGCCCAGAAGAATTCAGTAATGGAAGCTGGAGTAGTTTATGAAGTGTTTGGGGAATGCAGAGTGAGATAATGGGGTACGCAGCAGTAGATTACACCCGAGGCATGAGCAAGAACAGCATGCTACTGGTCTCTTGACGTTCCTGAAACTCTCCAGATGCCTGGCAAAGGTGTTTCTTAGAATGAAGACAAAAGCAGACTGCAATTAGCTGACTTGGGAACAAAGCACCGGCAGTTTTAGCTGGAGTTTTGGATGTCTTTTGGCAACTCCACGGGGAAAGCTCCCCAGCCATGGATGCATGCAGCAGTGCCCCAGCCTGATGGGATGTCAGGATGCTAACCATGGAGCTGTCACCTTCCCATAGTGCTGGGCAACCCCGCTCCTTTCAAATGCAAAATCCAAAGGTCAATTACTACATTAGCAAGTTTTCATTCTCCCTCCCAGGGGTTTGCTTGTGAGACCCTCCGCCTGGGTCACTCTCACAGTGCACCAGAGCCTGGTAAGACTTGCGGTTACTTTTCCCTTTTGCCCACCTCTGCCCCAGTATCAGAATTTCCAGTGGTGTCACCTCTGGCACCCAGGCTGGGTAAGCTAAGTGCTGTGGAAAATAATGGCTAATAATAAGACACATTGTAAGATGTTGTGCATAGTGAAGCAGGTGCTAAGGAGGAAATGTGATTAAGGAACTGGTTTTGGTGAAGTCACTGTAGAGTTTTTCCACTTCTTCTGTAACAGAGCACTTTGAGACAGGTGCTGAAAAAAATGTCCCATCGCTGAGGCCTTCCCCTCGGCTGGCAGTCCTGTGTAAACTGGAGCTAGGCCAGAGTATCAGGTTGCCTTCTGCCATGAAAAGCTAGAACTCTGACCTGGAAAGAATTGGAACTGCCCATGGAACGCTGTCAGACACACGATCAGATAGCGATTTGCTAAGGATGGCCAGGCCTCAGTGTTATCCAAGATCAGTATTGAGACAACAAAGTCTGCAGCCATGGCAGCGACTGCTGTCTCTTAAATGTTACCCTTTACAGGGCTTGGCACCCTGGAGTGTAACTGAGACCGTTAGTCCTTCTTGTGGTGAGTCAACAGGGCTGAAGGAGCTGAAAGACCATGCACAAATCGGGGAAGGGTTTCTCCTTTCGCTGCCTGTGGATATATGTGATTGTACATGTATCTGCAGGCACATGCCTTGTGCATGCGCTCTGTTGCTTTCTGCCATCATCGTCATTTCAGTGTTGTGGTAATTCCCGGTGCCAAGAAAGGATGACACAGTAAAGTTGCCTGTCAGTTACGTTAAACAACTGAGGACTCTTGACTATTAGCCCACACAAAGTGATTGTTCTCTTCAGCTGTTTTCAAATAAGCTTTGCAGATTAGAACTAATGACCAAGGTAAGTCACTAAGAACATAACTGATTTTTAATATTTACAATGTTTATGCTCCTTTAGTTGCTAAAATCTTGTAATTTCACATGCCATCAGACTGTGAAACTTCGTCTGAGCAGCAATTGTTCATGTGCACTCAACTCAACCCATTTTAGAATCGGCTTGTTATTTAAAGTCTCCAAAGTCTTTCTGCACCTAAGGCACCTCTTTAAATCCTTCTTGCCTAAATTCCAGGGGATTACTTTGCTTTTAGATTAGTCCATTTTAGTAGGTTGTGTTTTCTCAAGGTCTGAAATGAGTATGACTTAAGACAAGTCTAGAAAGAACTCATTTGGGGTGAGGATTCCCCAGCTCGTGCTTCAGCTCACGAATGCACGTGGGCACATCTATGGATGTTACAGGCAAACGGTACCGGCCACGCAAAGACACATGCACGCTCCTGTCAGAGACTGTAAGACGTAGTGAATGTTGACCAAATTTGCCATACGGTTCTGTTTATTCCATCACACTCATGATGGAATTTAAGTTTCTTTTCCTATTTTCCAAGCTCTCCCGCCTTTTCACTCCCCCAGATCTTCTGCCGGGAACTTGATGTTAAAACGTTTCTGGAAGAAGTTGCGTAAAAAGCAGTCCTCTTGTTGTCCTGAATGGCAAGACCATAGTGGGAAAAGCAATGACTAGTGCAGCAAGAGAAAGATTTCTAAGGTAATAGAGAAAAAGGCATGGAGAGGATTGATGAAAGCTGTTGGTGAAAGAAGGGGAGAGAAAAGGCAAGCTGTTGAAAAAAGCAAGGAAGAATGGTACTTCACTTTCTCTCTCAATGTCTCTCGGCAGGAGGAAGGACGATGACACTTAAGAATGGAAGGGTCAGCTGAAACTTACCAAGTTGCCAGATGATCTGGAGAAGAAAGGGAGCCTATCCCCTTCCTCACCTGAGCAGAACAACTCGACAATCAGAGGGCTGCACTCCCCTACTCTTCTTACACCGGTTTCATCCAGGTACAGCCCCACCAGCTCTGGAGGGATACCTCCTCTGGCCGATGGGAGTAAACAGACAGTCATCTGTTTTCAGATGCTGGCTAGTGGGAGATGATAGGCACGATCCCAGGCTTCCCTGCAGAGGAGTAAATTCCAAAGGATGGGATGTGGAAAGTCCTCTGATATATCAATCAGCTTCTTTTCTGCAATGCTTATTTGTCATTCCAAATGTAAAAGTCATCAACAGTGCTGTCCAGGAAGGTGACTTCACAGAACCTAATAACATATCTGAGCTACTGTGAAGTAGGAACCTACTTCTTTCTTTATATGATCCTGGCTTTTTAAAGAAGCCTTACAGCAAACTGAAGTCACATCCACTTCCTCTCACCCCAGTTTTGTCAGAAGAGTGTAAAGGGCCTTTAAGTCTCAGTAGTCCCAGAGATTCAACAACATGCCCAATGATTGCTGGAAAGTCAGTGGTAAAGGGAAGACCAGAGTCCTAATGCTAGTCCCTGCTCTGACTGGTCTGCTAACGTGAATGAAAAGAGACTCAAGGAACTAAAACAGTTCATAAAATAGAGCAAACTTAGAAATTATGTCCAAAGGGGAACAAATCTGAAGGAAGGAAATCCAACAGCAAAGCACTTACTGTATGCAGCTGCAGTGCACAATTGATTTTAAGGGCTTCAGAATTATGACTGCAACATGCTGTGTTGATCAGCACGCAACACACTGGCAAACCACATTGAGGGCACTAGCAATCTTTTCGCCTGTGCGCTTGCCTTCTGGTAGTAATCATGTTTCACACAGTAAGTGCAAAGCCTCTGGTCTTTTGCATGTGCACTGATGTGGTTTGCGCTTGCTTTGACACTATATGTCTGTTTCTTATGTCACGCTGAAGTACAGCAAAACACTCGGGAGTATTTGTTTTTAAGAACAAAGCCAATCAGATGCAAATTTGGACACAGGCTTATGCATCTTTTTGAGTCAGAATTCAAGTGGACACATGCATTTCAGTGATGCAGTCATTCCCTCTGCTTTGCTTGATGCTGCGAAGCTGCCTGCTTAATCCAGCACTTTTACAAGCAGTGTATTTCAGCTCCACTTTGACACTGCCAGTCATTATAGTATGTTTTAAAGACATATGCTGATTAATCCAAGCTGTCTTGTTGGCAGAAACCTAGAACTTTGAATCTTGTTCTCTAACTTCATCTCCTCATTGGTTAGAGGATTAATTTTGGAATACAAATGTCAGCAAGCAGGAGTGAGCCGTGGCAGATGCCAAGCACCGCTTGCTGGCATAGGGAATGGTCTCCCAGTAGAAGGCTTGAGCTGTCTTGCAGGTTGCTGCTTAAACTCTGGTAGTCTGGAACCTGTCAGAGGAGGGGGAAAGAAGCAACGTAGGCTGGCAAAGTGTCATGTCCTAACAGCTGGACATGCATCCTGGCGGTTGGTTATCGTCATCAAGATTCCAAGCCTAAACCTGTGAATGTGCCGAGAGCTGATGAGTTAAGCTGGTGGTTAGGATGACATGCTGCCTTATGAATGGTGCCAGTGTAACAAGTACTTCTTCTGTTATAGGAGTACTGAGAGCTCCCAGTTATGCCGGGTGCTGCCCAGTAATTCATGGGGTAAAAAATAGTCCCGTCACCAAAACAGCTGACCACCATATTTGGCAAGACAGTCAACAGAAGGTGCTTTACCTGATAGATTGTTATTAGCTGTATTCTCCATATAGGTTGGTTAACTGAGGCAGAGGAGGGATGAAGGTGACTAGAGCAGGAGGATGTCTCTGACAGAATGGTTGAAGTGACTCAGGCTTCCCCATTAAGTGATTATGCCTGTAGTTTTAGAAGCATCTGGCCCGGCATGAAAAATAAGAAAACTGCTGTCTTAAAAACGAGTAAGAAAGAAACATTTCCCACCCTTAATCTATTGCACCTCCACGTCCAGTCTGTACAACGCATTTCAGACTCCTTTGGAACAAAGTCTTGGTGGTGGTGGTTGTTAGTGTGACAAGGTGCTTTCTGTAATAAATGCCAAGACTGCTTCTTGCAGGAAAAGCCTGATGCAGCATCCCGTACGTCAGTGGCAAATCTCCTGCTGACTTGGCCAGCAGGATCTCACCCAAGCCATCTTTACAAAACACAGCATCTGGCAACAAGGAGAAGCTGGTTGATTGTTTTCTTTTTTTAGCCAGTTTCCCAGTACAGAGTGGAGAAAGGCCAACCTCATCAGAATCAGCAGAGGACAGGAGGATATTAGGATGGGACTTGGCAAAGAACAAGTGGGCAGAAGTGGAGATACTGCCACATGACTTACTTCTTGCAGGGAAAATCGATTCTGTACCTTCCCAGAGCATTCCAGCTGGAATGCCGGGGGAGAAATAGCAATGTTTTTGGCATATAAATTGCAGCAAGGACTAAGATAAGCTGAGGAAGGACTGGAGTAATTTGAAGAGTGCATGTTTGCTTTGTTGGAGGAATATAAGCAAAAATGTTCTTCTGTTGCAGGTCCAATGCAGACTTGCCACAAAATTGGCAGGCTCATGAACAAACTGCCCTCGCACAGCAGTAACCTCTTGCTCATCAGTATGAAGTGCACACCCATGCAGACGCTCTGTTTAAACATTAGAGGTGTTTAGAGATTGCCAGAAAGGACAGAATTTGTGACATACTTTCTCTGGACTTAAACTCTTAAACAATAAACGCTCGCGTGGTAAGCCTTTCTATGGTAGCCTTCTCCAAAAGAAGGCAATCTGCAGGTCACTGGGAAATGGAGAGTCAGCAGGATGATGAACAGATGCCTGCTGGGATAAAAAGCCTGCCGCGTTTTTCCTCAAACTTTCAAGTGTTCCCGTGTGCTTGCCACCTGGCTGTGCTTGAAGGTCATCTGTTTGCAGGAAGACAGCAGATTATGTGGAAATTGGTTATGTGCCAGCTCCTCTCTGAGCTCCTCCATTTGCCAGTCCTTGTCAGGCCACTGTTTGCTAAGGTGAAATGTCCATATCTTCAAAACTCAGTTATTAATGTTGTAGAAGTAGGAGCCCTGAACCGAGTTTTCTTTGAGGCCAGCCAGCGTGTTTCGGCTCTGCTCCAGCAATGAATGGCAGGAAAACAATGATTCAAAAATACTCTGAGGAGTTTTCCTCACCGGAGGGAGGCAACACAGACTGACCTATTAGTCTGTGCAGAAAAATCAAAAGACAGCTTTGCCTTCAGCTTTTAGCTAGAAATAGCACTTACTTGCCAAGCGGAAAAGGCAGAGTATGAGAAGTGGTTAAGCACCTGTGGGCAACACTAAATTTATTCTCACAGCCCAGTTTAAAAGTAAGTCGAGTGTAGATGGGATAGACCCACGTGTACCAAAATTCCAGGTGCATGTACAACAACGCACATCACACGCACCCATTACTCATCCTACTGCCTGCTCTTCAGTGCTTCATTTTAGCTTCTGTCCTCACTTTGTTACTGCTTTGTTGCTTTCAGTACTGAGACCCTGAGGATCGTGCTTTATTCTCACTGCTCTTTTGGCGGTAGCAGCAGAGAGCGGTGTTGGAGAGATACAGTCTCAGCCTCTTCACAAGCAGAATTTTGGCTGGCAGCAGGACAGAGGATTCCAGTACCAGGACTGTCCAGCATCTGTCACAGCAAGCCTTTTAGACTCTTTTGATGGCAGTGAACAAGGCCTTTGGTTACTTTACAGAATTTAAGGTCTGGTTTTCAAGCTGTGGAAGAGAGGAGAGGGGAGAAGGGAGAGGCAGAGGCAGAGGCAGACTCACCCTGGGAAGCAGTGTACCACAGGAGATAAATGGCTCCTGCTTCAGCCAGGTAAAGGATGCAAGTAACTATGTAAGAACAAAATGTAGAAACAGACATGGAAAACATCAGCGTGGCCAGGGCTGGTGACAGCATTGTTCTCTGACACCTTGCCAAAAGCGTCATTCCCACAGAGAAAACATTTTCCACCCCAGTGGGTAGCTATCAGAGAATACAACAGTTGCATCCTACCACCTTTCTGGAAAACGTCTCTGATTATATTTTTTTTCAAGGCAGGGACAGCTTCCCTGATGGCAATGATCCCTGCCACCCTATTGGTTTATGAAGCTTTGCCAGTGTGGTGGGAGCTGTGTCTGCTGTTGGAAGTTACTGGGCGATGAGGTATGATAAATATTTGCTGTGCGCTAATTCATCGGCATGCTTTGTGCAGAGTGAGACTGAGGAACTGACTCCATTCAAGGGTAGTCTTACTGCATGCTAAGAACCAGACTAGCCACTCACTGCTGCCCAGCGGAAGTGGTCTTCTTCCTTTCCTGGTTGCTTCTCTGAGTGCTACCCAGTTCTTTCCTTCTCCTTCCATTGGCTCGTGGGCTTTTCAGATTCTTTTCTGGGCTGACTCAGCTTACTAACCCAGAAGAGAGCAAATTCATTTCTTTTTCACTTGGACTGGTTTTCTGCTGGGTCGAATGATTGAATTAGCTCGTGAAGTGTTCTGATGAACCTGGTGCAACACAAACAGTGGAAGTGAGGATGGTAACAGGGGACTTGGCTCTCCATCTCAGCCACACTGTACCATTAGATTGTATCAATTGTATCATCTCTCTTAACCCCACGAGTGTCTGTATAAGGAAGAGGTGTAGAATACGCCATACGCTGCGCGTTCGTGACCTCCCTTACTCTGAATGAACTTCCTTTTTGATGGCAGTTCCTTCCTTCAAGAAGGGTGTGCTTTTCTGGTCAAATTGCAGAGGAGGATCTTTTCTTGATTATTCCTAGGTGCGTTCACATCAAATTTCCATATTTGTCACTGTCTTCTCTGTGTTGTCGTGTACTTCAAAGGGGTTGGAGGAGAAAGGCTGCTGTATTGCTTCTGTTCTGCAGAGGAATAAGATCCGTCTATCCTTTTTTCAGCTGTGTCAGCAACCACCCAGAGTCTTAGTCTCCTGAAAACATGGGAAAGTATATATGAGTTTTATGCTCCCTCCCTAAAGGCCAAGGGAGTGTGTCCTTTAGAAGACTCCTCTTAACAAACCTGTGAGCAGAGGAGTTTGACTTTGTGGACAGTAATAGGGTCATCAGCAGAGTTAAAGATCATCGGTAAATGATACCATAACCTAGGAGAACTTCTCAGTTGCTCCAGAGTTTGTCAAGGCCTCTAACCTTAACACGCTCTTTGCCAGTCTGAGCCCTGAAAGCAAAGGAAAAAAAATAATTGGCCAGTTTTACACTGGAACTGGAGAAATGAGTGGAACTATGTTGTCTTGCGCGTGATGGCAGTAACCGATGAGGAAATTATCAGTATGTATCTTCTTGCCCAGGAAAGAGGTTTTGCCCTCTTACGGTATGGCTTTCCAAGTGCCCCTGTCTTGCAGACCCATCTTTCCATCTCATGTATCTCACATGGTCTCTTTCCTCATGCCTGACAGCTTTCCTCATGCCTTTAAGCTCCTCCTTATTTCAAAGGCATTTTGATGACCAAAAAGAACATGGAAGAAGCAATGGGCCAGGAGCACTTGGAATCTTTGAATCAGTATATCGTGTCTCATTGTTTTCGTTAGTGTCTCGATTTTGCTTTTCCAATTGGGAAGGAAGCCAAAATGGAAAGGTAAAAATAGAACGTGTGTTGGGAAAGGGAGATGTTGATCCCATGGGCTACTTACAATGCATAGCTTTGCCCTATCCTTGCTTGTTATCTGGGCCGCAGGACAAATGTTTGGCTGACACAAATCTGCATTGTTCCAAAACACTGTGTTAATTTACATGCATGTTACAACACCATTGAATAAGAGTGTATTTCTCTTTAGTAAACATCTGATAGCATGGTAAATCCAGTCATATTTTCAGAGAAGCTACCCTATCTCCAGCCATTATATTTATCAGAGCAAGCAAGAACAGCCACACAGTTTTGCGTGTCTGGCTTTCCTCTTGAGCCTGTCTCCTATTTGGGTCAAATCACATCATACCCAGGAAGGTTTGGATGGATACCAAAATATAACTAACTCCGTATCAGGGTAGTAATTCCAATTCAGTATCCTCTGGCAAAGAAGGGGAGGAGAAATGAACGGTTCCGCAGTTATTTTCAGTACTCATACATTTTTGCAAGGTGTTACCCAATTGTCTAGTCACTTTGACCTTAAAGAATTTAAAATATAAGACTGTCGTGTTTTAACCCCAGCCAGCAACTAAGGGAGGGCAGTTCTGCCTGGGGTTCAACTGGCTTATTCTAAGTTTGTAGGGTTTTGGAGTCTGACAAAGCTAGTGACCTCACTGTTTTCATAATTAATCTCTCATATATTGTAAAATATGTTGTAAAATGCAAAATGACACAGTACTGTAAGCACTTAGTTGTCATTGTCTTGTCCACAGTGATTTGACCCTTGCAAAAAAAATGACGAAGGGCTTACTAGTAAACCCTGGAAGCCAGAATATCTGACTGTAATTGTGTATGCCTTGATAAATCCCTAGCAGTTGCTTGCTGTAGCGATACGTGATTGAAGTCAATTCTGCAGTGGCAGCTTTATGCTCTTACTTACAAGGTCTTTCTGAGGCTACTTGGGGAAGGACAGTGAAGCTTAGAAATAATCTTTTGCTTGGGCCCAGTAGTCCAGTTGCAAGTCCAGATCTGGAAATGGGTTATTTCAATTTTCAAAGAAGGTCTGATGTGCGGGTTGGTTTAAGCCCGTCTCAGGTTCTCTACCTTGATGAGACTGTGTCAGGTGAAACACTCAGTGGTGTAAAGACTCTTCTGACCATGTCATAAGTAGGTCAAAGATGGGAGAAACTAAGATTTGCCTTGTCTCGCCAGGTTTTTTTTAAAGCTTTGTTGTGAATTTGAGGCTGGGGAGAGGTGACTAGTTAACAGCTTCAGACATGTGGGTCTTCTATCCACGTACCAGCTACAACGTGAACAGTGTAGCCTCGAAGCCAGCAGACTGTGGCTTTCCTACCTTAAAAAGTTAAACCATTTTATGTGTAGTGGCATATGGCATGCTCTGGGGGTGCTATTTGAACTCAGAAAAAGCAACAGAAACATACTGTGCTGTTATACTTCACTCCAAAGCATAAAGCAGTGCTGAGAGAAGGAGTGTACTGCAGGAGTAAAAAAGTATAAAGACAAAAAAGCCATTGAGGGTGTTCTTCCACTGCAAACTTTCTCTGATTAAGGACCATGCAAGACGTAACATTTTTCTTCCATGCTTCACTGAATAAGCAAGGAATAAATTCTTTCCTGCGAGTACCAGACTGGCTGATTAGCTCTTAAGTTCAGAGCATTGCTTTTGAAAAATAAAGATCTAATATGGAAAAAACGCAGCATGTGCTTTTTGCCCTTTTGGGTCTCACTGCAGGATCCAGTTGACGCAGACTGGCGTAATGACTTCGTCTGGGGACTGTTCTTTCGAAGACAGCATCGGGACCTTGTGTGCTAGTGGCACTTGTGAAACAGGCTATGCCATTTGCAAACCAGACACTTTTCAGAAATTCACAAGGTACCATGCAAGCAGATATTTATCTGCTCAGTGTGCAGGAATGCAGCACTTTCCATCATCTAGTCAAGGAGGAAGTGGCCTCTTCAGTACTGGAAATAACTGAAAATTCTGAGCGTAAGGATACTGCAGTAGTTTGTAGGATGCTACCTCCCATGAACTGGGCTGGCCTGGAAGGAGTGTTAAATGTGCCTGACAAGAAGCTCTGCTCAGTTATCCTGAACTTCAGGGTGAGCCGAGCCTCCTGGCAACTGCTACTGTCATTTAGTGGTGGGCCCTACCAAAGCCAATGGAAAACAGTGCCGCTGTGCCAAGTTGCTCGGAGAATTGAAAGGCAAGAAAAGCATCTTGGCTGCCATGGTGGTGCCCAGAGTAGAATTTGCAGGATCTTCCATATCTGTGGCAGCAGTGGATACCTTTTACTGGCCCTATGCAGACCGTGCTTAGCAACTGGGTGAACGACTCTGCTCTTCACGTTGGGTATGACAGCATTTTTGAGGCAAAATTGGGCAGTGTTGAGGTCACACTACTGTTTGTTTAGCACTAACACGAATGGAGTTCTGGCCCATGACTGAGTTTCCCTTGTGCTATCATCATACAACTAAGTAAACTGTAATATTAAAAAGAGGAGGGTCAAATGTGTTGTCTTGAGTAGAGCAGGTTAGATGCTCCAGCATGTTTCAGAATGTGCTCAGCACCTTGTGGGATTTGGCCTTGCGTGTTTTGGGGTCTGATTAATTTTTTTTGCCTTTGGGAGGGGAGATAAGAAGCTTTTGCTGCTGGGCCAAAGCATCCAAATCATGTATTTTTATATTCTACAGGACTAGAGATTTTAGGAGGCTGCCAAGCATTTTCTGATTCAGGGAAGCACAGTAGGGATTTCTGTAAAAATTCCATGAAGAGAGCAGTCTGCTGTAGGGACGTTGTAGAATTCTGCCTGCAGGACAGACTAACTTTAAACTTTCTAGGTATGTGGCAACCTGCTGTAATTAAGGTATCATGTGTTCATGGTGACCGTGTCAGCAGAGGTAAATCCAGGCGTGGCTTCTGGTGTTGGAGTTGTGAGAATAGTTGAATTGACTGTCTTGGGTTTTAGCACAAAATGGAAGGGCCTCTAAATAGTGCTTCTGTCATAGGAGTTGGTAAAAGGAATAATACCTACCCTTACGAGTAACGAGTGGTGATATAACTACATTAATGCTAGGTGTTATGTAAATATTTCAGTTGAGGAAAGTGATACTCCTAACTTACATTATGTCATGTCATTGCCAAAGTTCAGGGTTTTCTAGGATCTGAAAGATGGAACCCAGGTCATGCTGTCTTTAGGTGTCTTTCTGCTCTTACAATTGCAATGCATTTAATCTCTCCAGCCTTACAGGCCTTCAGATGCAGCTGTCCAGGTGAAAAACAACTGCAGTGACCCACAGGTTTTATAAAAACATGGAAAGTAGAGGCTCTTAGTATGACAGCCCTCTGATTCTTTCCTTCCCCTCAAAATATTTTGGAAAGGCAGAAACTATATTTGGCTTGAATTTTACTAGAGTGGCTACCTTATGTTACAGTTTATCGCATCAGGGTTTTTGTAAGACACTGACCACTCTCAGAAGTGTCTCTGTGTAAATCAATTGCAGACTAAGCTATTATCTTTACTGTGATACAGAACTAAGTTACAGAGCCCGTGTCAAAGAGAATTAAATATCTGCAGGGTGGAATAAATCCTCACTCTGATATAATTCACAGCAAAATGCACCAAAAAAAATTTACCTCTGTATATGCCACTGGTTAATACGCTGGTGTAAATAGGTAATTCTTGAAAGGAGGTTGTAGTGAGGGGGGTGTCGGTCTCTTCTCCCAAGTAACAAGTGGTAAGAAAGGAGGAAACAGCCTCAAGTTGCACCAAAGGAGGTTTAGATTCGATACTAGGAAAAATTTCTTCACTGAAAGGGTTGTCAAGCATTGGAACAGGCTGCCCGGGGAAGTGGTGGAGTCACCATCCCTGCAGGTATTTAAAAGATGTGTAGACGTGGTGCTTAGGGACATGGTTTAGTGGTGGACTTGGCATTGTTAGGTTAACGGTTGGACTCGATGATCTTAAAGGTCCTTTCCAACCTAAATGATTCTATGATTCCTCATTTGCCCCGTTAATTAAGGAATACTCACAAGTATTGGTAAATGCCAAAATGGTGTCAATAATCTAAGTTAACAGAAAGGGAAAATAACGCCTGAGGTGAAATGATTTCCTCAAAGCCATGGAAAGAAAATGTGCCAGAGAGGACTAGTTCTGCCTCCAAGTCCTATTTTCAAGCCATGAACAGACCTCTCTTCTTCATATAGGGTTGAAGTATAATGATAATCTCTCCTGGGTAGCAGAAAGACTTCTTTTTCTGCCCTGGAGTTTGCCACATTGTTGCAGGTGATTGATGAAAAGCTGGAGGTGATATCCCCTACTACTGAAATAGCAGAATCCTGGAGGACATCTGTCCACTGCCTTCAATACCTACATGCTGATTCGCTTCTCATTCAGCTTTATACAACCTTAATTCCACTGAGCACATAGAATTAGTCTAGATTTACACCAGAGGTAAACAGAACCCGGGTCAGACCTTCGCAACGAGACTGGTAACAGGCATAAGAACCTGTGACTTTAAATCGCCCATATTACTGTGCTAAAACTGATTACCCTCTAGTTCAGTAGTCACAGTGGACACAGTTGTAATTTATATCCTTAAAAATTATGTTAGGAGGAAGAGGCAGCAAAAGCTGTGCCTCATCTCGGGGCCAACTTGCAGTAACCTGAGTAAATGGGAGCCATTGGAGTTACCCCAGTTATAATTACAGCGGTGCACCTGCACAGAGAACATGGTCCATGCTGGAAGGAACAAACTAGCTTTGCACAAATCCTTCTGCAACTAGAGGGGAGAACCAAGAGAAAATCACAGGCAATTGCTGCGTGCAGCATTGCCACAGACTTCTTAGAAGGAACTCCGTGGAGGTATGCTAGCGTCTGTGTGCATAGAGCCCCTTGGAGAGAAGGCAGACAGCTCAAGCATTTCTGGGTCCTATCCTATGAGGTGCCATGCATCAGACTGTGTAACAGGACCACGCGTACGTATGCCAATGATGTCTCGCAGCAGGGAACAGGCAATGGCTGCATCCAGAGACAGGATGCCTTTCAGTTGGGCTCCTTCAAGTTAAGGGCCTGCTTAAAAGGCTCACTCTCTCTGGCTACTGCTCAGCACAGATGCAGTTATACCTGTGTCCCTTCAACTATGCTGGCCTTTGGGCAACAATGCTGAGCGCGTAACTCACTGCAGGCCACCGCTCTTCTCTCCTCAGCTGGCCTGGGCTTTAACTGTAGAATGTCATGTGGAAGGAGTAATCTCAGAAGGTCCCATAAGGCAGGCATTGTCTGCAAGGTGGGGGTTGAAGACTATGGCTTAACACTGACAACCACTGAGGGCGCCATAGAACAGAACTGGAAAGGACTGCAGCAAATGCTGATCCCAGAGCTTAAAACGAAGGAGTGGAAGAAGGTTCTGTGTGAAACCTCAGCCTATTCCAAGGGAGATAATTAATATGATGTCAGTGCTTAAACCAATGTAAATCTTGTGAGGGAAAACAGTCCCACAGCCTGGGAAGATTTGTGATGAGCTGAAAGCCTCATTTTGAACTCTTCATCATCCTGCTCTGCTCACAATGAAAGCAAAGACAGCAGCTGCTGAGCCTGAGCTTTTATTCTGTTCCCAGCCTTGTGCCTCGCAGGGGAGAACTGAAAGGAAATTCCATCCGACCCCATTGAGCTTCCCAGTTCCTGAAAATAGGAAGAGAGAGATGGGTAGGAGGTGGAGGCTAACAAGACAGGAAGGAACTCAGTTTTTAAAAGCCTTAAAACTTAAAAAAAACTTGAAAGAGACAGCTGGATACTTCTCTCATACCAACATAAAACACAAGTATCTTCCAGATGTTTACACCAAGTGAATGTCTAGATCAGATCCAAAGTGTTAAAAAATTCCCTCAGTGATTTAGAAAGATGTAGTGAGGCCCTCATCCAATGTAGCTTATCCTCCTTGAACTGAATTCAATGGCGCTTTACTACTTCATGCATATTTAAGAAGTGACCCATTAAATCTCAAAAGAAAGCACCCCCAATGTACGCGGCCGCTATATTCTTGTCACCATTTGCCACTGAAATACATATTTCAGCATACTCCTTAAATGCATCCTGGCAAAATGATACTAGTTATGCATGCATTTGTAATACCACAGTGCTATTAAAATATCACGAAAAGCAGTTTACTGTGCAGTGGAAGTAATCTGTGAATACCCAAGACTAAAAGACAACATCTTTTTCACAAATCTGAAGCTCAAATGTACACGCTGAAGGGAACCTCTGGATCATGCATAACTTGCCAATCAATATTGACTCATATTTATTTTAGGTTCATTTTATGCCAGTGATTGAGTAATCACCTGTTTTATCATGCTTTATATATGCTAGCAGATAGTCCAAGACGATGTAAATCCAAATGCTTCAATATAAATTTGCTTACTGTGTTTAAAGGAGTGGGTTAAATTGTTTGGATGAAGTTTGATTTGGATGATCTTGTGGCCTGTTTTGTGCACCAAATTTTCACTCTCAAACCACAGGGAAAACAATTTAGAGCTTAGCACTGCAAATTAAACTATTTTAGTCTAGTATCATTGTACTGGAGCACTAGTGTTGATGTCAGAGATTTGAACCACTGGGGAAAAAAAATTATGGCAATGGACCAGAACAGCTACACAGGTTTTTACAAAAACATACACACACATAAAACCATCAGCATTGAGCTTTAATGTGAAATAAAGCTTGGAACATTTAATAGATTATGTAATACAGTGTTACTTCCTATCCCCCGCTCAAATGAGACAGACTTCTTTCTTTTCTTTCTTCCTCTTCCCCTTTCCCATCTTTGCAGGAATCTCAATAGACTTGTGGAACTGTTTCTATTCTCTGCTTAGAAATGCAAATGTGATGAACTTCCCTGGGCAACACTGGGAAAATGATCGTGCAACTGTTGCATACCCTAGCTGTTCTACTGGGCGCAGATCAGTTTTCAAACTCACAAAAGGGTCAGTGACTCATATTGCTCTAGTCCATAGTTCCTGACCGGGACCACTGAAGGCAGTGGATTTACACAGAAGACAAAATGGGCATCTTGTAGCCAGACTGTTATACATTATCACTCCTGGTGGGGCACCAGATGAAAAGAACCCAAACTTGTTTATCAAAGCCTGTGGTGAGCATGTTGGACTAGCATTTATTTAAAGACAAACTCAAAACTCCTTGATATGTAAATGGAGCATATTTTGTTCTGGACTGAAAGATTTTTGGTTTTTCCTTAGTTTGGTGCCTGGCCATACGGTTTTTTCAATGAGTGTTTTCCAAGCTAAAGGCAGCTAAACTGGCTATTTGAGATAGGCTGTGGAATGTAATATGTTCCACGGATGCTGGTTTGCTTGCAGGGTAGATTAAGTACTCCAGAAATGCTGTAAGACCCTTACAAAAAACATGTGATATTGCTACAGAAATTGTTCAAACTATTGTATTACTGTGGGCTGTAGTATTTGGACCACTGCTAATAGAATATTGACAGGGTTATCATTAGTCAGGTTGTCCTGCGTGTTTCCTCTTCTCCTGCCTGGAGATTTTGCCAAATGAGATTTTGAGAATTTTATAGTCCTCGCCTAGGTTTCCCACATGCTAAATATCTTCAGTCAGGCTATCTTTCCTCTTGAAATCCTGGATGTAACCACAGCGCATTTTTAATATCATTTATTCATCCTCCCCATGACATCCAGCCGTGTTACCAGCTAATTTGGCTGGAGCTGTATATTCTTCAAGGTTCTAAATTGTGTCCGAAGGCATAACTGGGACCTCTTTCTTGCTGGCAGAAGAGACTTTATTTTATCATAGTAGGCAAATGTCAAGAAGCCTAATTTGGAGAAATGGAGGAAAGCAAACAGAGTTTGTTTTAATGAAATGGCATGTTGCTGCTGTTCTAGGACAGTTTTTCCTTCTTTCTAGTACTCCAGATTGATTCTAGAAAGTGGTAAACATGAGCGCATAGGGAACTATTGAGATCCCGTGAACAGAAAAACACTCATTGATCTTAGTTTTTGGGCTGTGGCTCAGACCTGAAAAGAGATCCTTAACTGCTTGTGCTTCAGTAAAAAAATCTTGTTTCTCGATAGGATTTTACTGAAGAAAAAGAGCATCAGGTACTGTGACAGAGAGTGAAGGAGAGCTGAACATCAAATTCCTAGTGTGATTTGGGCGTCAGAATCTCTTGGGTAAATTTAAGCTCTGAGAATCTGAGTGCTGTCTTTCCATCTTTGAATCGTATCATTTGGTTTGGGCATCACTTCTGGTGTTCACTTACAATACTATCTGTTTTGACAGGCTTTTGGAGACTTAATGTATTCCCATGCTGTGTCCAGCTGCAAGAGCTGCAAAGTGGGAGATTTCGAATGGGAACAGGAAGGTGGGTGTCATTTTAGACCAATGAAGTATGAAGCCAATTCCTCATTTGTGGCAGGGCAGAGACAGACAGAGTGGAAGTTGTACTTAAATTTGCTGTGAGATTAGGAAGTATCCAAATTGTTGGTATCCTAACCTGTACTGTAAATTGTTCTAAGTGCACTAACGAGAGGCAGTTTTGAAAATACTAGGGTTTTATGATTGGTCTATGGTCGCTGAGTCTGTAAACAACAAAAGAATTTGATTTTCTTGGCTCTGCTAGACCCTGCAGAGAGTGGGTTGAAAATTTTCATTCGAAACACCTTTTGTCAGAAACTGAATTTTCAACTCGATTAATACTCTGTAAAAAAGTGTAAGCTTTCCTTAGTAATTAAAAAAAAAATGTAAAAATGGAAATCTTTACCATGGAGGGAAGAATATTTTCCAAAGAATTACAGCAATAGTACCATTAGCTAATTAGCTGATAGCTGTGAGCTGTCAACTCGTAATATTCACTCACACACACATACATCTATGTTATTGTTAGGTAAGTTTGTATATGTTAAGACAAGACCTATGAGCAAGTGGTAATAGACACTTCTGTTATTACTGCTCTAGGGTTTTACACCTACTGACTTAAACCCTTTGCAACGTGGAGGTGGGGTTAAAAGTCGAGGCAGAGTTTCTCCAACTTCCCCTGCTCATTCTAGATCTACAGGCTTAGCTAGTTGCTGCTGCAAATAGTGTTAAGAGAACAACTGTTGACAACTGTTAAATGATGACTCCTTTCTGTAAGAAAGCAGTCATTATCTTGTAAGACAGCCATTCTTCTACAGCAGGGTTTCAATAGAAAAGTAAAATAGGTCCTACAAAAGAGCTTGGGGTAAGAGAAGGGGAGGGCAAGGAAAAGGAATGCATACAGTGGTACTAGAAAAAAGGAAGATACAAGTTGGTTTTTAAAGTTATCAATAGCTTAGATAAATGAGTAAGTATTACATACAAATACACACACATACAGATGTCCACAGAGGAGCCTAAGTTTGTACATACAAAAATTTTAAAATGAAAAAAGTTTCAAATTAGTGTGCATCTTTGACCTGCTTCACTCCTGCAGGGTTCTGACACAGACCTGCAGGGATTATCTCTGTAGTAGTGTTCTGCAGACATCTGGGAGTCTAGGCATGCTCGTAAACATGTGTGTAAGTGAATAGGTTTTGCATGTGAATGCAGTGTTCCTGACAGAAAGAGGCAATGATTCAGTAATATGGTAAATCTTGTATAGCATCAAAAAAGCCGTAGCCACCCGACATAAAGTACTGAACGCATATAGGCTACCTCTGATGGTCTAAATTTGCTTAAAATACCTTTCCTTTTCCTGTGAGGCTTTATGCACGAGGTATTGTCTTGTGCTGCAGTAGGCAGTAAAGAACGAACCCGAGAGCATTACCCATCGCGGCTCTGGCTGGTTTGACAGAAATGTGTATCTCATCCCGCATGCACACACTTTGGATCTGCTGGATGATTTGGCAGCTTAGTATTAACGCCCATCGAATTACAGCCCATAGTGGGAAACTCTTGACGTGAGAGTGAGTACGGTGGGTGTGCGTACACGTTTCTCTGCATGCAGGGACATGGGAGCCTTCAGCATGCGTGTCTAAAGGCACATGCGTGTGCATTTGTCCTCACTCTCCCAGAGACAATTCTCCCCTCCCGTTGCCTCGGTGCCCCCCCCGGACGAGATAAGCCGTGCTTACTTTGGCATCATCATCCGAGCAACCCACGAAAAACCAGATGCTTACTCCTCCTCGCCTCACTCCCTCTCTCGCGTTCGCCCCGACCCCCGTCTCCACCCCTTCCTCTCCCTTCCCCGCCCCGCCGCCGCGGACCCGCTTCCCGCCGTCTCGCGCCCGCAGCCACGCCCGGCCCTCACGGGCCTGCCCGGCCCAGGGCCGCTGTGAGCACGCCGGTGCCCGCCCCTTCTCCCGCCCTCTTCCACCCGTGCCTCCTGAAGTTACGTCTGTCCCTTTGAAGGAGCGCGCGCCGAGCGGGGCCGCCCGGGCAGCCGCGCCGCTCCCGCGCGCCTCCCCTCCCTCCGTGCCCCGCTGCCGAGGCGCGGACGCCCCGGCCCCAGGCGCGGCGCGGGCTCTGCGGGGCTCTTCCTTGGCACCATGAGGGCAGGCCGCGGCCCGGCGGCAACGGGGGCCGGCCGGCGCGGGGGCCGAGCTTAGGGGCGCCGGCGAGGCAGCCGGGCGCCTGCAGCTAGCGGCTCCCGACCCCCCCCCGCCTCCCTGGCCGCGCCGCGCAGCCTGCGGTCCGCGGACACCATGGCCAGCGAGATGGAGGATCTGAGCAGCCGGGAAGCGCAGACGGTCTGCGAGGCCCTGGGGCGCTACGAGGACTCGCTGCGGGGCGCCGTCCAGGAGATCCATGTGGACATCCAGGTGTTCAAGCAAGGGGTAGGCCGGCAGGTGGAGGAGGTGCTCCGCCTCGCCAGCCCCCTGGCACACACCGTCTCTGAGCTGCAGCAGGAGAACCGGCGCCTGCGGGCGCAGCTGGAGCGCCTGTCTCGGCAGGTGGAGGCCCTCGGCCGGTCTGCGGGGCTGCCGCAGGAGTGGGCGGACGAGGCGGCGGGGAGCCCCCCGGCCGCGGGGCCCGGCTCTCCGGGGCAGGGTTCGGCCGGCGGCAGGTTCTCCAGCCGCGCCAAGCTGGCGGTCGCCGGCCGGAGCCAGGTAAGCGCTGGCCGAAGGCAGGGAGGCGGCGGGAGGGAGGGCCAAGGGGGTGCGTGAGCAGACGCTTCGCGGGCGTTGCCAGGTTCTGCGCTGGCATGGGGGCGCGTCTGGGGACGCGGGGCTCCTCTTTTGCAGTGCAGGGTCAGTGGGCTTTTGGGAGGTGCTCTGGGAAATGGTCTTGGCCCTCATACCACCTGGAGATGTTCCTGATTCTAGCACTGCTTGGTCAAACTGGGATTTTGGTCAGAGTGGTAGCGACCTGTCAGTTCACTGTGGTCAGAAGTAAGAAGAGAAGCTGAGGCGGTCTCAGCTGTCGATATGCATATGTATGTGAATATCTGTGTATCCTTTCTGGACTTGATTCAGGGGGGTCTGCGTGCCAGCAGTGCTGTTTGCCAGTTGGCAAGCTTAAAAAGGAGAACAGCTCAGCATATAGCAGGCAGTAACGTGTTTTCCTAAGATAGTGACTTCGCATCCTTCAGTGAGACAGTTTTGCTGCACAGCCACTGTCCCGCACCGCTGCAGCTCGTCCTTGCGAGGCGGGCCTCGTGCAAGCTGTCATGGTCACCATGACCTAAACTAGCAAAAACACACACATTTCTCCCAGTGATAAAACTCTTTCTGCAGCATAGTGGAGCCTTGTAACTTGGCGTGTGGAAATCCCAGTTAGTGGGAAGCACATCTGGGCCTGAGATATTTTGTGTAATACTTGTGTCCAGCCCCGTGGAAAGAGTTGAGAGCTCCTGTAGAATCCTTGACGCCAGGAGGTGGCAGCCAGACTGTACACCGTGATACAGTTATGTAAAACTGTTCGATACTACAGACCTGGCTCTCACAGATGACAGCTTATTTCGTGTAATCTTGATTAATCCATGCCTTAAGAGGCCTTTAAGACTGTTGGAGCGCGAAAAGCTGGTCTGTGGTCTATCCAGACTTCGGGGATGGAAAATAAAAGCTCAAAAATTAAATTCTGTGAAAGTTAAATCGATGGGATTCAACAAAGAGTCTGTATCTCATTCCAGCCCTTTTCATTCCTACTTACTCAAGAATGGGGGCATAGGGCTTCCTACAGCTGGGCAAGTGAAAAGGTAAAGCTGCTGCTTGATGCGTTGTTCCAGCATAGTTGGAACTGGCAACTGCTGTCTTTTCCCCCACGTGACAAAGGTAAACAGCATACACGTAACATTCAGATCTGTTCCTTTTTGCTCCGTGGAGCCATCCATGCTTGTTTCTATTGCAAGGAACAGAAGTGAGACGAGCAACATGGAAAGGACGAGGGGGTGTGGTCCCTCACACCATCTCACCTGCTCCATCATCACTGCCTGTGTTGTAGTGTGTACTTCACGCTCTGTGAAAAGTCTTGCATCAAGGTTATGGCAATATCCAGCTTTAGGTATTGGTCTGCATTAAAGCACAGAATGAGCTTTTGTTTGGATTGGAACCTTCCTGCTTTGCTTTGAGGGTTCAGGGAAGATCACTTAAGTACTGGTAGTTCTTCAGTGCCCTCCCAAGAATTTTCCCTGCAAGGTTGGACAAATTCCCAAGCTAGCATGGTTGACCGAGAAGGAATTTCCGTACTGAGAACCACAGGAGATGCAGCTACAGCTACACTCACCAAATGCATGCAGTGAAAACATGATTGTGCGGGTAAGGCTCTGATATGGCTGTGCTCAAATGGCTGAAGAGCCTTGGTCATGTGCCGTGCTGGTCACCCAGATTCTCTGTAATGAGTAAAGTGTTACCTCAGTTGCTTGCAATTTCTGGTTATGAGACCAAAGCAGTTGAAACAGAGTATCATAAATGACACTGTGTATATTTTCAGGTAAATGAGTATCTGTGGTAAAATCGGTGATGCTTCTAGTCTTAGTAAATACTTCTTTGACATATGAAGAGCAAATAGTACTGACCTGGAAATAGTAGCAAATCAAGATGTGCTCTTTTGCTCCTGAAAAGATTTATTGCTTGAGTTCCTTTTTACTGTGTGGTTGGTGCAGTGCTTATGCCAAGAAAAGGCTGGGTTCTGTTGCCTTCAACATTTCTAGCAAAATGCTTGGGATAAGAGTTAAGACTATCTTTTGCAGATTGGATACTGGAGATTCTGAGCATCTTCAGTGTCCGAACCATTATTTTCCAATATTGCTAGATTATTTTTCAAGGTAATCTGATTGAAAAAAAGTGAAGCTAGGGACTTTCAAGCGTAGTTCAGTAGTAAGGACACAGATCTCCTTTTAGTTCTAATCTTCAGGCAGTCTCTGCTATGCTGTTCTTGAAATCCAGTAAACAACAGCGCTGATTCAGTTGGCATTTTAAATGGCCATTAGCCACTGTGATTTGGAGGTGAGTCTTTCTGGTATTTTGATGCCAAACTTTAATTTGGCTATCTAATCAGGCCTGAATCTGAGAGCTGCTTTTGCAAAGGTGAAAACGGGGTATGTTGGAAGAGTTAATTTTAAAGCAGGATCCTGGAGCTATAGCTGCACTACAGAGGATTTACCCCTCACTGAGGAGTTTGTTGCTGTTTGTCATGCTTTGCAGTTACTGAGGTCTCTCTCCTACCTGCCTGTGATTGTTAAAAAGGACGAGTTTTGACCTTCTTGTTCATCAGGTCTTACATGTTGGCAGGAGTTTTATCATTTATGATCCTTCCATAGTGTTTGTGGTTGAGCATGATGCCTTTGTGAACAGGGAGGACTGAAAAAAACTGTTAAGGGTGTTCTGTTTTTAAAAACAGAAGAGTTTCTGTGCAATGGGGACAGACCACTGCAGAGAATGGGCCTGCAGTGGTCAAAGCAGCAGAGAGATGAATAGCTGGCTATGACCACCTGGGAAGATCTAAACAAATATTGCCCATTGGTATCTCTGTTGTGACGTGGTGCCACCCAACAGTTAGTCAGCCTGAGAGTAACTGCATGAGACATTATGATCTGGGGTATACAGGCAGGGAGATTAAGTGATCCAGCAGTCACCTGGCATTACATACTATGATTCTAAACAATCTCAACTCCTATATTTGATAAAGGAAGTCCAGTAGGTCCATTTCCTTATATTATTCTCTTACAAATGCCTGCAACTGTCCTTTTGGAATGGTGGCATTCCAAGGTTGCCTTGATCCTTATCTAGATTTTTTTGTTGTTGTTTGTTTTGTTTTAATTCTCTGTGACATAGCCATGGGCATCTGCTGAAGCTGCCAAGGTAGAATGGTTCCCTGCTGTCCATTTTTATCCAGCCTTGCTCCAAAAAAGGTTCTGTGAAAAGTGCTGCTACTGTTTTTCTTCAGCGATTACTCCATGTGCAAAAGCTTTCCTAATATGCTCACAGTGTTCAAGGCTTTTTCTCCAAGCTGCAGGGTGAGTTACTGATAGAGAATACTTGTGTTATCTGCCCAGCAATGGCTTTCTAGTAGAAGAATTGATGGGTAAATGTGGTGTGGTTCTTGCTGGGATCTGGCAGCCTTGTTTGCATTTCCTCGCACATTTCATGATTCCCCATTTCTGATGTATCAATGATCTCTTTATATGCAAGGAACAGAGTGTCAAATCTTGACTTGCGGAAGTCGGTGGTGGTCTTGCTGTTCACTAGAGTGAGGCATCAATTTCATCTGGCATGCGTACCTATCACAGATAAATGGGATTTCTAAATCCAATTATTTTTGTCATGACCCTTTTGATAACTGGTGCTTTTATGAAAGGCTTTGGATGACTGAGATCTCTCGTTTGAGAGAAAGGAATCTCATTTGTCTGTCATTTGTCTACAGTTCGACCTTGTTGCAGAAAAAGCTTGAAGACATAACAGACGTGCACTTTAGAGGCTCAGAGAGGAAATAAAAATTGTATTTCTTTTCTTTCTAATCTTAGGATCTGGTGCTTACTTTTTCTGAATGCGTGGGATTTTCATTACTGGGTTATATTTGCCTGTTTTATAGCAGCTTCCAGTTATGGATCGCCAAGGTCTAACTTCTTTGCAGTGAAGGAGGAATTCCAGCAGCCCTACAACTATGGAAAGTATTACCATCCCACATTACATGGAGACTGCTGAGCTACAGAGAGATTAGTTCTAAGAGCAAGCCTGAGTAAGACATGCAAAACATTAGTGTTAACTTTCTTTCGTCAACTTCACCAGTTCCTCATCATCTTGTTATTACCTGAGTTCTACAAATGAGCACTTACCATTATTAAGCACAGATACAGGTAGCTGTACCTCTGCTATTTACGACCTGTGTAGCCAGCCTTGACAGAAGTATTGTTACACACATGGATTTGTCAGAAGCTTGGCATCTCCAAACAAAGTGGATTTTAAAGTACTTTAGCCTGACACTACTAAATGCACGGTAGAATCTGATCCCAGATCCCTCCTGTGTTTTATCAGCACATGGGCCTTCCCCGTCCTCCAGCCTGGTATCAGTTTCTTCCCCAGCACTGTTAGCCAAAATGTTGTAATCAGGTTTGTATAAAATAAATTAATGCAGCACCTGTCACTGTGTTAGGAAGCCAGTTCAGTGTGTAGGACATGATCTTTGCAATGACCACCTCATTTGACTGTTTCACTCGCTCCGACCCCCACAGCTTATAAATTAGACTCATGTTTGTAGTCTGCGTAGGCATTTGGCATCTTCAGGTCATAATGGCTGACATGAATGGCTAAACAATTCTAACTGTATGCCATGGGTACATTCTAGGGAGCTGCATTACCTGTGCTTTATGTTTCAGTTCTGGATATGGGCAATAATTGTTGACTAGGATCTCAATTACACTAAATACAGCAATAAAAGTTCTGAACCCCTGATTCTGTGCAGTTTGTATAATTAATATTTGTGTACTTTTCTCAAATTAATCCTGGCAGTTAGTCATAACTGAATTTACTCATGCGTAGTACCTTCTTCTTGACAAATATAAAAGTTTGGAAATAAAATTATTTTTACAAATTAAAAGATCCGGCTAAAAATGAAGAATATTTTTGATTGAGAGACAAATGTTGTTTTAAAGAAGTTGTTCTTCTGGTGATGTTTTGTGAAAAAAGTTTGCAGACTAGCTTTGCAAAAGAATTTATTACTCCTTTTGGGCCTAAGCTGAGTAACTATCTAAAGAGTGCAGCTTTGTTGGATGTAAGCTCTTCTGAAAACCCGTTTGTAATGAAGCCTCTGGATGGGAAAGGTCCCACAAAAATCAGCGGAGCCTAGATAGCTGAATTGCAGTGCTTTTGCTTGTAAGAAAGTTTTAGATGCTGGGAGAGTGGGAAGTTCTGAACGTTTCAACTTCCCCAATCTAGTTTATTTTCCTTTCTTTTTAAATAAGAAAGAAAGAGGAAAATTAAAATTAAGCAAAAGTTCTTGTTTGGACTGATGTACTGAACTTCATCGCAGATTTGATTTGTAGAACTTGCAGCCTGGGCAGGCTAACCTAGTTGTGGAATGGACATTCTGACTCCCAGCTATCTTAGGTGCACCCGAAACCTTCCTTGAGCACCAGTGGAAATCTGTTGGTCTTGTTAACAGGGCTAAGCAACGCTGGTAAAACATGGTGTGTGTGGTTGGTTTTTTAATGGTTGTTGTTGTTGGGTGGGGTTTTTTTGTTTAAGAAAAAAGCAGCATCTCCTGCATTTTAGTGGTAAACAGACTAAGAAATGTCTTGGCTTATCATGTAATCACTGTGCTTTTATCAAGCGGAGCGTCTAAGTGCGTATAAAACCCCAGGAAAATCATTCACTTGGAAACTAGGCTAGAGAATTAAATGAAAGCTCATGGCTGAGAAATTTTAAAAGTCTTCTTTTCTGAGAGTACATCTTCCACATTTTCAGGAAGTCTCCAGTCCTCTTCTGAACTGTTTTGTTTGAAAATCATATCCCAGTGATCCTATCCCTTTTCCTCACCTCGTGTAGGAAAAAGTTGACATGGGAAACTGACCCCAGCTTAAACAATAGCATACAACCCAATATAATAAAATACACCATCCAAGCTGAGCCTTAAAGGCAGTTCACAGTATCTCAGTGTCTTGCTACTAGTCCTTTCTGTGTTCTATTGTAATACATCTTTGTAAGACACTTGCTTACAGGGCAGTAGGTCCTCATCTTGAAGTCAGGTTAATGGGGTTGTACCACACCTTAATGGTTTTTCCAAATTACGCTGTGGTCTTGAAAAGCCTGGATAGCAACTGTGATCTGAGAATGTAGGGCCCAACCTTAAAGTCAAGAGGAGGGTTTTCCTTTACTTTAGTAGTTGTGGTTTAACCCCAGCCGGCACCTAAGCCCCACACAGCCGCTCACTCCCTCTTCCCCCTGACGGGATGGGAGGGGGAATCGGAAGAGCAAAAGTGAGAAAACTCGTGGGTTAAGATAAAGACAGGTTAATAGGTAAAGCAAAAGCTGTGT
>JANZLQ010000089.1:13115-26453 GCA_026212715.1 Elanus axillaris | reverse complement strand
GGGGCGGCGGGGGCGGCTGCACAGAGGGAGAGGAGGAGCTTGCCAAATGCAGATGCCAGTGGATTAAAGATCTGAAGAAGTTGCTCTTGCTGAGATTCATGTAGGACAGGTGTGATCGCTGCGAGGATCACTTACCCTAGGGTTGTTTCTTCAGTGTGCTGTAAGCGGTATAGTGTTCCACAGGTGGAATAATTCAAATGACTCGTAAAATAAAATTTTTGCATAGAAATTGGTTTGTAACTTTGGTACAAATCTGCAAATAAATTTGCTGACTCTCTCCTTTTTATCTACTAGGTCAGGCAAAAGCCTCCCATGAACTGACCTCTTTTCACACATCAGACTCTACCCCTGAAGCCCATGCCCCTGCAGTCACCCTACAGATGCCCCACCTTCCTGTTACTGCAGTAACCAGGATATCAGAGAAGTTTTCAGGAGAGACCGTCTGTTCAACAGGAACAACTAATGCATCTGCTGGCCTGCTGGGACAGAGCAAGAGCAAAAATGCGATGGCATTGAAAACTTCCAACCAATCAGGTAAAAGAGACAAAAATAATTTGTTTGCTGAAGCTGTGTTCCATTTCTTTACTTCAAGAAACTGGTGCTGCAGGGATTGTTCTGTGAGCTAGTGGTGATGACGAACCTCGCTTCTGTGGCTACAAATCCCATGGTGGGACACTCTGATTTAGAATGTTGTGGCTCCTAGGTGGAGCTTTAGGCTATAATGTCACATCTGCTGAGAATTTTTGCTGCCTAATATAGTTGAGTTCATGGTGCAGCCTATCTTGTAGCACAGTTGCTGAATGCGTATCTCTTCAATATGGCCAGCTATTTTAATGAAATTTGCAGGAGTTTTTAGTGCTTTGAGACCTAAGGTCTCTTGAGAAGTTAGGCAGATATTTGGCTAGCGGGTTCAACAGTTATTTGGAGGGAGGAGTGACAGACAGCAGACTGACGCATATACACAAGTCAGAGTGACCGCACAATCTTATATCTAAGTTAAGTTTTAAAAAAATACCTCATTTCGTTTCACATTGAATTCATTCATCTTTGAGCGGTATTTCATACACATTTAGTCATAGTGACACTTAGACTATACATAGGGGTCCTATATATATATATATGTATGGGTCAGAAATTACGGAGACAGACCAGATGGAATTGCCAGCAAGAGATAGGGATTATTTGCAGATTATTCGTTCAACTTTTATCTCAAGCTAAGAATGTAGCAAAGCCTTCCTTTGTCTTTTTTTCTGCTGTTTCAGTGAAGGCCTGGAACTCAAGTACAGTGAGAACAATGGGTTCATCTGCCATGGGAGGTGAGCGTTCTTATCAGCGTGTCCTTATGCAACACAAATTGAGAGGGATTCCATGCTTCATGTCTGGGGGATTCAGATCTGAGCATGTAGTTCCGAGTAGTAGGTACATAGTAATATTAGAATTGCTCACAAGACTGTATGCAGATTCAGTTTCCCTGGTATCGTGGAAACTTGTTCCGCTGTATCAGATTCTCAATCAGTTCAAAGCAAGGGGTACTTATCCTTATTTGCACAGTAGTGTACGTGTGTGCTGTTAGGTGATCTCTGCAGTGGAAACAATAGGTGCCAGAAAAGTGTGGCAGAACAGACAGTTTGAGTGGTGAAGATTTCAGCTGACCAAGTGAAAACTGTGACTGAACTCAAGGTAATGGCAGTTGGAAAGTGGTGGGCCCACCGTACGGATGCTGAAGCAAGTTTCTTTGAGCAGAATAGCAGTAGTCTAGTCTCCTTCATATATGAATGCATCAAAGGAAAAAAATGCCTTATGGACTTTTTATGTCAGTCGAAATAGACGAGTTGAGCTCTGTCAGAAGTACTTCTCATTGATGTCACCAAGCTGTTACTGTCTAAACAATGTACTGGCATTTCATAGTGGTCTCAAGTGTCAGTTTAACAAAGATGTTGCTCTTCCAGAATAGGGATCACACTCCTTAGCTTAAAACCTCTGAGATTTTCACAAATAGCTGGCAATTGTTTGTGGTCCCAAATTCATCACATCTGTATGCGGGCATTTACCATTACGTGAGAAGTCTAATTGATCTGGATCCTTTCTATAAGCAGTGGGGAGAGTTCAGCATTTTCAGAGTGTGGTTTGGACAGTGATCAGGTTGGATTGCTTCTAGGATGCCAGTCCTTCTTTGCGTGTAGAAGGAGCCTTCAACGAATGAGTTGCTGGTTTATGCAGCAAGTTTTGGCTTTAGTGTGTTGAAACAGGGCAAGCCACTCTTGTTCTGCATTTACAGAGCATAGCTGGAGTCCAGAGCTGGGCTCTAAAAGGAAAAGCACAAAAGGTAGAACCTCAGGGGTGAGGGGAGGAAGATGCAAAATTGGTTTTAAGCCACCTTTGCAACCTGTGGAGTCTGTTCTACGTTACAAACTAAAATGCTTCCTGGTGGAAATGGGTAATTTAAATTATGCTCTCAGTCATGGCAGCCTTCCCAGGACTCCTTATGTCTGCCAGAATGACTCTTGCAAGCTGAGCTGTAGCACCGTTTCTTCCTTTCGCTGAAATGTCCATGGCAGTGTGCCCTCCTCTGAGGTCTGCACAAGGGCCTGAAATGATCCAACCTTCCCAGTGCAGTTTTATCAAAGGCATCCTCTTGCAGCCCTTTCTGGTATGTTTACACCATCCTTGCTGCAGTGCAACAATTTTGCAGAGAGGTTTAACCCCTGGGGAAAATCCCTCCTAGGCTTGTTAGCTCATACTGGAAGGAAGTTAGACAGAGGCCTGCAGCTTTTCACTGTGGTGAGTAAAAATCAAGGTGTGGTTATCTATCAGGAGGTGGTTTGAAAATGTACAAGGAAAGGACATAAAAGAAGTTCTGCCTTGATGTATCTTGTTTTTCCTGCTTTTATACAGAGAATACCACTTCTGTCACTAAGTCTGTCTCAACTGTGAGCTCTGGGACAAGTAGTGGAACCAAAACTGGTGAAAGGTACGCATTTTTCTTGACATTTTGTTAGGCCATTGTGGTCAGTATAGTCTCAAGGGACAGGTGTTCTGCTGGCTTGCAGAACGGGTGAGTCCCAGATGCTGTATTTTAAGCCCACTAAAGGTTGTGAGCTTTCCTGAGGGTAGGTGGAACAGAGATGGGAAGGGATAAAAATCTTTTCTGGAGCAGTTTAAAGCAGACCTAATTGTGGATTTCAGCATTCTTACAGTGTTAGTCAGTAAAACTCTCAGTGCCAGCGGTGGATTTTTGTTAGGAGGAGCAAGTTGTCAGGCCCTTTGAAAACACTTTTGAAAATACTCAGCTGTGTTGCAATTTGTACCTTGGGCTTATTTTTGGAAACCAACATATGACTGCCATCAAATATCCGTAGTTTGGCTAGCCTAGAGTTTAGTTTGTAGATAAATGCCTTGCTGAGGACTGAGGACTACTACACATTCTTGAATAACTTGGAGTTGCAGTTGCTTAGTATAGGATTACATGGTATCACAATTACGACTGGCATATCCAGGCATCCTCAGCATGCAAAATATCCATCAAGAAAAATGGGATGGCAGCCAATTTAAATCTTTTACATTGGGCTTGCATCTGCCTTGAAAATTATCCCAAATTTGGCATAACATTTCTTCTGAGTTAGTTCCAACATCAGCACTTTGGTATTTGAGTCGGGATACACTGAGCACCCTAGAGAACTTGCTGTCACATCTGACCTCCATCTGTACCAGAAATTAATGTGTGACACGGATGTCATTGCTCTTTGCCTCAGTTTCCCCATCTCTGTCATGGGGAACATTTCTAAATGGGATGTGTGGCTTACTTCGTTAATGCTGATGAAGTGGTTCATGGCTCAAATAAAGACAAATTAGAATATAATCCTGTATTTCTCGATCAAATTACCAGCTTGCAGTCACTGAAGCAACGCTGACATGAGCTCAGGATTCTGTGTACTAAAGTAAAAATTTCAAAAGTACTTCCTGAATTACTCAAGTTCCATTTTTAAAATGTGACTTACCCTCCAAAGTTGGAAATTAAAGGGATTTAGTGCTCTTGTGTGGCCACAACTTTTTTTTTCTTCTTTTTTTCTTAAAGTTGTTTAATTGCTGTTCTACTCAGTGCTACAAAGCATTTGTGACTTGTATAGCTGTGTCTCATTTGTAAAAGTACCTTAGACTCTTCGATACTTAAGTGCTGTTGTCTGCCAATAAAACTTTGACTTTTACTTAAATTGCTTTTGACTCATTCAGGTCCTCTTGAAACGGCTGGTTTGGGAGGTTTAGAGTAGGCAACGGTTGCACCTTTATGCTGACTTCTGGCACTGCAGAGAGTTACTTTTTTGTTTAACCATATACTTTTCATGTTATGTTTCTCCAGTGCCACTGACAGTTACTGTGATGTGACCCCCAGCTCTCACTCCTCTCCTCCCACTGTACATCGCCAAGTTGAAAGGAGGCGAGAACTCGTGCGGTCTCAGACACTCCCACGGATTACAGGAACACAGGCCAGGAAAGCACTTTTTGATAAATTTGAACGCGATGGTGGAAAGTATGTCACCCCCCTTGTCTCCAGAATGGGTTTGTTCATGGGAAACTAATTTGTCAATTTTTACCAGCAGAGGACAGCTGGGTGGGAGGACTCTCCCAGTGTAGGATTTTGAGCTAAGGGACAATATGAAGTCATGTACAGCTTCATTGACTTCACAGACTGAGCCCTGGAAATTCACAGCTACAGATTCCTCTGGCTTTGGATTTGTTCAGCTGAAGTAGCAGGTGCTTTTTATCAGGAAAGAGTGCTGTGAAAGCTGCCTTCTCTGTCATTGTGAGAGACTGAGAATATAGTGACTTTCTGTTGCGATTCATTAAGGACCGAAAGTATCGACTGTTCTTTATGCACCATAATGGGGCTATGATTTAAATAGAAGAGGGCTTGGAATCTTGGCTTTAGTGAAATGAAAATGAGTTTTTCTTGCAGGACGAGCAAGTTGCAGTTTCAGCAATGTGTTTCTCAAATATCACCTGGACAGGGGCTGACCTGGGCAAGGTTGCATAGATGTTGCTGACAAGTAGGTTTAAGTTTTTCTAGAATGCAGTTTAATCTGGTCTCTGTTACTTTTCCAGAGGAAAAGGAGAATCCAGAGCTAAGCTGAAGAGGTCACAGAGTTTTGGGGTTGCCAGCGCTAGCAGCATTAAACAAATTCTGTTAGACTGGTGTCGCTCAAAAACCATAGGATACAAGGTGAAGACATGCTAGCACTTTCAGCTTTCTCTTTTTCAGGAGAATTTGCCAAAAAAGCATACTCAGCAAGTGAATGTAAAACATGCTAGACAATGAGTTAACTTCTTCAAGGTCATCAAGTTTTGTGCGGGTAACACAAACGTCATGGTTTGCATGGGCAGCACTTCAAGACAGTCAATGATTGCATGAGTGAGATTCTGCATGTGTGTCAAATTAATGCATTAGTGTTTGTCTGAAAACCTACGTTTTTGTGCTTATGGATATAGACTACAGTATACACTCATACATTTTTTTATCTTAGTTGCAGGCTGTGATTTTTGCATTCTCATTATATATGGCAAGACCTGAATCAGATTTTGCCAGTACGTGGAGACTGTGGCCCTTTTGCTACACAGCAGACCAAAGTACTCTCCACTGGTATTAGACAAGTGAATTTGTATTAAACAGCTGAGGTTGAATCACACGGTGTCAGTGAGCTAATTTCTATGATGCAACATCAGTGTAGATAAAAGAATTTGGCAGTTGAGATTTCAGTAATTTTCCCTGGCCTTAAACTGCAACTGCCAAAGCAATTTCCAGGAGAAAGAACAGGTTTTTGTCTAGTGTGTAATATATTTTTCAACGTTACTGTAAAGTGTGCATTATTATTGCTAAACTCTAAATTATAGTATACATAAGCAGAACTAGTGAAAGTTACTGTTAGTTGCTTACCAGAAAAGCTGGGGCTTGAATTTTATATGATGGGAAAGCAGCATGAGACAAGAGCCCAAGTATGTTTCTTTTCACTGTGGCTGTTGAAAGCAACAATAAACATTTGTTCTAAGAATCAGGTTTTGCAGTAGGTGTAATTCTTCCTGTATTTCTTCCTATATTTCTACCTACCTGTGTTCAAACAGGCATTGAATTGGGCCTTTCTGAAAAGTAAAGCAAGCAAGCATAGTCTTTATCTAGTGTTATTCACAGCCACAAAATGAACAGTTCTTCAGTTATACATATTTTGCAGGGATAAGCAGTGTCCTTAGTTTCTGCAGATACTGAGCTGGTGGATTAGGCCTGCTCCAGAGCTCACTGACATTGACAAGATTCTTCCCAGCATTTTCAGTGGGCTTTGGACCAGGGACCCTGACTGTGTGTCTGCTTTGCATCTGGGCATTTCAGGCAAAAGGCTTTCATTGCTGAGTGCTGTTTTTTTCTCAGAATACAAATAATGTAATGGATATACAAAGAGGGGAAGAAAAACATAAGGCTTGTGCTCTGTTGCTTTGGTTAGTGGGAGAGAAGGACAGAAAACTGCAGTGAGCAAAAGCAGCTGCTCTGCCGTTCCCCTGTGCTGCATTAACATGCGTGTTTTTTTCATCATGACAGCACATTGATCTCCAGAACTTCTCCTCAAGCTGGAACGATGGGATGGCATTCTGTGCTCTTGTGCATTCTTTCTTTCCTGAAGCTTTTGATTATAATAAGCTTGACCCAGCTAATCGCAAGCAGAACTTTGAGCTGGCCTTCACCATGGCTGAGTGAGTATCATATTAGATCTCTGTGAAGTGCTTCCAGTTCAAGTCTAATGCAGCTGGGCAGCAGTGAAGAGTTTAATCATTCTTCTTGTAGATTCTGTATCACTAGCTTACGTGTGTCATGCCAGAAAAAAGATAATAAAGATCTGCATAGAGAATGCATAGAACGGGACACTCGGCAGTCTAAAATCAGAGGTGATTTTACCAGGCACAGAATAATTCAGTGAAGTCCTATGTTCAGGTGTTTCACAGTTTCACTTCAGGCAGTACTTGAATTCTGCTTTCTCATCTCTGCGATTCTCACCAGCCCTAGCACTGACACACTAAACTTGAGAAATCAGCCTCGAGTTAGGCTTGGACGGAAGAGGAAAAACGCTACTTCTCTCTGTGTTTGTTTTTGGGTTTTTTTAAATTATTTTGTTCTCGAAGTGATGAATGATTCTTAATGAATTTGCCAATATCAATCATAAAAAACAAATTTGAGTTCATAGAGCGAAAGGCATCCAATGTTTACTGACGGTCCATAGCAACTGGACATACAACTTGTCGTTTTTTAGTCAATCCCACCTGCTTGATACCTGATTTGAATTTGAGGCATGTTAATATACGCATCCAGCCTCTCTGCTAAAACCGTGACCCCTGACTGACAAGGAGCAGGTAGATTAAGTTTTCGAATTGGATTTTGTGGGAGGGTTCACCTACGTCTGTACGTTACTTTGGTTGAACAAGAATGGAGGTTGAATTCATTGTAAGTAGAGTTAGATCAAGGCTGAGAGTTTCTAAATATCTCAACCTGCTAACTGCATTTTTGTAAAACGGACAGAGCTAGTACCCTCAGTCAGACTGTCCTGGTCCTTTTTGATGCAGTATACCAGGCACTTAAACGATAGCTTGTTTGTTAAATTCATTAGGAATGTGAACTTGTCAGCTAGAAACAGTAACTTTTTTGACCCAGTGTCAACACAGTTCTTAATTGCTGTTTTTCTTGACTTGTGTAACAATAAGAACACTCCATGTAGTATGCAGCTGGGTTTGGTACACTCTTTCCTAATACTAAGAGGATGTAGGAATACATGGTTAAAGTTTCCTGCAGCTTCTGACATAGCTTCAAACAATGGTACCACCACACTGAAGCTCTGGGGTTCTTTCAGAGTGCTTTTTTTTTTTTTTTTTTTTTAATTAAAGCAATAACTTACAGAACTAGATGTGCCATTTGCCATTCCAGAGAAAAGCTTTGAAAATTCTTAGCATAATGTTGGCTCTCCTTATCAGAGCCCCTAGCAAAGTAATTTATTTGGGAATTACAAAGTTTTTATACACACATATATATATGTAAATATAAAAAAAAATTGTTGCTTGTCGGTGAGTTGAAAGAGATTCTACAACACTTTTAGGTGGTTGATCTCTAAAGTAGGAAAGTTGCAGTGTTTTTCTATGTCAGTTTATGTATAGCAGTAAGTATAAGGGAGGACAGAAGACAGCATGCATACAACAGTAAGAAACATTAGCTAAGAGGTATCTACAGAAATTATTACTTCATAGCTGTGATTGCCTTTAAACTGTTCTTTTCTAGTGCCAGAAAAGGCAGTTATTGGTGTTCACCCCAGTATGAGCTCTGCTGATCTAATTGCTTCCTGCTCTTGTGATTTTTCACCTTAGGCCTCAGCAGATCTTTTGCTTTCTGCTGGTCCAGGTCTCAGTCAGGCTTCTGCTCTCCAACCTGATCATCTGAGATTGTTGTCCAAGTCACTCACACATTGAAGGTACAGGGGTGGTGGAGAACAAACAATCCACAGCCACACGGGCCTTCATTGGCACATCTCATCTCTTCTCATGTTTTCCACTCTTTTGGAACCAGAAAAACTCATGATTTGCAGACTTGCATGGCCCTGCTTACTGAGATTTGGGCAGAGGAGTGTGAGATTGGGCTACATGCTACCAGGGATGTGAATGGCAGTCAGTGGAAAGAAAAACCCTACAGGGCTTTGGATCAGATCCCAGTACAGAGGAAGATGGGGAAAGAACAGGAATATTCCATGGTTACAAAAATAACAATCTCCAACCTAAGCCTGACCATTTATTTCATTGTGAAATGAAATGTTGCTGGTAAACATCAGGATTTCTTAAGTGCCTCAGTGATGCTCAAATCAGAGCAGCAAATGAATCTTGGAAGTAGTTAAAGGCCTTAGATTTTGCTGTATCTGTTTTATTATTACTACAGGAAGATGGCTCACTGTGATCGTCTGATAGAAGTGGATGACATGATGGTGATGGGTCGCAAGCCAGATCCTATGTGTGTCTTCACCTATGTGCAGTCTCTATACAATCATCTACGACGCTTTGAGTAAAACCATTGACACCTCTCCAGCCAGAAGGGTCAAGTACAGCATGCTAATGGGAAGAGTGACATTTTGCAAATGGAACGCAGTGTTATTTCTTGCTTTTTACTGTCCCTTTGCTCACATTCAACTGCGTGGCTGGCCGACTGAAGTGTTGCTGAGCAGCGCCCCAAAGTGTTGATCACATCAGCATGTCAGTAACACAGAAATGCATTTGAAAAAGACAAAAAAGCATAGGAAAAGGCAAATGCTGTCATTTTGGTGCTAGTAGTAGGTCGGATCTTTAATATTCTTGTGTTTAAAGATCACAGGAAGCTAATGTGCTGCTCCTTTCTCTCTTAGGTTGGGGACAGTTTTATGCAGTGACAGGTAACTGCTACAAAGATGTTCCCTCTTAAAATGCAGGTGAAACTCCAGAAGATAGCACCTTTGGTTCCACTTCTCCACTGAGCACAGCACAAAAGAAATAGCAGATGGACAAGGAAAATTCCATTTAGCGAATAATAACCTAGAGTACTCAACCACTAGGGCAATATTGCCTCGTCTCCAACCCTAGCTGCGCCCCCTTCCAGCATACATGCACATGTGCACACACACACATCAAACAGGTGTTGTTCTGTTCTCTTAAAGCAGAAAGAGAACATAGCCTCTTACCTGCTGACCGAGGGGACGGACAGATAACTACCATGCTACACAACAGTGTTTGTCTGTAACGGTCAAATCTAAAGCGATTTGCTTAGAGGCTTGCTAAAGCCTTTAGTGGCATTCTTGGATTAATTTCTTGATCGTGAAGATTTGCAACAGCTGGGGCTGTTGGGGTGTATGAGAGAGATTGTGTGTTTGTCTGATTTAGGATTACTGGAAAAGAGGGAGCTAGCAAGGTACCAAATCCTCTGAACACTTGTAATAGAAGCAAGACTGTAGTGTGCTTTGACCTGGACTTTGGGGAAAATGGAATACCCAAAAAAAAGTATGAAAGATGTAGGAGTTTTGAAATGCCTCAGACTAGTTTCCATTTTCAGTTAAATTGGCGTTAAACCCACAATACAGATTATTCCAGATTTACTGGACAAAAAGGTCATGTGTCAGCCTTCCTGGTTTTCTCTTTGATAAATCAACAGAGCTTTGTGTTCTGTTCTGTTAACATTCCACAGTGAATGTTAAAAACAAAACCACTAAAAAAGCATACTTTAAAAAAAAAGCAGCTTTTAACATTATTTCTTCCCTAAGAACAGGCTCATAAAATTGAAAACCTGAAAGCCACGAGCCCTCTGCTCATGCTGGAGAATGTTTTTTAACCTGCATTTGTGCTTTTTGTAGATATTTATAAAGATTACTTTGGTTCTGTATTGATGACCATTTATAATAAAATATGTCAAACACTCTTCAGATTTACTGCTTCTCTTTAGAATGAGGTGACAGATAACAAAGTAAAATCTGTGAAAAGAACCCAGAGGTTTTGCTTAGATTTTTGTTCTAGCCGTGATGCTGTGTGCTCTGAATTTCAGTTTTCAAAAGTACAGAAGTTCAGTGGCATTTGCAGCAGGATTTTAGTTCAGCTGCCTTTTCTGGTGAAGTTTACTTAAGAAACCATAAGTCAAGCAACCACTTTGTTAGCAGTTACAGGGAAAAAAGCAAATGCCAAAAGAGTACAAAGGTAACATACAAGTTAACTGCTGAATGTCTGGATTGTCAAGTTCTGTTTGAAGTGTAGCTAGGCTGTTGCCGTGATGCTATGGAAACAGTTTGAAAGACTTTTAAATATACATCTTACTATGAGTATCTGAAAGATACTTGGTCAAACTAGCAGGATCCTTGGTATTGGTAATCTCACAGCTTTAACGCAAGCGGACAGAGGTTGGGTGGGCTGTTCGTATTTGTCATATGACTGCTATTGTTTTCAGTTCTTTTACTTCATCTTGAGTGACTGTAAGTCTGAGGAGTGAGTGTGCACCTGTTGCTCCACCAAATGCACTGTAAGGGTAAACACACTGTACTTGTGTTTTGGAGAAGCGATTAGAGTAAGCATAATGAGGAATATGTCCACAACTGGCACACGTGATACACATATTTTTTACAGCAGAATAGTTTTCATTGACTAGCAGAGCCAAGTTCCATCGTAGCTACAACAAGAGGGGCAATCATGGATAAGTCTCCTGTGTGATGTGTGCTAAAGACACAGGTAAGTGCTTGGCTAATTTAGGCCTAGCAACAAATAATTACATAAAGGAAGTTTTAGATAGTAAAGTTATTGCAAATTCGCCAGGGGGAGTTTACATCCTTTCTATAATGTAGCTTGTTTTCACAGCTACCCAGAAGCTATTTGTACAGGTTTTCTGAAGTCTTCCCACTTCAGAGAGGTGATGGTAAAGATACCTGTTACTTGCCAGCAGACTGATTGCAGCGGGGTGGAAGACTATAAGCTGATTTTAACTGCTGGTGGTTTGCATGTAGGACGATGAGGGAGATGGTGCTATGACATAATTTTAGAAAAACCTACAGCTTTGTGCTGATCTATATGACTAACCTTGACCATTCGATTGTATCATTAAATTGAATTAAAGTTACGTAATGTATACCCCCTGCAGGATGTTTAAGTATTTTTAGTTTAAAAAAAAATGCAGAGTGTGTGTGTATATGTGACAGTAAATGTGTTTAGGATAAGTGATAAAAAGAACAATATATTAAGTTGGCATAGCATATGCCAGAGATGGACTGTCCCCTGGCTTTTCTAACGTTTCTGCACTGCATCTAAAATACAGTACTGTCTAAGGTGGTTTACTGGCAACTTGATCCTACTTTTAAAGGCTTGATGAATTTGTTCTGTGCAAATTTTCAAAACAATCTCAGCAGAGACATCACCTACTTTTTAAAATTATGTTTGCATATAGCAGGGAAGTCCTCCTCTCATCACTTCTCCCTTTGTGTGACGTTTCCAATAAAGTGTTTAATCTAAGCATATGCTCGAACCAGTGCAAAGTCGGATACATGTAATTAGGTATAAAACTACCCCACATGCTTCATTCAGCCTGTGTCATTAATTTAAACCTGCCCTGGCTTACAGAGATAAAGTGTCCAAAATAGAAGTTGGCATTGCTTTATGTAAAGTGCATTTAAAAGCCACTTTTGCTTATGCTAAAATAGCTCTATGTCTAGATAAAACCTCAGTGGAGTTAACAGACTCATAGAATGGTTTGGGTTGGAAGGGACCTTTAAAGGTCATCTAGTCCACCACCCTACAATGAGCAGGGACATCATCAACCAGATCAGGTTGCTCAGAGCCCCGTCCAACCTGACCTGGAATGTTTCCAGGGATGGGGCATCTACCGCCTCTCGGGGCAACCTGTGCCAGTGTTTCACCACCCTCAGCGTAAAAAATTTCTTCTTCATATCTCGTCTAAATCTGCCCTCTTTTAGTTTAAAACCACTACCCCTTGTCCTATTGCAATAGGCCCTACTAAAAAGTTTGTTGCCATCTTTCTTACAAGCCGCCTTTAACTACTGAAAGGCTGCACTAAGGTCTCTCCAGAGCCTTCTCTTCTCCAGGCTGAACAACTCCTCAGACTTTCCTCATAGGAGATTATTCCAGACACTAGTGGAACACCAGAATTCAGACCCGTTAGGTTAATCTGCTTTGCGACTTCAGCAATGCTGAAAGCAAGCAGTTAACAATGCTGCGTTATCAGCTCAACTTCTCCCACTGCAACGCACTATAACAGCAGTTTCAGATGACATTCTCTGAAGAATGAGACAATCTGTGGTATTTTTAATGCACCTAGTAAGGAACGTGGCAACACATTTAATTTAGATCTAGTCTCGTTAATGCCAGTTATTTAGACTCCTCCACAGAAAACGTGTTTTTTCCAGACTCTGAGGACTTTGGCCACTTCTTCATAAATAACAAACCCAGCATCTACATCCAGACACAATTCACCAAGGTGAGGAACTGCTGCTTTGTCAAATCCTTTATAAAGATGGTAGTACGGGATGTGGTATGTTGTGGTGGGTTGATCATGGCTGGACGCCAGGTGCCCACCAAATCTGTTCTATCACTCCCCCCCTCCTTTGCTGGACAGGGGAGAGAAAAAAAAATATAACAAAGGGCTTGTAGATCGACGTAAGGACAAGAGAGATCATTCACTAATCACCGTCATGGGCAAAACAGACTCAGCTTGGGGAAAATTAACTCAAATTTATTACAAATCAAAACGGAGTAGGGTAGTGAGAAATAAAACCAGATCTCACAACACCTTCCCTCCACCCCTCC
>JANZLQ010000086.1:45858146-45871397 GCA_026212715.1 Elanus axillaris | reverse complement strand
ATCCCATCTCCTTGGAACCCCCAGGGAACCTGCCAATGGGGAGGGGGGGTTGCCCTGGAGCAAACCCCAGGGACCGCCGCATGGGTCTGCAGGTGGCATCAGGGCTGTGGGAGCGACAGCTGCCAGTCAGCAGATGCTGGCAAGAGATTTTAAAATAATAAAGCAACGCAGAGGACAGCCTGAAGGCCGGCCAGAAGAGACCAGAGCTGCTTCGTGCCGGAGGGGCAGCTCTGTTCAGCAGGAAACAGCGCGTCCCAGCCGACCAGATGCGAGCGGCTGATCTACAAACGAGCGATACCCCGGTGATCCTGGGGCTTTGCTAGGGCATATGCACTTTTCCTCACCTCTGTGCCATCAGACCTCCGCTCTCCCGATCCTGCACACACGCGAGGCTTCTCGTGCAGGGCTTGCCCCTTACCTAAGAGACGCTGCGCGGTGTTACCCGCCACCCTGCCCTGCAGCGTGCCAAGTAATTAGACATGAAGCAGGGAAAGCAGAGAGGCACGTTACTATTTTAGATGTCCTCAGCAGATGACCACAGAGCCCTGGGGGTTCCACCTTTGCTCCGTACAGGCACGTGGCTCCACACTCCTTGCTGCTCCCGCCAGCAAGCATCACAGCTGCACTTTGCTGCCTGCAACACACAATATTTAGTAGGCTGGATGGGCCGTTCTGCCACAGTGTCAGGTGAGCACCTCAGTTCCTTTAACTGCCTAATTTGCCTCCTTAAAACAAATACAGCATCGTAGTCTGACTGGAGCGTGCAGCAGCCTGTTTTCACCCCAGCCCCTTGCCCTTGAGAAAGCGGCTGCCTGCAGCAACAGCTGAACCACTGTGGCCCAAGGGGGAAGGAATGTCTCAGTGTAAAGCTCTCCAGGGTGCCTGTGTCCCATGCAGAGTCGATGACCTCAGCAGCCTGTACACAGGGCCAAGCTAACAACCTGAGAAGGAGTCACTGGTGGCACCAGTGACCCCCTCAGTGTCCCGCTGGGGCCACGCAAAACTGGCTATGTTCTTCCTCCTTGCCTTCCTGTATCTCTGGGCACCCTGTTGTGTCATTTTGCTTGTAAGAGTTTGCTTTCCTACTCCTTCATCCTTACTCTCTTCCAGAGCAAATACGCTCATCGAGGAGTAAAAGTAACAGTAATAGTGTTATGAGAGATGCACGCTGGAGCCCTCAGTCTCGGGAAGACATCCTTCCACTTCACACAGTGGGAACAGAATCACCATATGGCCCCCAGAAGTACTTCCAACAATTCTTTTTGTCTCAGCCGACCCTGCAGAAAACCACCATACAGCTTACAATCTCTCATAAAATACATTTACAGAGTGAAGATTCTGCTTAGTGCTGAGAGTGGTCTACAGGAAAGTCTCAGGAGGCCACAACTAAAGCTACTCCGCAGCTATAGGAGAGCAGCCCAGAACTGGGAAAACTGAAAATAGCTTAGTACCATCTTCTAGAATGCACAGCACGTAATACTACTGCCTTACATCTCTGACAGTTGCATAACATGTGCAGAACAGCCTTTCACTTAACTACTTGAAAAAGAAGATACAGGGTACTTTCACTCATTGCTTCTGTGTCTGTTTGAAATGCACTCTGAGCTGACTAGTGACTCACAAGAATGCTCGAGACCCAAGGTGGATGTAATTCTACTTCATACTAATTTTGGCTGTTCTGAAGAGCAGGGAGAGTCATCATCCATCAAGACTTCATGCTGTCATCTAAATATCCCATACTAATACATTTAATAAATGAAAATACAGATTTCAGCACATACATAATGTTGAAATTAATGCTGAAAACAAACAACAACAGCAAGCAAATCCGACTCGTGTAAAACACCACTTTCCAGTTTCACACCGTAGGCAGGAAATTAAAAAGAAGAAATAGCAATTTATGCAAGCCAAGCCATCCCTGGCTTGAATATATCACTTTACCTCTCTGTTCTAGTCATCGAGGCATGCGTTGCCAATTGATATGGCCACGGCAACTCTTTTTAAATTTGCCTGAATTCTGTCCATGTAATGAGCAGAATTTGATACTTCTCTTGGGGAGTGCTCTGCTAGTGATAAGCACCCTATATGCTAAGGTACTGAACACTGCGTTTTATAAAATAGCAAGTTCTGATTATGCTTGCTCACTACCAACCAGGAAAAGACCTCTTTCACTGACTGAGATGGACAGCAGAATAGCTGAGTAGTAATGCAGTTATTCTGAAGTGTAGAACCCCAGGAAATCCAAGAAAGTCCAAGTCTAGTTCTCACCATTTCCTGATGATCAGTAAGGCAAACAGTAGTTTCAGTTACGCAAAATTTGTTTTAAAACCAGAAGAGCATTTTTCCCTCTTGTTCAAGGCCAGTCCCTTAGAAAAAGCTGTATGACACTTTAAAGAGATACCAAATACCAAAATACCAACACCTCTGTGCAAATCTTCACTGACATCTTTTTGGTCATTTCCACAGATATGGTTGCCATATTATTCCAGGGATGATCTTCTAAAATATTCATTCAGGCATTGAAAGTAAATCACCATTATTAGCAGAAGCACTTTGAAAGAATGCTCCATTACATTCAAAAACATGAAAGCCCTCTCCCAGCTGCACAATTAACATTTTACAGACCTGTGCTGCTTTTTCTTTCAGTGTATTAATATATCTATGTTAAAACAGAGTTCTACCCTGCAATAAACTGCATAGTATTATAAATGTCAGATCTACAAAATTAGTGAGAATCATACATAAATGGAGAAGGCAAATGTAACAAAAAAGAAGAGCAATACCAAAGACCTTACCATTCATTAGTAAAACTCTAAGATGTGCACATACCATTGTCCATTCCTGTAATGACTGAGGATTATCTAGCACTTTGCTTTTATTTACTAGGAGGTGTCTCCAAACTAAAATTTCGTGAACTTGAGGTACGAGATATACCATTAAGTTGAGCTACTGAGCTCAAGTTCCTTTTACAGTGAGTGCTGATATAGTTGTTAAAATTCAACATGTGATCCACCTGATCAAATGCTGGGGTCTAATTTTGGACAGGATCAATAATCCTTGTGTTTATGAGAGCTCATTTGAGTCAACCAACACAAATGGCTATTGCAAATTGCTTCCATTACCTGAATGACAATGAACGGAATTCTGGGGGAACAGAGCTGGCATGCCACAATCATTGAGAAAAGATGCATGCCAGTAGGCTGCACAGGAAGGCCACCTCCCAACAGGGTCACTGAGAGAGAACTGGGCTATGACCAAGCAGCATCATAGATTCTTCCTGTGTTCTGCTGTTCTATACATGAGGAACAGTCCAAGATCTGAGCTGCACAAAATTGTGTTTCAGCTGGTTTTACACCCTTTTTGGCTTGATGTCTGAACGTTTCACTCTGCAACTAAGGATCTGGTCTTTGCTTTGTTAAAAAGCTTCTGCATATGTGGAAGACAATGTAGATTTGCAACAAGCATGCCGAAAAACATCATTATGGCAGCAATCTCTTTGGCACAACAGTCTAACCTTACTGCCCTTCGAAGTCCTATTATGCTACCTAAGCTGGATCTGTACAGAAGAATACAAAAAAGGATCACTGTTCCTGAAAGTGGCAAAACCAAATGATCACTTCACTGTAAGACAACTCTTTCAGATCAGCAGTCTTGAACGCAGTTCATTAGCAACAACTCCTGTTGCTTCTGCTCTTAAAGAGAGGTGATCAGTTCATTTTTTGAAGTTTGGCAGGAAAATTATCTTCCAATTTCATCTCTAAAGCACGCATACTTGGAGGGTTCTTCTGTAACTCGAGATCGACAGTAGACTGAGTCAAAGCCTTGGCATCTATTTTTAAGGCTTTCAGCTGTATCCTCTCATCACTGTCTTCACCATCAGAAAAGGGATTTATTTCTTGAATTCTCAAGAGATCTCCGGTACTGCAAGCCTTTTCTGTGTTACTGGAACTCATTCTCCGGGTTCTTGTTGGAAGGTCTTCATTTCTTGAGCTAATCTTCTGAAGTTTAAAAGGGAGCTTGTTTTTCTCTCCTGCAGTATCAATACAGTCAAGTGAACAAATCTGTTCTCTTCTGGTTTTGTTATTATTGACAGGACTATTCAAAGGAGATGATAGGGACAGGTTTTCTTCTTGCTCTTTAACACTGTAAGGAGGAGTGGGGACTTCAAACGTAGCATGAAACTGCGAATAATCAACACGGAAAAAGCCATCTTCTAGGGACATTACTGGGAGGAATCTGTGACCCCAGAGAACTTCATCTTCTGTATATGAGGTCCTAGCTTGACACGTCATTCCTACAGAAACAGAGACAAGAGCATGACATTCTCATGTAAGTAGACTGGCATATGAAACAAAAAATACAAGGTAAGGGTGACAGACAAAAATCTATTGTAGCCTGCAAGCTAACAAATTTATAGATTATAAAATGGAACAATTGTTCCTAGTCAATCTCCCAACAGTCAATGTAGTGCCTCTAATTGATTGACTATATTTTTATGCAAATATTGGATTAAATATTACAGAGTCACACCAAGCAAGCAGCTTTTAACAAAAGCAAAAAATAAAATTAAGACAGGATTAGCTCACTAGCAACAACAATCTTACAGTTTGTATGTAATGCTGTTTCTTGGAAGTCACGCTGGGAGAAAGAACCATCGCTTGGCAGAGGCTTACAGAATTCTCTGGCAAACATCAGGTGCGAGGGGAGCCAAAGCTAAACGAAAAATGTAATCTTCCATTCCTACTTTTTCCTCCAAATAGTATGTCAAAACAAAAACTGTGCAGAGACACTGCAGCTGTCCTCCATGCTAAGACATAGGTGCTGCTGTAGAGCTTGTAGAACAATTTATTCCACTTAGCGCAAACATACATCATTGGCAGTATTTACATGTGTGAACTGACAAGCTAAAACGTGTTCTAACCAAGCCAACAAATCTGTTACAATCTCAGCACAAGAGTGCCATCCCGTGTGAGTAGAACTTTAAGACTTCCTGTCATGATACTCTTCAGAGGCAGAATTAGCAGTCAGTAAACCCAAACTAGGATTTGCTCTCTGGTTACTGCTACATTAATTCTCAGACAAGTGTAAAATGTTTCCCTTGCCACACCCAGTTAGGTAAGTGCATTAAGTGCGGTTATGATGCATGCTTATCCAAGATACATGGTTCAGCTGCAGGATGAGAAGAGGCTTCCGTGAGGATCTAAAGACTGATGCACTCAACCTAAGAGAGTGTTCTGCCCTGGTGGATTGTGTATTTGTTTATGGCTTAGTCCAGCATGTGGATAGTAATCAGTCAGTTCTGTTTCCTGTCCAGCATGAGATGACTGCACTTGGCTGTGCCAAAAGGACATCACTGTTTCTAACGCAGGAACCAAGCAAATGGTAATCTTGTTGAAAGAAAGATGAAAATGCTCCTTGATTAATCAAAGTTTAGCAAATGCTCAAAAGGAGAGGAAGATCAGAATATCAATGGACCTACTGAATGCTGAATGATTTGGGCTTTAACAGTGCACATGGATCCTTGCCACAGAGCTTCTTGCATAACCACAGCGTATTGTCACAGGATTCATAAAATAATTAAGTCCTCAAAAGACAAGGCCACAAAGTCAGCTGTCATCTGAGCAACGCCGTAACAGAATTAAAAAAAAAAAAAAAGCTCTGCTCATGTTCCTACAATATTTGCAACTATGCAGTCTGTATTTGTACTGCAAAACTGGATTTGTTACTTTGCATTCAATTTAATGCAAGCTAGGCTAAAAGTGATTTTGCAACACTGACAACTTTCAGAGTTCAACGTTCTTTCGGCGTGGTGGTCCTTAAAACACAAGTCTCATAAGGGTGTGGTACTCTTTTACATGCCATACTCAGAATGGCAGGGTGCATCTCTTCTTGGATGTAATGACCATTTTGGACATCAGTAATGCAGAGCCCTGTGGGGAGCCCTATGTCTCCTATTGGTTGGTAAATGCCACTGAAGCTCTGTAGCATATGGCAGGATATTCTGGAGCATCCAGGATTAGCATCCTGAAAGGATTAACAGCTGCCTCACTAAAAATATCAGGACTGAAAACAAAGACTAAAAATTAGAGCATGCATATTATTCTAAATCTTACCGGTAGTCTCAACAATTCCTTCAAGGATGACAACTATTTCAAATTGCTCACTTCTCAGTGATCTTTGTGAGAGACAAAAAAAGGGGCTCTTTGAGTTAATTTCATGACAGATGGTTAATGGGGAAACTAAAAACAGCTGGTCAGCCCCAGTTCCAAATCCAACATCCAGTTCGCACTGGTCTAGCGGCAGAAATTCTCCCTCCGGTGTCTGTCGGGACTAAAGATGAGAAGATGATTTAGTAATCACCATGAGACAAAACGTGAAATCAATGCAATGAAGTTTAAACCCGCCTCTTCCATGACATTATCATCTACATATGAGGTCTGAGGTCTTCATAATGGTGATATAAGTAATACTAAATACTATAAGGCTACTATATACGACCAATTTTGACTTTTCTTATCATGCCACTAGATCTCATCATCATCTACGAACTTTACCATGATATATATATATACACACAAGTATATTGACAAAAACATCAGGTACCACACTACATGCCTTACAATGGATGTTTGCCAAGAACATCCTGGGGCAAAACTCCCCATTAATGAGCATAAGTTCTACAAGCCAGGCACATTTTAACTCATTGCCTAAAATCATGTTTCATTATTGTTACATGTTACTAATTTTTGTCTGACAGACACTGTGATGTACTACTCAAACATAAGCATCATAGTAATTACACAGTACGTCTGGTAAGTGACATTTCCACAAAACCATCCAAATCGATATTAACGATGTTATCATCCCTTGCCAATGTGTGTGTACCACCTACTGTATTTTGATCTTAATAATGAACTTACAATCATTATTAAGCTAAGTTCCCCACTTTTATTCCCATCGTTTCACAGGACCAATAAAAATAATGATATGATAGCTTCCTCGCACTGCCTGCTGTCCCCCTCATTTTCCTGGTATTCAAACTATAACTAAAAATTAATCAGTTGGCCAGGCAGCTCCTCAGCTGATTGCTTTAAGGGTCTCTGGTGGAAATTGCCCATTAAAATTAAGAAACTTTGCAGAGCCTATTTAAAATCCTATCTGCTTATTGCTTTATTAGAAAACACTCAACTCTTTAAGAAGCTGACTACTGATTATAAATGGTAGATTACTCTGTAGTTACTAAATAGTTTTAACTGTGTTGCGGTTGTATTGACAAATGTATCGGTTCCATTGCTTGGAAACACCATCCATTAGTCCTGAGCTAGCAGTTTTGCCATTTACTTAGATCTGACTGGTATTCTTTTAAGAAAGTTTTTGTCTTTAAAAAAAATCCCTAAGCAACTAGTGTACCTTCATATTGCCTCTCTGCTTCACCTGTATCTTAAAAATGCTGAATTTTTAACTGCCTGGTATTTACTGGTGATTACATAACCAGTTAGGTAGCTGGTAGAATACAGCTCCTTATTAAATACAATGCATTTTTTTCATGTATGTGCTATGTGTCTGGTTTTCTGCTGAGGAAAAAAAAAATTCTTCCTATCTAAATAACCAAGTTCTCCCTTACACAAGAGTCAGTTTATCCACTACTTATGAGGACAGGGAAGATACCGGCTGATAGCTTGTAAAAGCATTCTCATGGATTATTTGTGCTTTGAAAGGTAAAAGACACCGCTATAAAATAAGAGCAATCAAAACCACTACTACGTAGCAATCGTGACAGTCTCTGTTATATGCAAAGGTGTAATCAAACTGCTGCAAAAACATCCTTTCTCTTTTCCTGAGGGAACCCGCAGAACTAAGCTGCAGACTACACCACTGCTTTTGTCACCTGGCTACTGTTCTTTCAGCGGGTGCACAAACTGGTTGGCAACGCGTGATCTTTGTTCCATGGTAACAGGGCTCAACACGAGCTGTATGAACAACATCTAAACCTCAAAATTTCCCAAAGTTTTATCAAATACAATTACCTAGACAAAGATGTGCATATTTGCACAGACTGCTGCCTGAATGACTTAAGAACTGTTTCATCTACAAACCATTTTTCTCTGTGGAAGAGTCTTCGATCAAATCCACTCAATAGTAAACAAATCCAGCGAGGATGATTAGAGGTAACAGATCTGGGAGAAAGCAAAAGGTTGTTTGAGGTATTTGGTATCTTACATACAGGACTGATTTATGCAAGGCATGAAGAATTTTTTTATAAAAATTGTTAAATAAAAAGAAATTAACCTGAATGAAGACAGCTTAACAGCCCTAATATGTTAAGACTCCTAGCTAGCGACCTTTGTTGCATACATATAGCTTTACTCAAAGGATCACAAAAGATGGCAGAGGACCACTTGGTGTGGTTTTGTGTCTAACCAGACATTTCATGCCCTTTGAGTCTTCACTCCTATCCTTTATTCTCGGCACTTTTCTAAACCCTGTTGTTTATGCACATCCTTCCTTAACTGGACATGCTGCTGCTTTATTATTATTAACCCGCTTTCAGTTCACTCATTTACAGAATTCACATAATTATGTTTTGATACCCAGGTGGACTAATTAAGCATTGGAGTAGAAAACACGGGACACAAAACACAGATGACCGTCAAGCTTAATATTGCAGTACATTGCAGAGAAACTCAGGAATCGAGAAGATGCTAAACTGGTACATGCTAATTGGCCATACAGTACTATGATATTTTCAGTTTTGGTATTTGAGAGCAAAACCCCTCATCTCACCTATCTGCACTTCTGCCCCACCCTTAGACTAGAAGCTTGCAACATTTATTATATATTACATTACTGAAACAGTATGAAATTGTTACTTTGATACCGCTGTTAAAGAATTGTATGTTTTTTTGGTAGTGACACTATACCTGGAACTCTGGCTTAGATAATCCCCAGGGTGACTGCTACTTTTTAATATAGTCTAGTTGTCCCAAGCTGTAACTACGACCTGAGTGAACTGGGCTTGTTCAGACTGGAGAAGAGAAGGCATAGAGGGGGATCTAACAGCAGCCTTCTAAAACCTGAGAGGAACGTAATCAAGAAGATGGAGCCAGGCTCTTCATAGCAGTGCACAGCAGGAGCAAGAGAGACAACAGGCGTGAGTTGAAACAAGTTCAGACTGGATTGAAGAAAAACTCTTCCATCATGAGGACAATTAAGCAGTGGAAGAGCTTGCCCAGCAGGGCTGTGCAGTCTTTGTCCTTAGAGGTTTCCAAAACCAGACTGGAAAAAGCCCAGAGCAACCTGGTCTGACCTCCTAGCTCACCATGCTTTGAGCAGGTGGACGACACATCTCCCAAGGCCCCATCCAATCTGAATGATTCTCTGACATTAAAAAAACATATTGCTTGCACTTTCTGCACATGCCCTCCTTATCAAGTAATCGACATCACAATACAATGGGTCTTCTTACTTATTTGCAATGCCTGTCATCTGCCATCTGTGAACTTTCTGTTACAGTTTTGTTTGCTTTCAGCTTATTCAAAGCTATTAATTAGTACAGGTCAAAGAATAGATGCCTGCTGGTCATAACCCAAAGAGCACTGGCTCTATGGCTACTATGCTTCACAGCTGTATTTTTCTAACTGTTGCTTATCTCATGTTGAAAACAGGCCACGGTAACTTCACATTCCTCAGCTCTCTGAATCAAAATGTCCTACACTACTAGCTGAAACACTTTACAGACCACTTAACACACCAACACCACCATGTTTATCAGTGATACCTGTAGTCCCATCAAGAGAAGATAAAAATAGGTATCATAACTAATTTTAAAAAAAACAATACTGATCACCATATGGTGGATGCTGGTTGCTGCTGCTATCACCAGATCCCTCAGGTACACCAGTGAGGTTCAGGAATTAACAGGCAGAAAAATACAGCTCACTGTGACACTGAAAAGACCGGGACCTGGAACTGCACATTTTCAGCAGCTAGTTCCAACCAGCTTCTTTCTATCTCTTGCCCAGAATTTTGCTTTACAGCACTCAATGTAAATTAGGAAGACTTGGATTCCTGGAAAAGCTTTTGCTGAAACATGCATACTTAGTCTTGTAATTGTTTTCCAAACTCTCCACAACTCAACCCAAAAAGGGCCCCCGACTTTTCCATTACATCTCTACGCCATGCTACTAGGCAGTCCCCTGGACCAAAAAAAAATGCCAGCACGGTGTGGGGACACCACTGCAATCTACCAAATATCCTAGGGCATGTATCACACTTTCAGTAAATGCCATTCAGACAGATTTAGATTGGTGTACTTTGTTTACAAAGGTAAATCCTCAGGGCTTCATTGATCCAACTGAAACACTACGTTCACTACTAAATATGTCCTGTATCTCAAGTACAAAAGTGTGATAAGACACATATTTTTTCACATTCTTTCACTGTGACACAAGTAAAATAAATTCTACCTATCTAATTAGGTGTGGGAGAAGTGTAGCAAGACCGGCTGTCAACAGCACTGCATGAAGCACAGTGGAAAGAGCACAAATCACAAAAAGGCAGAACTCGCTAAGGATAAACGTTAATCGAGTTCTGGCACGTTCACTCTAAGTTTACAGGACACAGAAAGCTACTTCAAAGCAGCTGATGTAAATTCACATACTGCCGGAACGGCTGCTATGACTGCTGGAACTGTGAGTCTGGTTCAAGAGGCACCTCCGCGAACTGAGGAGGACTTACGGAAAGACATGGGAACTAATACCATGCGTTATAATGAGGACTAAAGGGGCAGCTAGTAAACAAACATTCACTTTTAAACTTTGCTGTGTCCGTAGCTTCTTTTTGCCGAAGGTCGCAAAGCAGCTTGAAGATGAAGTCATGGGCATGACTGTTCGAAAGAAATCAAATATTACTACTCACTGATTCATCATCTAGTCTATGAAACAGCTATCATAAGATGAATCGGTCAAGCAGGTCCATCAAACATCCTTGTGTTTTCTGTCCCAATCACCTGCATCGCAGCATTGTGCAGCAGTAGAACTATCATCAGAAAGCACGCCAGGTTGTATGTTTTGTGTCTTATTTCAAAAGCAAGTTTATAGCAAATTACTATCACTGTAAAAACACAACTGTGATACTGCTTTTATTCCACTTTGACTTAGATTCCATCTTGGATGTTAGAATTAAGTATTTTAGAGGAGGCTTTCTGCTGATTTTTAATAGTTAGAGATCAACAAAAATAATGGTTTAGCTGGCTCCAATTCCTACAAACATTGCTCCATTGTAACTCCTGACAGCTTGTTCCCATATATATATAACTCCAACCTCTTTTTGACTATTAGCAGATTCTCCATTTTAAATAGTATTCTGCAGCAAGAAAAATTAACAGCTCAGTCAAGCGCTCTGCACAGAACAGAAGCAACACAGCCTTTTGCATTTACCATTGTCCTGTCACCTACTGGTTCATGCCTGTTTCTGCAGAATATTAAAACGGCCAAAGAGTTGCTCCAATGAAAGGAGTACCACAGAGAATATAGAACCTTTACAACATTCAAATACGATATTCTGAAACTGACGTCATCACTGGGATCCAGCTCCTGATGCTCCCCATCAAGCGTGCTCCCGTGACAAGACGTAGCTGCTATGAGCTGCTATGTTGCTTCATCTCGGCATGCTGCATGCAGTGTTTTCCTTCCATTCTACTCCTGCCTGATCTACCTTTCGGACTTCCGTGCCTGCCAAACTCTACTGTCTCCTGATGCTTTCTTTTATTTTTTTGGTTATGATCTCCTTTGGATTCCAGTTTTCCTGCTTTCTGAATTACACTGACCATTGTCAGTGATTAATAAACAGGTATTGGTGACAATCAAAGGGCCTTTCCAATAAAGAACCTGCACAATCTTTCTGAAATGCTGGGACACCAGTGGCTGGAACCATGGGGTAAGGAACTGCAAGTTAAAGCTTCCCAAATTTCCCCAAGGGGAGGAGGAGGTCAAGGTTGATCTTTGTCCTAATTCAATGTGACCACAAATCAATTTCTTTTTCCCAGCTGTCAGCTCCTAAGGGGCATACCTTAGTATCCCCCCCTGCAGCTATCCTGTATCCTGACACATCCGTCCTTCCTGACCAGACTGGCTTCCTGCCAGCCTCACAATCCACTGGAATGCCCCTGGGAGGTCTCTGATGAGACTGTCTTTCCCCCTGTGCCTGCTTGGCTCTTTCATGGCTCCTACTATGGGCAACCACAGCAAATTTTTCTGAAGCCATTCACACCGCCCCAGTCACATCCTCTCACCCACACGCCAAGGGAGAGGGCTGGGCAGAGCCCACCAGCGGGCAGCAGCAGGGACTGCACAGGGGAAGCCCCACACTACAGGTGCGTGGTGGCACTTGGCCCCAGCGCTGCCCACCTCGCCCACCGCAACCCAGGCACCCCATCCCGCCCGCTGTCACGCCAGGCCTCACCTTGATCAGCTTGCAGCGGATCTGGGCAGACACCATGTGGCTGTTGCGGAGGTTGCCGACACGGAACATGAGGCAAAGCTTGCCATCCCGCTGTGAGACAACTGCAGCACGGCTGAACATGAGGGTCTCGGCTCGCTTCTTGGGCTGGGACATCTTGATGAACATGCAGCCAATGAGGAATGCATCGACGATGGAGCCCAGCAGAGACTGGAAGAGGAAGAGCACAATGCCCTCAGGGCAGCGCTCAGTAATGTAGCGGTGCCCATAGCCAATGGTGGCCTCCGTCTCTATGAAGAAGAGGAAGGCAGAGGGAAAGTTGTACACGTTGGCCACGCACGGACTGTAGGTGTCATCATGCGCCTGGTGCAGGTCGCCTCGCAAGTAGGCAATGCCCCACCACATCGAGGCCATAACCAGCCAGGCAACTGTGTAGGTCAGCAGGAAGATGAGCAGGTTCCAGCGCCACTTGAGGTCCACCAGAGTGGTGAAGAGGTCAGAGAGGTAGCGGCTGCTCTCACCACCCAGGTTCCCGTGTTGCACGTTGCAGCGCCCGTTCTTGTCCACGAACCGCTGCCGCTCTCCGCGGGTGCCACTGCGAGCCGGGCCCACCGCCTGGTACTCATCCCCAAACTTCCTGCGCACGGCAGACATGTCGCCGGCCGCCGAGGCCCTCCACGGGCGCGGGGAGGCCGCGGCGAGGCGGCACCTCGCCCTACGCGCCGCAGCCGCCGAGCGCGGCGCCGCCCGAGAGCAGCGGCGAGCAGACCGAGCCGACGCCGGCGGCACTGC
>JANZLQ010000086.1:45831299-45845809 GCA_026212715.1 Elanus axillaris | reverse complement strand
ACTTAGTATAAACATTACTTAGCAGCAACTGAAAACATCAGTGTGTTATCAACATTCTTCTCATACTGAACTCAAACATAGCGCTGTACCAGCTACTAGGAAGACACTTAACTCTATCCCAGCTGAAACCAGAACACTCCAAAACAAAAATAACGCTAAAAACATTATTTTTCTGACACTTATCTCAGAAAAAATATAGTCCTTAAACAGCAAAAATATTCCAGTGTAGGTATATTTAGGAAGTTTTGTATCCCTCTGAGGTAATATACCTGAATAATCTTTTTCAGATTCATGAAAAACTCCGTCATTATGAAAGACAGAGTCCAACTCCTGTTTTACATAGTGCAGCAGGATTAGTTGAAGATGTGAGTAAAAATTCTTGTCTCCTTATTTTCCTGTTATTTAAGCCTGCTTTTCTAACAAATGAAAGCTTTGCAATTGTGCTATATGCGTACTATTTCTCATCTTCCCCAACTGTCTTTGGAAGCTGTTGGCTAGTTTCATTCAAGATTGATCACAGAAATGAGAGCTGAAAAATACCATGTCATTAAGTGTCCGGTGAAGACAGACACAGGCAGGTAAACCAGAACGATGTTATTAGTGGCCTTCAGAAGGGAGAGGCTGCAAAAAGCATTCACTGCTTTCTTGACAGTAGACTATCCTAGCTAAGCATTCGGTCTTAAGGACTTAAATCCATTACAAGCCATTGTAAGCAGCATTGCTGTTCACATAGAATGGTTTGGGTTGGAAGGGACCTTGAAAGATCACCTAGTCTAACTGCCCTGCCATGAGCAGGGCCACCTTTCACTACATCAGGTTGCTCAAAACCCTGTCCAATCTGACTTTGAACATTTCCAGTGGTAGGGCATCCACAACTTCTCTGGGCAACCTGTTCCAGCATCTTGCCACCCTCATGGTAAAAAGATTCTTCCTTATGTCCAGTCTAAATCTGCCCTCTTTCAGTTTAAAAGTGCTGCCTCTTGTCCTGTCACTACAGGCCTTGGTTAAAGAGTTTTTCTCCATCTTGCTTTTAAGCCCCCTTTTATATATTGAAAGGCAGCAATAAGGTCTCCCCAGAGCCTTTTCTTCTCCAGGCTGAACAATCCCAACTCTCTTAGCCTTTCTCCATAGGAGAGGTGTTCCAGCCCTTGGATCATTTTCATGGTCCTCCTGTGGACATGCTCTAACAGGTCCATGTTTGTCTTGTACTGGGAACCCTGGAACTGGGTGCCATACTCCAGGTGGGGGATCTCATGAGAGCAGAGTAGAGGGGGAGAGCTACCTCCCTCAACCTGCTGGCCATCCTTCTCTTTATGCAGCCTGGGATACGATTGGCTTTATGGACTGCAAGTGCACATTGCCATCGCATATCTGATTTTTCATCCACTGGTATTGCCGAGTCCTTCTCCACAGTGCTGCTCTCAATCAATTTATCCCCCAGTCTGTTCACAGAGCAAAGTTGTATCTTAGATTTGTTTGTAACGTGCCACGCGCCTGAAAAAGTGAAATTTATACTGCATTTGACAGCTCTTTACGAGTAGCTTGCACCTGTTGTCTTCCAAAGCTTAGCAAAGGGCTGTGGAAGATTTGGGAGGTAGAATTCCTTCCTTTGCAAAACCAGGAGATCCTACTGCCCCATCTTAACCTGCAGCATACCCCACCTCCCCTTTCCCACAGATAGCCTCCTGCCTCCATAAAAGTTTTGGCATTGTTGCCTTTCAAGTCGTAAAAATTTACCATTTTCTAAATAGCAGAGAAATTTTATATGGGACTCTATGACTTCGCTATCTAGAACCCTTTACAGTGAAAGGAAATCCCTCTTGCCTCAAGCCCTTCTCCCTTCCTCCGCCCTCCCCTGCCTTCTCTCTCTTCCGACCCAACCAGCCGAGTGCAAGAGTGCTTCCATTATTTCTCTAATCTTTTGTTTGGAAGGCCTAAGACTCCAGGGCATATTTTGGTATTGAGGCTTTGCATGGGAACAAGGGATCTTCTGTTCCATGTTCCACACGGGTAATGCTACTAAGTTACAGAGAGGATTAAACTCCTTTATCATAGTACAAGCACAAGAGTGTTGTTTCACATATCACTTATGGATTCCATATAGAATCTAAAATTTCAGAACTCGTTCCCAAAATTATTTTGGCAGAATCACTCTTAAAATGTATGTTTAGGGGCTAGGATCCTGATTTCTGATGATGTCTTCCTGCACTATCTAATTAAAATAAAATAGATGAAGAAGCTTCTATTTCTTTTGGGATTCATGCACTATTGATTTGGATTGTTTTTGATCTGTTCACACTACTTTGAAGGATGATGGAAGCTTGCAAACACTCACCAGAAACACTCACTTGCAAATATATGATCTTGTTTGGTGGACTCCTTTAATTTTGAGGTTGTTAATTTTTATTTTAAAGGTAATAGAAGAATTGCAGACCACACCAGTGAATAATGAAGAAAAAGAGCTACTTCAGCTGTTGTCAACACCACATCTCAGGGTAAAAAACACACCAGAGACCTTAACAAAATTCTTTTGCAGAATTCCAATAGAATGTTTTGTAATGGAAAAGTTGCACTGGAGACTCCCTAAGAGAAAGGAAAACCCTCCTACAAACTGTAGCTCTATTTCACTGTGATTTCCTGCACAGGCTTTAGGATGCAAAGGGGTTTGAGAAGACATAGATTAGGCCTTTCATGTATAATGCACCATGTTGTCTTCCCTCCCCTCCTTAATATTTTCTGAGGGAACAGAAAAGAGAAGAATACCATTTCTCAGCTTTTTGCTTTCCATAGTCTGCCTCCATTCTGTAAGTTTATTTAGGCTGAGCTTTGTTATTGCCTGGATTTACTTTAAATGTCAAGATGTACAAATAAATCATTTACATGATGTGTAAGATAATTGGTAAATCTTCGGAGGGGAGGATTTATGGCGAGGGTAGGAAGGGGGTGGTTTAAGTTTGCTGTAATGTTGGAAAAACGAGAACTGGAAACTGTAATACTACCCCCTTACATTACTGTTTCTTATTTCCTTTGTGCAGGCAATGCTTGTAGTACATGACACGGTAGCACAGAAGAACTTTGACCCAGTTCTTCCACCTTTGCCTGATAACTTTGGTGATGATTTTGATGAGGAATCAGTGAAAATTGTTCGTCTAGTGAAAAATAAAGAACCCTTGGTACATATAAAATAACATGTCTCTAGTCAGAAAACTCTGTAATGCTAAAACTTTATTGTTAGTATGGAGGAGATGGTTGAAGATGTCATCAAGTAGTCTGCAAAAATTAGGAGTGTTCTGAAGCTGGTAAAGTAACATAAAAAGAAAACTTTGGTAAATACACCTTCACAATTTTGTGCGAGACATCTTATAGTCATGGGTTTATAATGCCAGTTAACACAGGGAACATGATTTCTGAGGAAACTATATGTTGAAGCAATTATGCTTTTATTAATATTAATTCTTTTCATATTGTAGCTAACATTCATTTAATACCCTAATTTGCATGAAAGTCAGTGATGTGTGGTAAGAATATGTTTGATAGCTGTATGTAAACATTATATTCACAAGGTACTAATTTTATACAAATGGAAAGGGAAGAATTGATTTTCTAAGAAAGAAACAGTTGCATCAGGGAAGAAATCTGCTAAAGTGCTTTTTGTATATGACAGTAGGTCGTAGAAGAGAGCAGTGACTTACTTAATTCCTGATTAAAGCTTTATATTGCCAGCAGAGGTGGGAGAAGAAGAAAACCCAAAAACTAGTTACTTGGCTTTCCTTGCTTTTGTATGTAAAAGTGCTGGCTGTATTGTATAAAGATTCAGAGGACACATAGAGAAAGCTTGTAAGAATTTCTGTTTTGCACACTTGAGTGACTTTGATCACCACAATAATGTAGGTAGTGTAAGCATTCGGCAAAGTCGGCAGAAAGGAAGGTGTGTTTGTTTTCCCACAATTCCATGACATTGGCACAGGCAAAAGTTGAGTAACAGTGAAAATTGTCAAGGAGGAAGGAAAAATTCATAGAACAAATTAATTCCAGTTTAAAAGACACATCAGCTTACATGTTATTTCACTGCTCAGTGTATTCTAAGCAGATTTCTTATCATGGTTTCTTGGGGGGGGATGTTTTATTTCAGGGAGCTACCATCAGAAGAGATGAACATACAGGAGCTGTGATTGTAGCAAGGATCATGAGAGGTGGTGCAGCTGATCGCAGTGGTAAATTTCTGAAGAAACAGGGATTTAAAATTGTATTTGTAAACGGTTTTAAAATTTCCAAAATTATGCATGCACGCACGTACTGTATACACACACCTAGAGCAATAATCTCTAACTAAATCTGATGGTTATTCATTCCAAAACCAGTCCTTTGGACATGGGTGTTTAATATAAGTATAGACTATTTTGTAGAAAAAAAAGATAACAGCCTGTCAAAAATCTTAATAGGCAACTGTTAGATGTCAAGGCTGAACTGCTATGTAGGCTCTCTGTGTAGTCAGTGGCGGGAGATGGACATTGCTGGAGAACAAATCATCCCAACAAGATTTAGAATGGGATGGGTCACTGCTGTAATTGCCTTTCTTCCTTATTGACTATAAAGGGAGCTTACATGGTAAGCTCACTTGACAACTGAATTTCTGGTGTCTAATGGCAGGAGAGACTTCCGTGTGTAGACTGTCATTCACCATGCTTGCAGGATCTACAGGCTTAATTCATGCAGTATTTGACCTTCCGTTTTCTAGAAGGTGATCATACAGATTTTATTAAATAAGCTTAATTGGCCTTATATGAGATTTATAGACTCCGAGCCTCATGCGCTTTTTTTAGTACACAAGTAATGCAGTCCCCAAATTAATGAATTACTGTGGTGAAAAAATATTAGCTAATTACAGCTTTCTTCTTTTTCGTTGTCATTCTTCAAATTACTGTAATCTGATAAAAGTCATGTGAAGTGACTAGAACATGTGCTTAGTATTTCTGTATTTCATCAGTAATCTATTAATTTGATACATTTTTCTCTAAAATAGCCACTAGGAAAAAATGCCAACAGAGATAGGAGAAATAGGTCTAAGCTTTAGAAGTAAGAAAAAAGTAATGTTTTTTTACCTTAAATACAGTATTTTGGTTTATTCAGTGTATCATGTTATTTCTGTTTGCTTTACTGAGAAATTCTTTTATGTCAGTTAACAGTGGCTATATAACACAAGTACAGCATTTCTTACTGAACTAGATAAAAAACCCTAAAACTTTTAAGGACCTCTTCATAGCTTGTTAAAAAAAATAGTCCAGCGTTCTTTCTGGGACTGTGTAGTGTTGATCTGTCAGTTGATGGCCATGTCATTCCTGCCTTTATAGTCAGCAGCGTGTGTCCTGACACTACAAGACTTGATCATCTCATGAAAGTATTCCAGGTTTGCATTCTTAGTGCTGATCCAAATATAGAGGCAGTGATTTTCCAGAGTATCTTGCCATGTGTTCTCTGTCTCCACGCTGGTCTCCTATGAGACTGTGCTGCATGAAAAAAAAAATGCCAGATGGAATAAGGGCGAGAGACTTCAGATCACATTGCCAACAAGGGCTCTTGACTCTAGTAGGAAATCCATTAAGCTGGGGGAGGGAGGAGAGGAAGTACATGCTATTGACTTAGGTCAGAAATCAGACGAGTGGTGCTTTCCCATCTGTAGACTTATTTTAATTTGCTTACCATCTTTTCAGGTCTTGTCCATGTTGGAGATGAACTAAGAGAAGTCAATGGTATTAATGTGCTTCACAAACGACCGGAAGAAATAAGTCAGATTTTGGTCTGCACTGATTTTCATTTCAAGATCTTTTCTGTTGGGTGATGCAGTAATTGAAATAGATGATGAAATTTAACCATGAGTTTAAAATATGTATCAAGCTAAAAGACACAGTCCCTGCTTGTCTTTGCATTAAGTTTTTCTTCTCCCAGTGGCTTAGTGTTCTCCTTTTGACTTCCGCAAACTGAATCAGTACCAAGTAAGATATGAATACAAAGTTACATGTTGCTCTGTCAAGAACTTCCCTTTCATGCTTTGTTTATGACAAACAGATTGCAAATTAAAAGTGCATTCCTAGAAGATAAGCAGTTTATTCCTAATACGGTATGTTAGGAAGCTGAGAAAAGTCTCGGCTGTGTGTCCGATAGAGCTGTCAATCTGTCTTTACCAGCAGATTCCTTGTGACATAGCAAATTCTTGCTTCAAGCTTCTGTAACATTAATGCCGGCAAATCTTGGTAGAAAGTGTCATAGTTCTTACACTTATTTGTCTCTTGACTCCCCTCTTGTGGCTTGGTTCCCCCTTGTCTTGGTGTGGAGAGGAGTGAAGTACACTGTAACAAGAACAGCAACACTAGGAGACTGAAGTATCTGGCATTGGTCCCATTACCTAATTTAAATGTAGATCAAAATAATCCTCCATAAGGAGAATGACTGCTTTTAACATGGAAAGATCAAAAATTATATTTTGAAATACTGTGTAAAGTTTTATTTGTGGGGACTCTGGGATGCTATTCATCTGTCCTGTTTTAAGTGCTTGCAATGTAATAGTTTCCTTTTCACGGTTTATTTTTTGAGAAAGAGCTACAAATGTTTGTCCAAGCTGATTGCCCAGGTGTCCTTTTTAATCTGTGCAGAATAGCAGGCTTCTCTAGGACACAGTTCATCTCATCCAAAATAAGGCATCTAAAATAGATCAGAGAAACCTATTCTAGATTTCCAAAGCACCTAACTAATAATGGAAATTTACTAACAAAGATTTTTAGAGTGAAAGTAGATGTTTACTTTATAGATGTTTACTGGTTAGCCCTATGTGGGAAAATACGGCAATATTTTTCAAAGGAGCACTTTAAAATGGTTAGTCTGCAAAAACTTACATTAATGTTGTACTAAAAGCCGCAGAAGTATTCAGTGCCCTGCGAACTGTAATCCAGAAATTAATGCAGTTGCTAAAAGCAAATGAAGGAATTTTAATGCAGGTGTTAATGTGTTCTAGCCAAGTAGTTACTGTGGATGTTTCCATGGGGACTGTTGTGAAGGATTCATGGAACATCATGATAGTCTCTGCAATGAAGTTAGACAGTGGATTAGCTTGGCCTATTAAAGTTCTGAGAAGAAGGGACAGATGTTAGCTCCTAAACTGAAACTTGAATAGTCTGCATTGTGTCCTTGTCCTGCTTTCAAAGTAAAAAACATTACTGTCTTTCTCAGGCTCAGTCTCAGGGATCAATAACATTAAAAATAATTCCAGCCATCAAAGAAGAAGATCGTCTAAAAGACAGCAAGGTATGCAACTTAGTAAAATACTGAAGCACGCGTTTTCATATTTACACAATTCTGGCATCTCTGTAAATGCAAGAGTCCTGCTGTTTCAGTGAGGAGTCTCGCAGGCCCATATCTGAACTAAAAAGACAGTAGAGCAGTTTCTTGTTGTAAAATGCAGTGCCCTTTTTATTCAGTAGAATTACTCAGATGACTTCTCTCTTCTTCATCATCTTGGCACATGTTCTTTCACAGCATTTCTGAAATGTAGCCTCTTCCTTTTGTTCATGTAATTAAAATTGATGCTCCTGCCAGACGCCTCTTACCATGACAGCTGCTATCTGTCCATTATCTCTGGGCATTTTGCCACTTGTTTGAGTCAAAACAGACCTATTGGCAAACAGAGCTGCATTCATCATTTGACCCCATTAGCCCACCGCAACATCAGCACACCTCTCCGAGTACTTCATTTGCCCTCCTTGATCAGCAGTGATTTCCCATTCAACTGGTCCCTTATAGGATTCCTCCGTCAGCCTCTTATTTCTGCTTCCCTGCCCTCAGCTGCCAAATTTTTCCTTGAAGCCCCGCAAATCACTTTTAAAAGTAGTTCTACTGTGACGTGTTAAATAGCGGTAGGATAGAAATCCAAAGTTGAATAGTAGATTTTGCTGCATTAAAGGAACATTTTATGGACAGTCTTTATAATTGGGCAAGTTTGCCATAAATCCCTTTTTATTGTTTTCTCACTCCCCTTCATATTTTTTTTCCCCCTTTGTTTTTTGCATTTTGTACTTAACGTACACCGTGAACTGTATTTCTTGGAACTTCTATCTTTGAGTCCCATGTTCCACAATACCATTACATAATGACTGGGTATCTCCTTGAAAGTTATTTTTTGTGAGTAAGTCAAAATACAGATGCAGCTTGCTAGTTTTCAGTATTTTTGAGTACCGTAAAGCATAAAGGAGAGATGAAGAATATATATAGATAGCAGTGTAAGTACTGGGGGAGCCCTTTAAAGGTAGTTTGAAATTCCAAATAGGACGAGAAGAAAGGATGTGTTACTTTCTTTTAAAGGTGTTTATGAGGGCACTTTTCTGCTATAATCCCAAAGAAGACAGAGCCATTCCTTGCCAGGAGGCTGGGCTGCCATTTAAGAGACGACACGTCCTAGAAGTTGTAAGCCAAGATGATCCCACATGGTGGCAAGCAAAGCGTGTTGGAGATACCAACCTCAGAGCAGGCTTGATCCCCTCGAAACAGTTCCAAGAAAGGTTTGTCAGTGAAGATTACAGATGGTTTTTTTCACACATACAGTGTCACACTGATTTTATGCTGCTTTTTTTCACAGGAAATGAAGGGCAGGATCATGCCAGGGTGAATACCAGATGCTTAGAGGAAAGTGCTAAAAAGCTCCATCTCCTACAATTATATAATAAATTTCCTAGCTTTCCTTGGCTAGTTTGCCATTGACTTACGCTTTGTAGCATGAGGACAGAAGCACTTTGCTAAATAAGCACCTATGAAATGAAATGCGGAAGATCAGTCTCGTGACCCTCTTGGATTGTGGAGACACAGTATTTCACAGACTTGTGCTTCCATAGTGTAAGAGGAAATGCTGATTTATTGTAACAGTTTTAAATTTATGCATGTAGTAGTAGTAGTAGTAGTAGTTAAAAAAAAAATGTATCTGATCTTTCTTCTGGCTCTTAAGAGAGTATTTAGCTTGGACCTGGATACCTTCTAGAGCTTGAAGTTTCTCTGTTTTCACAGCCAGATATACATATCTTCTAAAGCAAAAATACCCCTTCTGTCTTGTATTTACAGTACAGAAGTCTTCTGTTTAAGAAGGAATCTGATTTAGGCCACTGGTCTCATTGTGCAATTCTTAGTCCAAATTACTGGATACGTCTTCTTTGGATTGTAGGTGTTACAAAGGTGGGGGTGTCTAAGAATTAAACAGGTCTGATTCTGTTGCTGGCTTCCAAGATTTGCATAATGTTTCTAACAGAGGACTTCGCTCCACTATATGAATGCTCTATTCAAATACTAGGCAAATTCTGCCTGAACGGCTGTATCCCTCTTTCTGTGCATGCATATATGTCAACAGATGCTGATGGACTGCAGTCTTTTTTTTTTCCTTTGTCTTTTTTTTTTTTAAGATGTTGTAAACTGCATTTCAGTGTATGCAAGAATATAGAAAGTGCTTCAGTGTCTGTTTCCCCTGACTGTGTAAATGCCTGAGCATCTTCTTTATTTAGTCTGTTATGAATGTCGGTCAGTTGCAAAAAACCAGCTGGGAAGAAAATGTGGTTTCCTTTGCCAATAGTGAGGGGTTTCTTGGGGTTGGATTTTTGTGCTGTGTTGTTTGGGCGTTTGTCGGTGTTGGATTTTAGAGGCAGCCAGGGGTGGGGAGTGGTTGTTGAGCAAATTTAAGACTGGGACATTAGGCATTGAGCTCTGGTTCATTATTTTAATGCTTCAGAAAATTTTGCTTGATACTTTGTTCTTACATTTTCACACAAGCTGGGTAACTTGGTTTGTTTACTACTAAATAACAGAAAACTCCAAACTGATCTGGAAGGCAATGGATAATTTCTACGTATGCATAGCTGCAGTGATCATTTTGCACAAATGTGAGCTACTTTTGAGTTCTCTTTGAGGTTGTCAGTTTTAGGATTGCGGCAGACAGGAATTTTGTCCATCCCTTGTAAAAATGGCAAATAGAAGTTGGATTCTTAGCAAAATGACAAGAAAATAGTTGTTTTCTTAATCTTGCAGAAAAGATTGGGTGGGGAAAAGCAAATAGGAAAAAAAATACATTGATAAAAGTAACATGCTGTTGATTTCTGTGCTCTGATACATGAAAGCCTAAAATGTTTTGGAATCTTCTTTCTCAGTCATTTATCAGTAACAATCTGGGACCATCATAGATTTAAAGAAAGAGTCTTTTAAAATGTTGAATCAGAGAAATTTTATATTTTTCAAGGAAAAGCACCACTTCATTCTTTATTTTCAATGCTATACATATAACTTGCTGTAAATTCTTTATAATTCGGAGCTTACAAGGCTAAAATATAATTATTTTCTATTTAGACGATTGACTTACAGAAGAACAATAGGCACTCTGCAGAATCCCAGAACTATGAAGAAGCCATTATGTAAGTCTGTTCTGCTTGTTCAGTGATGTCTTAGTTGACATAAACTTCTCAGTATTTTTCTGTTATTTTAATAATGATGTGTTTGAATGTGTTTTGCATAATTTGTCATTGATTGATTTGCATGGATACAAGCTGCCACATGAGAGGATTTGGGTTTGAGCTTTATCCAGTGTTGCTAGTGCCTATTTTCAGAAAACAGGGCTGTCCCTCTGTTCCTACTTTCAAGAACATGAGGCCTTACACATTGTTCAGATGCTTTAAAATTTGCTAGTGTTCACATTTTTTTCTACGGTTTGAAACTTGAAAGCTGCAAAAGTAACCCAATGCACAATTCTTGAAAGTCTTACATAAGTGCATGAAATGACTCTAAGCTTGGAGGAAAATAAACGGTAGCTTTAGGCAGGATAAAAACCACTGGAGCTGGCAATACCATCTGCATTTCAGGCTTAGTGTTACAGAGCTGGTCTTAAGTAGACTTTAAAGTGATGCTTGTTTACAGCTCTGAAGCTTCTGTCAGTGAATTATTCACACAGAAACTGCTACTTGTGATGAAATTGCATCAGTGATGAAGGGCAGAAGACATTCTGTATTATCCCAGAATATAATGTTCCTGTTGCTCTTGGGTGCTTAGCACAGCTATCATTGATGCGTGGGGCAGCTCTGTGACTGTGTGAAGCCACATTGTGCTAGGAGTGTCACTCTCATTGCAGACTAGGAATCTGGAAGTTGTCTATCTTCAGTGATATAAGTGAACTCTGACCCATGGTACGTGGCATATCTCATGAAGAGAGATAGTTATTCTTCTGATAGAAAGAGGAGGGAAGATGCTCAACCAAATTATAAAATAGCATTATTGATTTAAATGAAGCTCTTCCAAATTAGTTTCCATTACATTCACTATTAGGATGCATGTAATGAGGATTGCTTCTTAGGCTTTTTCTCAGACGTTCTCGAGACAATTAAGCTAATAACTGGTTATAATACTAAATTTTAGCAAAAAAGTCTTTAATCAGTTGATAAGGGTACATTACTGCATTATTTTTTTCAAGATGGAAAAACCTGTTAAGCAAATTAGACCAGAAGAACCTTCCTTTCCGTTCCCTCTAATTTTACTCAATCATTTGCCAGTCTTTTAATGTCATACCAACTCTGCCTTTCATGCTGCCTACAGATGATCAGTCTTCTGATAAAGGTAGGTACTCTCCTAACTCATTCTTGTGCCTCAGTATAAGCAACCAATGCATTTTTCTAAAATACTTGCTAAGGCCCCAAGCAAAGGGAATAGTAGATTAGCTTGTTCCTACAGCAGTTTCTTCCAGAGTTGTTATTTAAACTAATTTAATTTGGACTTGCGTCGTGATAACTTCCAAATTTATTCTCAACTCAAGAGAAAAGATTTGTGTCTTCTGACATGCATGTATATGTTCTGTAGGTTTTTGAGTGAGGTTGAAAGACTTGCAAGTTAAATGCAATCTTTGTATCTGGTATTTTTAGAAAAAATAAAGAAATATTTGGGTTTAACATTTCAGAGCACCTGTACCAATCCAAATTGATTTTTCTTCACTGTTCATTTGGACTGTTCTGTTATTTTCATTATGAGCAACTGTGTTGGGCTTACGCAATTTATGTCACTGTACCACATGCCTTTCCAAATACCAGGTATTTTCTGTTGAATTGTGCATGCTGTGGTTTTTTTACATTACACATGCTTCTTAAGAGGTATCGCTATTCCATTAACTTCGGTGAAGGTACTAATCATATTCTATAATTAGCTGGCCGTGGTATACCCCATCAAAGCACAAGTGTGAAACTAGAGCCTACCTTCAACAACAGAAAATAGCTCTTATCTTAGCTATGGATAGGTATTTATTGTTACTAGTATCTTCTGTTCATGCAGACATAATGTTTTATAAGTATACATTGGCATTGCTTGATTACATACCTGCATGCAACTATTCATTAAAAAACAAAGCTCCTTCTCTGGATTGGCGCATTTTGTTAAACACTTAAACTGCATATATTTTTGCCTATGGTTCGGCTTGTCCCAGAACTATACACCTCCTTAAAATGAGTAGAGTTCTGTGGGTATTGCAGGGCACAGGTACCTAAATTTTAACAAGCCAGTTAGCCCTCTTTCAGGAAGTATGAGAACTCATTATTTGTTTTAGGATTGCAGCATAGTGTTTTGCAGCCAAGTATCATGGTTTTTATTTTGCATGGGGTGGTCATAGTTTGAGGAGGGGTAGTTTGCCTTTTTTTAACATAGATTTTCATGTTATTTTACATACATGTGTATGACAAAAGCATAAAATCTTTACCTTTTTAATAAAGAATTAATAAGCAAAGATAATTTAACTTAGCCAAAATGAAGATGTTTAGAGCTCATATTTCAGTCCCCTCTGATCCCCTTTTTCAAGCCCAAATGATATTGAAATGTCAGAAGAGGCAATATTCTTACACAATCATACCCATTTATAAAGTCGTACTTTAATAAAAGAGCTCTGTGTTTGCGGAGTCTTCTTTTTCACTTGTCTGAATATTACACATTTAGCAGCAGCACTGATCAAATGAAGTGAATGCTAAAGAGCATAAATTCTGGAACTGTAAATACCAAGATGTAAAATTCTCTTGTGCAATACTGACATCAAGGATTTATTAAAATATAAACCACTAGCCAAGGCAAATAATTTTTTTTATCATTAATATTTGTGTTAGAAAAGCATATGCTTAGAATGCAGGATATAAAACTCCTTCCCTTACCAATGAGCCAGACTCGTACTGCAGGCACTATTTAATCTATCTCCCTCCTCCCCTCTCACTCTCCTTTCCTCTGTGCCCTTACCCTCCCTGTGTCCCCCCACCCCGGACTTTTTAATTTACAGAAGATTGTGACTGTGACGGATATTTCAACGGACAGTACATAGGTGAGAAACCAAAATCCCTTTCCTCTTCCCTAACACCCCACCCAGCAAAAAAAAAAAAAAAAAAAAAACACGACACCCACCCCAAAAAAACACGCCCACATTAAAAAAGAAAAACTACCTTATTTACATTAGACTTATTTTCCCATAAATTCATAAACTGGATATCTCTGTGCAGAGGCATAATTGGACTTTTGCATAGCCAACACTTGGCAACTCTGGGTGCTACGAGGGGGGGTTTATTATAGATTGGGTGCTTGGGTTTTCTACCTGATATGCAAGTTTTTAATCTATAAGATTAGCATATGTGCACTGATTTGATTATTTAAAAAAAAATCTGTGAGAGTAACTCATATTCAAAGACAAAGTAACTTCTAGCTGAACAAGCTTGAAAATTTAGGTAAGTGGTGACATGGTTTAATATATCATTTGGTTTCCTCTACAGCTGGTTTACGCAGGAGCTTTAGATTAAGTCGTAAGGAGAAGGAGAACACTATGAGTGAAGGAAAGCAAACAGAGCAGGCAGACACCGCAGAGTTCCTAACTTACGAAGAAGTCACGAAATATCAGCAGCAGCCTGGTGAACAGCAGAGACTGGTGGTTTTGATTGGTAAGATACACAACTGATTCCAAATTTTTCACATATCTTCTACTTACCGTACCACCTGCACTCCAAGAGGCTTTCTTTAGATGTTTGGTTTTGGTTTTTGTTGTTCTGGTGGGGTTTTTTTAATGTTTTTTCTGAAACTGGTCAGAGGCTATTCTTTTCTTTGAAATGACAATAAAAAATAAGAACCAAACCAAAAAAAAAAAAACAAACTCAACAAATCCTTCTGAAAATAATGATGCAGGACCATTTCTCATTTTTCTGATTCACTTTCCATTGGTCCTCACTCAAACATGTTGTGGTGGATTGACCCTGGCTAGACGCCGGGTGCCCACCAAAGCCGTTCTATCACCCCCCGCCTCAGCTGGACAGGGGAGAGAAAATATGACAAAAGGCTTGTGGGTTGAGATAAGGACTGGCGCGATCACTCACCAGTTACTGTCACTGGCAAAACAGACTCAACTTGGGTAAAATTAACTCAATTTATTACAAATCAACCAGAGTAGGGTAATGAGAAATAAAACCAAATCTCAAAACACCTTCCCT
>JANZLQ010000086.1:45792816-45818274 GCA_026212715.1 Elanus axillaris | reverse complement strand
GCCGCCTCCTCCGGCCTGCGCAGCCGCCTCCTCAGGCCTGCGCAGCCGCCTCCTCAGGCCTGCGCCTCCTCCCGTCTTACTTCCCGCCCCTCCCGTCCCTCCAGGGCTTATGTAACCTCTGCTCTTGTGCGCAGGCGCCATTTGGCAGCGGGGGTCGCGGAAGCTCCCCTCGGGCGGCCTCTCCTCCAATCAATTTTGTCCGGCCTCTGGCCACGTACGGTGAGCTGCCCCGCCCCGCGCCTCAGCACACGGCCCTGCGCGGGGCAGGCGGTCCGCGAGCGGCCTGTCCCCTGCGCTGCGCCGTCCATCCGCGGGGACCCTCCCGGTCCGTCACGAGAGGGCGGCAGGGCCGTCGCGGGGCCCGCTGATCGGAAGGCATTCCCCTCTTGGCTTCCCACGACTGCCTCCTTCCTAGCCTTCGCAGCTGGTTTTATGGCTTTTACAGCTGCCACAGCCTCCCATCTTCTGAACTCGACTTCCTGGTCTTATTTTCTTGTGTCCGCGCTCTGTTCGCCATTCTACCTGGACATTCCAGTCAATCTCAAATTGTGACATGCCTGCGTTTTGCTGATGGACACTCAGTAGTTTAACAAACCATGCTGTCTGTGGTCCGCTTATAGCACGCCTATCCAGCCACTACTGGTCACACCAAGAGAAACTGCTCTCTCTTCTCCTCCCTCACAAGCCGATACAAATAAGTACTCCAAAAGGGACATCTTATAGACCAAAAGCAAGATGAAAGTGTGAACAGCAGTCCTTCAGCTGGCTGTAAGCAGATGCGTTTCCCCTGCTAAAACCATTAAAAACAACTACAAGATCCGACATCTCCCTCAGACTGATTTCAGCAGAAGGCAATACACAGGAGTGATATTCCAACTACGCAACCACTTAGAATCCATTGCAAGGCTGGCAGAAGCTGATGCAAAAACCCAATACAGGTATTCTCGTCACTTTAGCAAAAATTATAGATAAACTTTTCACAGAAGACCGCTCCACAAAAAGAGCAACTTTGCAGAGAAGCTAGAATAGTTCCAAAGCAAGGTTGAAGTTCATATGCCTTGTCTTCAGCTGTGTTGCGGTACATGCATCTTTAAAAAAGGCAATTTTGCTGTTCTGATTTGACAATGTCCTGTAAAGAACGACTGTCTTTGGATTTGTCACTTGTTTACAAGCACTTCAGTTTATTTTTAAAATGCTTTTAATAGCCCCCAAAGTTGATACTTTACAGTGTTCCAGGCAACCAACCAGAAGTCTTCCAGAAGCACTGCTACCACGATCAGAGTCCAGGCTAACATCTTCCAGGACCCAGTTTGTTTTCAAGAAAAGGCAGAGAGTTTAATGGCTGGGAAGAGGGGGTGGGGGGGTGCAGAGGGGGGTGTAAAACGAGGCAGTTACCTGACAGAACTTCATAATGAGATTGGCAATAGACAGACTCATCCTAGTGCAAAGTCTTCCATAACCAGCACATTTTACATTAAACTTAGTTTTAGCCCTGCAGTTGCTGAATGAGGGCAGGAACATGGGTTTGCAGAGAGCCCTGTTAACTGCAAAAAGGACCCACAGTGTAAACCAGCCAAAAGTGATGACTCCACCACCAATCCTCAGTACAAAGTATTTTAAGAGCAGCAGGGGGTAACCTACACCGTACTGCACAGGAAGTGGGTTTTTTCTCCTGCCAAATGTTAATAGATATGCCTCTTCACTACAACCCTAAAATTAAGTAGTAACTCAACTTACTATATGGGGATGTGTAGCAATTTCAACTGCTTAAAATCAGGACAACTCCTGACTGTTAACATTTAAGGGAACTTGGGTGCCTAAAAGACTCCTATGCCATTGTGGGGAAAGAAGCTTTTCAATAATATTCCAAAATGGAGTACTACCTTATTTTATGCTAAGGCAGGAATTTAAGAAAAAGTCCATGGTGAATGCCATACAGCAAGAGCATAATACTCTAAGAAGCACTGTGAATTAATAGTGAAAAATCTGACAGTTACCAGAAAAATATCTGGAGACATCAGTTGTGCATAAGGGAAGGAGAAACTGTATTTCATTAATGAACAAAAATGTATTTTGCTAATCAGTTTTGGGTTTGGATGTACATGACTGATGACAGGTCAAACAAGGCACAGATTGGTGCTTGGAATTCCTGCCCCCTTTAGAAAGAAGAAAAAAAAAAAAAGTGGTCCACTCCATTCAGACAGAACAGCCACCTGTAGATTTAAGAAAGTGAACAGTATGCACCACATGCGCTTTTATCCTGCTGTGCTGAAGATTCCATTAGCTGGACTCCCCACTTCTCTGCGCTTTTATCCCAAAGACCTGGTGTTTGCAGGATCTTTATGACTAGCTCCTCAAAGGCATGTTGCACTCCATCCTGCGTCTTGGCACTGGTCTCTGGTGGAAGGGGAAGAAAGGGGGGAAAGTATTTTATCTTATTTGCAGGGAGTATTGCACTTTGTAAGAAGTTCTTTTGGGACCAGAGAGAAGATACAATTTTTTAAAGAGTGAACCGCCTCTCCACTATCCTTTAAAGGCACACTTAAGTTGAATATGATGAACAGAAATGCATCCCAGTCTGAAGCATCTCATTTTTCCAACTAAAAAAAAATTCCACAGCTCCCCATTCTCTCCACAATGGAGAAACAGAAATTGTTCTCAGGTTGACAGTAAATCTACAAGATCATTATTCCAAAACTAAGCTGGGAAATAAAGAATGCAGAGGGAATTGCATGTTTTCCCCTCTGAGTTTGTCCAGTTCCTTCTGAAAAATCTTTTCAAGAAGCTTCACTTAAAGGTACCTTTTTTTTTTTTTAAAAACAAAACACAATTCGTTCCCCATCTTTCTATCTTCACATTGTACATTTTATTGTTGGTCTAAGAATACTGGCTTTTATGTAGCTGCAACAGAAACTTGGAAACAAAAAAGAGATTACCCAAGGTCCTTGCTGACACCAGTCAGGAGAAAAATTCCAGTCTTCTCGGTTCTGAATTAAAAAATCCTGCTAGTTTCAAGAGAATATAAAATTCATGCCTACACAGTATATGAAGTAAATCTCTTTCAGAGAAAAATACTTCCAACTGCAGTCAATGCAGAGCATCTGTGGAAAAAAAAAGTTAAAACCTACATCCACACATATGAACTAATACAGCAAAAGAAACCCGTATTAATTAGGTACTAAAAAAAAAGTAAATACATCAACCTGAAATACAATTGTACGCTTAATTCACACTCAGCAATACCAAAATAAATATATGAATATACAAGTTTTGGGCACAGAGTTACATACCTATAAAAAGCAGAGAGCGTTTCCTAGCAAACTGGAGTCCTTCTCTTCTCTCTACTTCACGATCAGGCTGCAGAAATGAATGAAGAACATGACTAAAAAAAGCTACACTTCTCATTTTCGGAAGTCCCTGTAAAAGAACGACTGCAGAAGTGAAGTTTTGCTGAAAAGAAAAAGGTCTCTAAAACCATGTACTAATCAGCAATTGGGTTTTCCCACTCTACAGACAGCTTACTGCTAAGCAGGCTGTTAGGGGGTCAAATTGAACAGTAGCAACATCAAATCAGCAGGAAATTAATGTGTTGCTATCTTCTGAATCAACTAGGAGCAAGACATATGCCAGAAAGGAGGTTTCAGTAGTCAAATAGCTGAAAAGGCATATCAAAACGCCTTTGAGATTTGGAAGGGGGCAGAAGAGAACCTAGTTCAGGATAGCCACACTGGAAACCTCTTGAAGTAAAGCAATAGTGAAACATGTTACTATGGAACAGGCACCTAAGATATGTCAACACACCCCAGAAACGTACAGCAACCAGTGCACCTCACACCCACGCAGATGCATACTCTATAGCCATCTGAAGAGCTGAATTCTCCTTCCCCACTACCTGTCCAAAAGAGTCTGGTCAAAAAGAAAGCAGCAGTTGGGCTGTTGCCCTGCAGTCAACGTCAATGGCATACAGCAGGTTTTAGGCAGAACCTCTCACTATCTTAAGAGAATCTCTCTCATTAATTGCATTTCTCTAGGAGAGTTTCCATTAAAATCTTTAACAAGATCTGCTTCCAAAATTACATAAGCGGAGCCTTCCCAACCTAGATTCCTCAGTTACAGAGTGTACCACCGCCTCACACAACAGACATGTTAGTTTCAGCACTTATCTCACATTTATACTCTATCATGACTGAGTAATCTGTGGAAGAGTGTAAGAAGATGCATTTCTCAACTGACCTTATCGGTTTTATTGCCAACTAACATCTTCACAGTGTTGCTTTTGGTATACGTTTCCAGCTCATTCAGCCAGCTCTCTAGTACTGCAAAAGTGTCTTTTCTTGTAACATCATACACTGGTAACAGAGGAAAAGGAGCTTAACAGCTGTAGAGTCTAGAACAATGTTTACTTCATTATGACAGAACTTAGTCCCTACTAGCTACCCCTCCCCCCGCAAAAAAAAGCAGTATTAGGGAATTATACAAATATGCATCAACAATATCCTTTTCCTAGCGCTGGAACACGCTGGCTGTGCTCACTCAAGTCACGCAGTATTACAGAACATGAGCATCTCTGCAATAGATCTGTGACTTGAAATCAGACTTAACAGTTGAAATCTTCTACCTGTTACTAGTTCTGAATAGGGCCACAGAGAATGTTTTAAAATAGGTATTTTGTCACCTCATTTAACATATAACTACATGCCTGCACTGCTGCTAAAAACACAGACTCCAAGTAAAAAGTGACTTTTGGTCACTGGTAACTTCGTAACTGCATTCACTTAATCACTAAGGTTTAAAAAGCTGCACCACAGTCAGAGTATTTTGTACAGCAAGGTGCTTAACCTTCACAAACCCTGAGAATGAGTCCCTTCTTTTTCTAATTGGTGTTGTCATGCAGAGAGGGACTAGCCACCTATTACCTGTGCTACAAACCTCATGTCTTAAAGGTAATCAACTCAATAGTTTCTGGGGAAAAAAAAGGTAAAAAAACATCATGGGAGGAGAAGGGGGAAATCAACACAAACAACTCCAATTTGCCCGATTACCAGAAACTCACCAAAGTAATAACTACAAAGCTAATAATTCATCCACTCAACAGCTTGCCATGACCTCTCTGTATTTTTTTTATTTAAAATATTTTATTTCCTGCCAGTGGTTTTGCACACTCAGCATTTGAGTTAATGATGCAGTAATGTTGTAAAAAACGTAATTGTTCCTCTGATTCTTAGACAACCTCCTTTTGTAAAGACATGCAGATTTAGGTAGTAATAAAGACCACACTTTTTGTAATCATGTTTTTTTCTTCCATATACCTCCTACCTAAAATAACCCCTTGAGCTCCTCGGTAATAACTGGGAGTCAGTGTTCTAAAGCGCTCCTGTCCTGCTGTGTCCTACAGAGAGGAAAAAAAAAAAAAAACAAAACAACAACAAAACCAAAAACCAACACACACCACATGCACAAAAATCAAATATATTTAGAACAAAAAAAGGTATTTTAAACTACACAAAGTTAAATTTTTCCTGACCTGTAAGTATATGTGAAACCACAAGACAACAGAACGAGGGAAGCAGTCAGAAAACATTAGCAACAGAAAACCGATACAAACAGGTAGAAAAGCATGGAGAGGACTTGACTGAAAGCTGAAGTGATAAGCACAGACACCTGTAACATGAGTGAAACAAGAAGAAAGTCAGGGGAATTCATGAGAAATACATAAAAGGCTACTGCTGTAAGCCAAGCAGCTAGACTTAATCAGTTAACAGTCAGCTGAACTGAACGAGGAGGTGAGGAATAACTGGTTTTCCAGTGAGACACTGCAGGAAAGGAGACAGTGGTTCCAAAAATCTCCACAAAGCAAAGCCTCCTCCACAGCAGGAAAGGAGAAACCAGTTAGAAAGAACTACTTCAAGTTTGCTAGGACTCTAAGCAGATAAGAAATTTAAAATCAGTAGTTTCATTCAATTATTACTGCAGTATGTCATACTTATTCTCATAAATCTTTGAAATAGCTCCTAAACACAATACGAAATTCAAAAACCCTCAGAACAAACCATAAGGAGGCAAAAGAATTACACAAATATGATTTTTATAAAAAAATTATTTAAAGTTATGTACAGATTACAATAGAGTAAGAGCTATGTTGTTATTTATTTCCTCTTTGCTAAAAAAAAAAAAGGACACTGAAATTGGCAGTGTATTAATTCAGGTCATCTTTACTAAGGAGATTGTACTCTTAGGCATCTACGTACACACGGACACTAAAGCAGAAGCCTCTTTTTGACCTTGATGCACTGTACTCGCATTAAAGCTTTTATTCAACATTGTACAACTGCACTGGTTTTTACCCCCTAATTAGAAGTTTCTCCTGATACAGACTGCTGCAAAAGTGCCTTTTCCAGCTATACAACTTGTGCAAGTTCTGGCCTTGCTTTTGATTTCACAGCAAGGATGCACCCGCCTGTGTGATTATTAGGGCAAACATGTCCCGGTTACACTCAGCAAAGCTTCTGCTTTGTGTGCAACATGTTCAGAGTATAGCCAATACATATGCTCACTGGCTAGAGCAAGTGTGACTTTTATCACTCTTGCTCTGCATTCTGTGCACAAGTGTGAATGAAAACAAGAAAACAATTCAAGTTTTGGCATTTATATTACTTCTGTTAATACCACCCCAAGGCACATTTGTGCTGTCTTTCCAATAGTCCCAATTACTTAATTAGTAATGGCATGTTCTTTCTTGAATAGCTGTGATGATACACATAAGAGTCTCTTCTTTCTAGGGCTCTTTCATTCCATTTAGGAGAATAAATGTGGTGCTTTAATATTATAAATAACCCCAATCACACAGCTGCAAATCTGATTTCCCAGTTTGCAGGTGCTGGAAATAGAGCATTAGGAAGTTCAAGACAAATGCTCAAGTCTTCCAGTAACTCTGAACCAACTTTTAAATAGCTCAGGACCAAGTATATTTCCCCCCCCCCCCAATATTTTAACCCAAATAAATCATCTGGACTGTTTCTGGTGTAGTATACATACAGAGTCACTGCACAGCCCCTACAGGAAATCATGCATCACCCAGCACATCGCTGTTCTGCTGTTTCCTCAACTTCAGTGCTTGCCTGTCCTGGGAGCGCTTCTGGGTCATACAGGCACGAAATGCCTGCCTTTCTTGTAAGGCCGCATCTTCACAAGTCTAACGCTTTACAAAGGGTTTGAGAAACCCAGTTGTGTAAATGCAGGAAAGAGCAGTCCAAGTCTCTACTAGACTTGAAGGAAGTCCCAAACGTAAAGCAATGAAGCATTTTCAGTGTTTCGAAAGAACCTAGCCTGCAACCACTGCTGTACCATCACAACAGACACTCACGCTACACGCATTTGCGCCAGAAGTACACAACCTGAGCGCGCAGAAGACTTCAGCAAGGGGGGCGGAAGAGGGGGAAAAAAACCGAAAAGGAGCTCTTGAAGTTTTCCCATCTGTCAAGAACAAAACCTACCCATATGGCGAGCTGTACCGCATGGCCGTCTACGACCATTTTCTTCACTTTAAAATCAACTCCTAAGAGGCAAGAAGGGAAGGCTTGTCAGCGAGAACCGGCCAATGCCCACCCGCGCAGCCGGGCCCCCGCCCCGCCCGGGGGCCGCTCGCACGGCCCCGGCTCCCCGCCGCTGCCTCTCGCCGGTGGGACCCGACCGAAAACAAGCGAAAACGTCCCCGGCTGGCGGGCGGGCGGGCGGATTCCGGACTCACCGACAGTGGGCTTCAGGCACGGGTCGAACGCACCGTCGGTGAACCTCAGCAAGAGGCTGTGTGGAAAGCAACCGAGAATTCAGCCCAGTGTGGAGAGCACCCCGCCCGCGCGGCCCGCGCGGCCCGCACCTGGACTTCCCCACGGCGCTGTCTCCGACCAGAAGCAGCTTCAGGGTGAGGCCCGCAGCATCCATCCCCCGCGCCGCACGGGCCCGCAGCCGCCCGCGGCGGGGCAGATGGGAGCAGCGAGGGGCTCGGCGCAGCCCCGGCAGGACCGCGCGCGGCTCCAGACCGGACCCTGCCGGGCGTCGCCGACAGAACCAGCTGACGCGACTCCGCCTATCAGGCGGTGGCCGGCGCCGGGCGGGGCGGGGCGGGAGCGTGCCCGGCCCGAGCTGCTGCGCCGAGGGGCCCTCCGGCTGCCCGTCGGGGATCGGCTTGGGCCTGGCCATGTCCGACTACCGGATCTCGGTGGAGGAGCTGAACGACCTTCTGGCTAACGGGAGCGGCTGCTACAGCCTCCCTAGCGCGCACAGCAACGAGGTGGTGCCGCGCATCCACGTGGGGAACGCGTGAGTGCGCCGGGCCGGGGCCGGGGCCGGGGCCGGGGCCGGGGCCGGCCGCGGTGGAGGGGGTTGTCCGTGTCTGTGAGCGGCGTTCCCGTCGGCAGGCGAGTGCGGAGGCTGGGACGGGCCGCGCTGCGGGGTGGGGAGACGCGGGGCGCTCACCGGGCGGCCGCCTGAACGGGAGTTTGAGCCGGAGGAAGCCAGGCTGCGGGGCGGAATCCGCGGGATCCGTGCGGGCCCCGGGAGGCCCTCCGGAGCCTGGCCCCGGCTGCGCAGCCCGCGGGTGTGGAGCTCAGGGGAGCTGTCAGCCGGGAGGGAGGCCTGCGGCTGCCCGGGGCCGCTGCTGGTGCCTGGCGCGGCAGTGACGAGGCACAGCTGGCCGATGGCATCGGCTACAATGTTCGCTGCCCTGGTGGAGTCCCAAATCTAATGTAAAACAGAGCTTAAACAAGGTTAAAACTAAGTTGCTTAAGAATGAAACACACCTGCTCAGTCACGTCAGCTCCGGGCTTTTTCTTCTGCTGGTATTTCCTACTCTTGCTAACAAGGTGTGGGCGTCCTCACAGGTGAGGGAGGCGAGACAGGGTGCCACGAGGTATATGTGCAGTATAGTCTGCGGAAGCCCGATCACGGCACCGGTGTAACAACCATGTGTCAGATGAGTGGAATAAGCTGAAACGTGAAGAACGAGCAACGTAGCCGTGATAGGTCTTGGTTGAACCATGTGCAAAATGACCCAAAGGAAGGAGGGCTTCAGTAGGAGTCACCACCCCTGTCTGTGATTGGTCACATTAATGTTTCTGCACTCTGAGCCCTAAAAAAACTCATTCTAATTAAGTATTCATGCACATGATGGGAGCCAGAGCGATAGGGGTATGGCTATGGTGAAAGCCCTTAAATGGGGAAGAGTGTTCAGGGTTCACCAACAGCACTTCTTTTCTCAGTTGTATGATGTTCATTCTTTGCACCAAGGTTATGATTTCAGTTATCTGTTCCAATCCTGTTATATCCTGCTGATTCTCTTTCCCTTTTTTGTCCACCTTTGTACACTTCATCTTTGTGAAATTGGGGACTTTTTGATGCATATGTAGTATACTGGATCTCTGTGTAACTCCCTTTGTAACTTTGAAGTAAATTTGAAGATTTGTAACTCCTAAAGAAACAGAAGTCGAACCCATAGGTTTTCGTTAACTTTCTCCTAAGCCAAACCAAATTGTGTTTGTCACTGCCAGTTGATGCGGGGCATGCGTGTCTAGAGATGGGACTGAAATTATTATCTCAATGGCCAATCTGATGTCCGACAGCCACCTTCTCCTTTGAATTTTTAGCAGTTACCTGGAAGAAATGAAGTCATACCCTGCAAGGTGATTTGCGTAGTAAATAATTAAAAAATAACTTTGAAGATAGTTGACTACTACTAAGCAGTTTTTGTTGTTCAGAAATTTATTTTAATTATACAGTATGGAGTTTAATACATTCAGATGGAAGGTTGTCTAGGAACAGACAATGCATGTGTAAGTTGCAGGATGGAAAACGTCTGTCTCGTGGACAGCTTTACCACTGAGAAGGGCTTTAATGTAATGATTGACAACTGAAAATACCTGGAGCACCAGTGCAGTTTGTAGCATAAGAACAGTTTAACTGTTACTTGAACTAACAGACAACATGCAATTCTACTGTCAGTGTTTTTAAAAGGATGCTGAAAAATTACGGAGGACAGCTAGAGGTAAGAAATAATTTTTGGGCTGAAAAAGCTATTTCACAGTGGGAACAGACAACCTACTTAATTCATTGAGACTTAGTAGGCAATAATATCTTTGAAGCATCCACAGAGCGTTTAAGATAATGCTGAGGTCTAGTTGAATGGATGAATGTCTGTTAAGATTCCATAACTGCAGGGTGAACTTTGATATTCTCAAACTGGAAATAATACTAATTCTTAAGAGGATTATAATGTGGGGCTGTGGTATACTGCATTCTAAGTAATATTTGCTATATTAGTTGTCATTCTGAAAGAATTTGAAACTGTGCAGATCTGTTCTCATGCCATTTCCAGCTACATGTCCTTCTTTTGTACTCTTTTTGTGTAAAGGTAAGGCTGAAGAGAGACCTGTTTTTCTGACTTGACTCCTTCACCTACGAACCACTGAGGAAGTGAACCTCCTTTGCACTCAGCCTCTCAGGCTTTGTGCATATGTGGGTCCAACTGTGTGCAAGGCATCAATAAAGCTTTTACCACTGTGTGCAAGAAATAATCCATAGCTTTGTTTGGGGCCTGTATTTGCAGTTCATTAGCCTGTCTTGGTCTGCTCTAGCATCTGCACACAGCTTGGTACACATCTCATGTTTGAAGCTGTCCTGGTGCAGTGCAGTGCATCTGATTGGCACTCACCTCGTATCTCGGTTTTGGCGTTTGGTTGTACAAATCTCCTTACTCAATCTCTGAAGAGTCGTTGGAAGCACTTTGCACTGGGCTACAAGGAAGTCCGGCAAGGCAATATAGCAGGAGGACAAAGTAATACCGTCATTTGATCTGACATTCAAATCTCTGCTTTGACTTGGATGGATCAAACCTTCCTGCAATATAGGGCCACATTTATGACTACAAACAGCAGAGATTTTATAACAATAAGAATTCACAGGGTAGCCACATCTGTAGAGTTTTAACATAGGGGGATTGGAATCACAATACGTGGCATAAAAGCAATAGAATTTGAACAGGAACTCACAGGAAAGAATTAAAATGTCCGAGTGAGATTCAGAAACTTCTGTTGGAAACCTTTTAGAATATTTTGCATGGGGTGCTGCTGTCTCTCCTTAAGAGTAACTCATCTTTAGATAAAAAGGACAATGCAGAGACATTCAGGTGAATGAAATTAAATTGAGTCATAGTGTAGAATAACAATTCATCTGTCAAATGACTTCAAGTTACAGGCAGAGCCAAAGTACTAGATCTTCCATGCAATACATGAAAGACATAATTAATGAAAATGCAGAGGTAAAACGATAAAACAGAATATTTTTAAAATAATGGCTTTGCATATTACAGTAGACAGTTCTAACCTCTCAAGAAGATTAGACAATATTTTTGAAGATGAGTAAAAATGTAGTATCACTAAAACAAGAATCATTACGTAGGTGAAAGACTAGCACAATTATGTATTTTTCAAGCAATAACAAAATAAAAATTTAGGATACACTGAAAGTATAAATCATTTTCTATTTCTGTACAAGTCAAGATGTGTTTCAGTGTAACATCTTAATCAGTGACCAGGACAGCTGAACAGAATGCATCCTTATCAGGCTTATAGATGACACCAAAATGGAGCGGTCGGCACACTGGAGGGTAGGGTATTTATTCAGAGCAACTGTATCTTGTCAAAACCAGTGTTTAGCGGGCTTAGCTTTCTGAACTACTGGCTAAGGGAATCTGTGGCGGTTTTTTCACAGGCTATTTGAAGCCTGTAACAATCGAAGCCGTGTCTCCAGAACTGTATTTGGTAAAAAGGTTCTGGTTATGAATGCCCAATGTGAGTTTTCTGCCTGCTTTAATGCATGTGGGTAACCTATGAAGCAGTACTTTGTTCTTAATGTGCTAGAAGTGCAGGTGTGTTGTAAGGCATTTGAAAGGACTGTAAGGGAAGCAGCAGTGATGAAACAATTGTGCATGAACATAACAGTGGAAATCAAAATGTGCTAATGTGCTGGCATTTTTTGCCATTAAGGACTTGGTTTATTTGCTTATAATCCCATATGGCAATACTTTATGGCCTTGTGTACCTTTAATTGCTGATGCATGGTTCTCTAAGACCTGTGTTTTGTGGCTGGTAAAATTGTTCACCTCTGTTCAAAAGAAACGCTTATTACTAGTGTTACTCACAGGATGAGGAATTCTCAGTCTTCCGTACTGAGAACAGACAAGATCCTGTGATTTTTCTTAGGGAAATAGAAGAAGCTGATGTTAACATCTCTCCTGGTCTTTGGAGGACCTAGCATTTCAACATTGAACATGATGCAGCTGGACTGAAATGTTAAGGATGGGAGAGATCCAAGGACTGTTTGGAAAGGGAGAAGAAAATTGCATACAAATACTCTCTTTTTCACCTCTAGTTGTGTTAAGAAAATTGTCTATAAAATCTGCAAAAATCATTCACTGGGAATGAGTTTGCCTTCAGAGCCAGTCTGTATCGCCAGATTCAACCGTGATTCCAGGACACAAGTTCCTATTGATCCTGACCACTATCAGATATATACTGACCTATATACTGTATACTTAAGCCATATACTCACCGCACTAAGCATAAGAACTCACAAGTGACTTAACACTTTTTTTTCTTATAGCCTTGCAGCATAGGGTTTACTTTTGTGTTGCAAGCAGAATTCCCCAGGCACTGATACTTGTCCCCTGGCACAGATGATGTCCTGCCAGATGGAAAATCTGTCAACATTTGTTTGGGTAATGAAGTCTTTACAAATATTTGGCTCCTTGCCATAGTTGTTTGGCACAGACAGCAGAAAATGTAGACACTTTACTCATGCATGAGGATTCATCTGCTTACACTACAGTTTAAGGGGTAAACAGTCATTAGGAGAAAAGGAACGCTCTAGATATTCATGTATAGCCTTGAATTATGTGAAAATTGTGAGTGAATGCACTCAGAGATTCATATAGATGTAAACCAACTAATCTGGGTATTTATTTTAACTTTTCTAGAATAGTTAAGTGGCCAAGCAAAACCCTTAGGTGCATTGCCATTGCTTAGAAACTTGTCCAAAAAGATAACTGCACGAATGCTTATCTGGAGCTCAGCTTAACATTAACACTCCTCATATTTGCAATTTATGACTTGAGACGTAGGGAGATTTTCCAAAAGATTTCTGTTTCCACATCCAGTTAGACACATAGTGAAAGCTGCCTTTAAAAACAATAAAGGGGTTTATGTCTGGTTGGGCTACCTCTTTTCACAAAGTGTGCAGGAACTGAGTTATCTTTCAACTAGAGCCTTCTGTCACATTCTGCTAATGTTGACCAGTGGGCTCTGATTTTACTAGATCATGTGGTGTGCTAAAACATACCGTGGTTTTTTTTCTTCCCAGGATAGTGAGGCAAATAATTGGGACTGACGTATGGAAATAATCAAACTCAGCATGAAAAGTACTGGGTTTATGACAAAAAGGAGTCAATGGTCTCCTCATGTTACTTAATGGTTATCTCCTCTTACTATAGAATGAATTCCAGTGCACAAGTAGAGATTTGTGCATGATCAGTTGTGTTACTAAGCAGATGGATTGTTTGCCATTGTACATCCTGGAGCTTTTATCAGAGCTTATGGCATTATTACTGGATCTAATTCATTGTCATTATCAAGCCTGAAATGCATGATTATTATGTATCATCCTGCTCAATTGTTCACTAATAGGGTAGGGTGCTCTTTTAGCCACTTAAAGATGGAAGCAAGTGGGTTTGCTACATTTATTTGATAGAACTGAGGAGCTGGAAAGGACTTAGCTGACCTGAAAGTACTGAATACTTTCTTGAGCACCTAAGCATCTTAAACATCACTCATCTGGATTCTTTTCCATTCAGATACTGATTTCAACTAAGAAACTAAAAATTATAGTACTTGTGATGAAAACACTTGAGTGGCAAAGACTGAATTATATTGCTACATTGCTGGCCTTTGGATAGCCTTGCCAGCTGTTTCCATGACTTCAAAGATGTTGAATAGCACAGGGACAGAGGACTACACCTCATAGGAGTCTTCAGATGAGACCTTTGGAGATGCAGGAACATGTACTCGTAGTTACTTTCTGTCTTCCTGTGGCCTGAAGAACCCATTGCTGTTTCACAGTGGTTAAAACTGCCCCATAGAACGTCTGTTTGGACTGTGTGCTAGAGTAACAAGTATTGCTTACCTAGCCCTGCAACACCAGTAGCTGACAGTAGAGGCTTTTTGTAACTGGTTTTTAATCGATCTTGTGTTAGTTAATCTTAGAAGTTACTATCCTGGGCTTTCTGTTATCTCCAGTATTTTCTTACTTTGGTCAGAATTTTATGTTCAGAAAGAGTTACAATTTTATGCCGTAGTAGGGTCTAACAGGTTAAGCTTCATGTGTTTCATGTCAACTCTGCTCAGTTGTGAGCCAAGAAAGTAGTGCTCTGTCACGCACAAGTAGTGACCATGACTTTAAATATTTCTGTGAATTTATAATCTGTAGCTAAATCACTTCTGGGCACAGTATATTTTGCATCTATTAACAGAAAAATCAAAGGGTTTGGTTATCAGTACCTTCTGGGGGCATAAATACTGATTCACCAAGTTCTAATCATTTTCTTGACACTTTTTATCATACAGGTTCATAGCCAAGAACATTATGAGGCTGCAGCGTCTGGGGATAACCCATGTTCTGAATGCAGCAGAGGGGAAGTCATTCATGCATGTGAACACTAATGCAGAGTTCTATGAAGGCACAGGCATCAGATACCATGGCATTAAAGCTAATGATACACAAGAATTTAACCTCAGTCGCTATTTTGAGGAGGCAGCTGATTTTATTGAGAAAGCACTTTCCCAGAAGGATGGTAAGGCAAACTGGAATATCTTTTTACCATGTTTTCTGTGCACTACGTATGTTTCTTAGCAATTTATTTTACTGTTTTAAATGGTTCTTTGCTCAGATTATCAGCTGAACAACCAAGTCAGGAATTCAGATCAAGTCTCTGGGTCAAAGACACCAGAATACACAATAAGATACCTTAATCTTCTGTCTATACTTGCGGTTCTCCAGCATATGGCAAATGGAAGTCTGTCACTGTAGGGGTGACTTTGAAAAGTGAAACAGCTGCTGCATCCTGTAACAGTGCTGTTCTGGGAAGATGTGTTCTTATTTTCCCTTAGAAGTGGTAAATCACACAAAAAAGTAAAAAAAGTAAATTCAGGATCTAAAAGTTGTTCTAGGACAATAGAAATTTTAAGTTAAAGGCAGAAGTGATACAAGTAATGCATCGCTGAAGAGTAGTCGCGTAACCTGCTATATGTTGGGGTTTTTTCCAAATGTACAGTAAGGATAGAGACTGTGGCCTTACATTTTTTATTACTTTAAGTCATTAAATTTCTTTATGTGATGATTACCTCTTTATTCTCTAGGCTTACAGGAAGGCTGGAGATATTTGCAGTGTTGTTGATTGCCACAGTTCTCTAGTGTGTTTCCTCAGAGCAGAAATCCTCGGGGACAGTGCAGTGGGCCAGACGGTGTTTGTTGTTGTCTGGCTATTTCAGCATACCAGTTACGTCTACAGATGCTTAATCTCTTTCTTGCTTCATGGCTAAACATGAAAAAGGAGGAACGAGAACTCCTGCAATTCTAGAAGTTCTGTCTTTGAAATGGGCAAAAGGGGTACTAGAGTTGTGATGTGCTTTTGACAGATGGAAAGAAATTTTACCTTGTTTGGTGGAGTATGAAAAATTCTAAAAATGGAAATGCAACTCTTCTAGTTAGCATTGTGCCTCACTGAAACAGGTTGCACTAGGAAAGAAGAGTTTAACAGTGCCAGCTGTACCATGATTGTCCCTACTCAGTTTGATCTAAACAGTTGCCATCAATCAGGATTTACAGTAGCAGTTCTATTTGCTAATTCTTTCAGTCTTAGTAGTTGTCTACCATGCCTGCCACCATTTTCTTACTATGGTAAACAAAGAGGAACTTTGTAGCTGGGTGATGCTGGAGCCAGTTTTAAGACTAACTTGCTACTGAAATTGGATAGGTGTTTTTTTTTTTTTTTTACATTGAAGTGTAGAGTAAGGACAGTGAAGAGGGATGCAGTAGCATTTTCCTTCAATTTCATGTGAGCTTGTAGTTGCATGAAATTCTGGAAGGCAGGTCTGGTATCCTAAGGTCTGGAAGGCAGCCCTTAAGACACTGCCTGTCACAGTGGAAAGCTAGAAACCCTTTTGCTTCTGATAATTTGCAGAAGGGAAGTCAATTCTCTTCCACATATATGATGAAGAATCTCTGAATCTTGCTAATTTATGGCTGTGGTCTCTCAAGAAATGTTGATAATTAATTATTTTAGCTTTTAATTCACTACTGATTAGAGATTTGCCTTGGCCTGAGAAGCCTCTGCAGCTCAAGGCAAATGTGGTAACAGGATTTCTGTTGCTGTAGTTCAAAGCAAGTTGTGGTTATGATGAAAATGTGTGTGTATGGGTCATCTCTGCTCTTGTCTCAGAAAAAAATTTACTCTGGAGAGTGGCCTGGGGCCATATCTCCCACTGCATTTGGGAAAGGGAAAACTTGTGTTTAGAAAAGCAGGTCAAAGAGGAAGCAGCTGAGAAGCAAGAAAACCATATTAGATTTCTCAAAGGGAGCAGTGGCCTGCTTTATTATCATTGGATACCTACCTACAGGATTTACCTATGTGGTAGGTTAACCTTGGCTGGATGCCAGGTGCCCACCAAGCTGCTCTATCACTCCCCCTCCTCAGCTGAACAGGGGAAGAATAATATGATGAAAGGCTCATGGGTTGAGTTAAGGACAGGGAGATCACTCAGCAATTACCGTCATGGGCAAAACAAACTGAACTTGGGGAAATTAATTGAATTTATTACCAATAAAATCAAAGTAGGGTAATGAGAAATAAAACCAAATCTTAAAACACCTTCCCCCACCCCTCCCTCTTTCCTGGGCTCAACTCCACTCCTGGTTTTCTCCACCTTCTCCCCCCAGCGGCGCAGGGGGACGGGGAATGGGTGTTGGTGTGAGTTCATCACACATTGTCTCTGCCGTTCCTTCCTCCTCAGGGGAAGGACTCCTCACTCTTCCCCTGCTCCAGCATGGGATCCCTCCCACGGGAGACAGTCCTCCACAAACTTCTCCAGTGTGAATCCTTCCCATGGGCTGCAGTTCTTCATGAACTGCCCCAGTGTGGGTCCCTTCCACGGGCTGCAGTCCTTCAGGCACAGACTGCTCCAGCGTGGGTCCCCCGCGGGGTCACAAGTCCTGCCAGAAAACCTGCTCCAGCCTGGGCTTCTCATGGGGTCATAGCCTCCTTCAGGCATCCACCTGCTCCACCGTGGACCTCCCTGGGCTGCAGGGGTACAGCCTGCCTCACCATGGTCTTCCCCACGGGCTGCAGGGGAATCTCTGCTCCGGCGCCTGGAGCGCCTCCTCCTCCTTCTGCACTGACCTGGGGGTCTGCAGAGTTGTTTTGCTCACATATTCTCACTCCCGTCTCCCAGCTGCTGTTGTGTAGCAGTTTTTTTTTCCCCTTCTTAAGTACGTTATCACAGAGGTGCTACCACCATCACTGATGAGCTCAGCTTTGGTCAGCAGTGTGTTCATCTTGATGCCGGCTGGCACTGGCTCTATTAGACAGGGGAGCGGAACTTCTGGCATCTTCTCACAGAAGCACCCCTGTAGCCCCCCACCCCACCCCCTGCCCCAAAACCTTGCCATGCAAACTCAATACAACCCAACAAATACATAGAATGAGTTCCCTAATGAGTTAGCTGGAAGCATTTTATTGGTGCTGACATGGGTGTGATTAGATGTTTCTGCTTCTTGCTGCTGTACAGTCAGCAGTTTCATTTACTTGCGTCTTAATGTGTCTTCATAAACAGCCAGAGATGTAGCCAGGTATAATCCAATATGGAGTTAGCATAGCAGTTGGCAGCAATGCAGCAAAAAGGCTGGATGTCTTTGAAGAGATGCAATATATGACAAACAGCATATTTCTCTGTCTTCAGTGTATTTTAAACTTTGCATCATCATTTATTTGTGCTCTTTGGTACTAGTCATGTTTAGGGGCAAGGCTTATTCTAAACCACAAAAGATTGGAGAAGTGTAGTACATGGACACCGGTGAACTTTTTGTAATATTGTAGCAAATGTGCTTTAGTATGAATGTTTGATATACAACCTTTTTTTTGTGCATTATCCTTGATGACAGACTGTGTAGCTGCTAACAGTGTTAGCACCTTTCTTCCAAGTTCTACATATCTTCTGTAGCATTCAGAATTTACAGTTCTCAAGCTGCTGAAGGACTAGTATTATTACACTATATCCTAACTATGTCATGTTGCTTTTCAAACATATATTCCAGTATAACCCAAACTATGACCTGTCTTCTCTGCAGGACAAGTGTTTGTGCATTGCCGTGAGGGCTACAGCCGTTCTCCTACACTGGTCATCGCCTACCTCATGCTTCGCCAGAATATGGATGTCAAGTCTGCACTGAGCACTGTCCGGCAGAAGCGAGAGATTGGCCCCAATGATGGCTTTCTAAGGCAGCTTTGCCAGCTCAATGAGCAGTTAGTGAAGGAGGGCAAACTGAAGCCTTAGAACAGAGCACCGTAGTATTTTCTGAAGTTTCTCAAACCATCAGAGGGCATCTTAGGTGCTTTAGATTCCCAAACCCCACCCATCAAGCTAAATCACTTAATGTGAGTGAGACAGAATTCCTTCTCTTGCCTAATGAAAGTATCTTTCTCGAACTCTGGGTCTGTCTTTCAAGACGGCACAAAACTGTGTCACTGTTTGGAGCTGTTGCAATAAAGAGATGTTTTTAGAGGGGTGACTCAGTGATAACAGCTGTCTTCACATGTATTTCAGAGCCCCCTGCAGGCTCTGTAGCGTATGTGGTTTGCATTGACATTGAGTGTGATTCATTCAGGCCTTTTCTTGTATCCCACCAGAGCACCATTTTTTGAGACCCCCCAACACATCTCTTTACTCGCTCTTAATTGAAGTACTGTATTTTCTAAAGCTTCTTTTTCATGCACACAGGTGCCTAAAGTTAGTGTAGGATCTTCAAGGAATGGAGAAGCATATATACAAATGCACAGATGCACTTGCTTGTACAATGAAGTGTATGCAGTGTTGTGTTTAGTGTGGATTTATGCAATACACAGTGTGTGGTAGTAAAGCCATTCAGAGCCCAATCTTGATGCACACTGTATTTCCAAGAGAATTTATACCTCTAGCTATTGTGACTGACACAAAATAGTCTGATACTAAATGCTCTTTTATTTTTGTTTTGCATACTAGAAAAAAAAAGCCAAGAGCATATGTTGAGGAAAAAACTTGAACAAAGAAGAAATGTCTGTATTCAGGAGTGCTTGTACTTGGATGTATGATAAAGTCCTAAGTAGCAGAATGTAATGGCTCCTAAGGCTTATACTGAATTACAGTGTCTCTCCCTTCTTTACTATCACTGTTTATTAACACAGACTGGAATGAGCACATATACAGATTACTTCCAGTAGGGCAGTACAGGTGTGCTTACAAAGCAGTTTGCAGAATTGCCCTCCTGACTTTTTGGATTGCTTGCATGGTGTTCATTAAATAGAAATGAGCATTGTTACATATCACATGGAAGAGGAAACATTTCCTTTCTATTAAAATAACATCTTGATTCTGTTTGACATACAGGTGAACTTAGTCATTGCGATGTTGAGAAAGGGAGCTTTGTTTACAGTATGCCTGACTAGTGTGTAAATGTGTACCTGTCAGTTATAGCACTGTATTAACACACTGCAAACTTGGAATTGTTGGTTAAACTAACAGAACCTGAGATGTATGTGTTCCTTTTTATCTGTGCTTTAATGTAGTTGTAGATTGAAGATCTTAACGCTATTTTAAACAGAAACACTGTTGTACTAGTAACACATGTAAGCCCAGTTCTAGTTTTGTATATTCAGTTCACTAGTCAAAAATCACAAAGGACATACATGGGTTTACTCCTAGTTTTGGGGGTTGTGTGGTTTGAGGGGGTGGGAGCGGTGGTGGGTAGTTCTGTATAGCTGGATAAGACAATGCTATAAACTGATTTTTAAAATTGAGTTCTAAGATGGTATATCCTCTGAGTTACTGATAGGTGACCCAGTAATGAAACCATTTCCAGCGCTGCTTTTAGAGTAAGCTAAAAATAAGAGTCTCAGACCACTGCTCCATTAATGGATCATACCCTTCCTCTTATAGTCTTATCTTGCTGTTTAAGTACAGTAATGTTGCAAATTCCTCTGCTTATTTTAGCTGGACGAGAAGAGCTTGTATGCCTCTAATCCATAATGATACACCATGTACTTCTACATTTCTCTTTCTGACTGTAGAAGGAAAGATTGTATAAAAATGGGAATGAGAGCTTTCTTTCCATGTAATACGAAATTGAGAAAGTATTGGAAGAAATACATCTTTTTATTCTCCTGAAGTTGCTACACAGCTGCCATTTGCTGTGAAATGTTCCTTACAAGGATGTTAATTGGGGAAGATATTTTTTAACACAACTATTTGTTGCAAATAGCAACACTACATTCGTGGAGTTGAAACCTCTTGGTGATAACTAAAATAGTGTGATCTAGATTTACATTAATATGTTTATCCTAAATAGCAGTGTGGTACTTTTTGTGTAGATAGCAGTCTGGAGAAGGGATGTAGTCTCTGTAAAATATGTGTCCATCATAGAACAAAGATATCTACCATGTCAAATCCAGCACAATGCAAGAAAAAGCAATAGCTCGGGGGTTTTGTGTTTGAGAGTTGGTGAAGTTGGAGAGGTGGGGAAGAGTGGAGACAAGAAGCTATTAGCATTTTATAGCAATGAACAAAGAAGAAAGCCCAGATAGATAAAATGATGATACATGTAAAACTAAATTCACCTTCTACTCATGTTGAACTAAATCTTTCTCCACTATGTATAAGCACAGGAGATAAGTTTGTAACCAAAAATTAAGATTCAAAACAAAATATTGACAAAGTGTTGTGTCTAGCATGCTACTCTGAACCATAGGTAGTGCCAGAAAATACTTCATGAGAGAATGTTGCAATATGTCACTGCTGAAAAGTGAACATTTCATGAAGTATTTTACAATTAATAGCATCTGAAGGCAGGACTAGCAGCCGCAATATGTTGTATTGTAATTCCATTTTTGGATGTTGAGTCTCTGTTAGTATTGGACATGTCTTTCTCCTACAGGATGAGTATGCCTGGCTTACCTCTCTTGGTCATGTGAGAATTAATCAGTCTTCATAAAAGGCTTTGAAGATGAAAAGCGCTTTGGATAAGAACACTACATGCCCTCTGAGCTGAAAAGCAAACTTGTGTCAAATATACCTTCCTCCTGCTGAGCAAAGGAGAACAGCAGAAAATATTTTCATTGAGCTGTCTTCTGTTTTCATCATTTAAATACTTTCATTGAGCTGTCTTCTGTTGTCCAGAATGAATTAAATCTAGAACTAGAACTAGAAGCAGGAGTTTTTCCCCTCTTTTATTAAATTAGTTCTGCTAGTTTACTATAATGTTTTTAGCACAGAGGGACTATGTAGTGGAACCTCACTCAGTATAGCACAGAGGTTTCTTCTAAAATTACTTTCTAGGCTTTGCCAATGAGTAAAACTGAAAACAGAACAGGCCTGAGAGGTATCTTCTAAAGATTCATTTGTGAGAATTAGTGTCCTATTCATTTCTTCTACGCTGCAAATAAAACCTGGAAATCAGTTAAGTGTTGGGGTTTGGTTTTTTTATTTTAATCCCAGTATGCCAAGGTTGCTGGCTAGCTGACTCACCAGATGGAGCTGTAGGCTTGTTATTCTTCACTAGATAATCATCATTCCATCCCTGAACAATGCTGTTGTATGAATCTAATGTATTCTTGTCTTACTACTGAAAAAGGCAAGCCACCAGAATGATTTATCAGTGCATTTGCTGGTCTCTGGTGGGAGAATACTAAGATTCTATTTATTCTTGGCTGCTTGGAGGAGATCACATCATAGCATTCAGACTGATAAATTCACAAGGTAGTATGTGACTCAGCAGAATTCTTGAGACAGATAAAAGTTGCTTGGGCAAGGGTGGCTTAGCAGCATCTTAGAAAAAGAACTGTTTGAGAAGCAAACAAGTTCTTGAACGTTAGAAACTGAATTCCTGGGCAGTGTGTAAATTATGAGTGATTGTCCACAGATGAGCCTGAATTGTACACATAGGTGTATCTTAGGGCCTGGATACCTAACAGAACACCACTTGGCCCAGGTGTGGGCAGAGTGGGGTGCATAGTAAGCACCAGAAGTTACAAGTGATAGAACTGATGGCAGAAGCTGGTTTATATGTGCATGCCTTCACAGTACAATCTTGCAATGCAAGCACATCGGGACAGAAGTCTGAGTCCAGAAAGCAGCAGCAATAGCTTCAGGCTAAGTATATGATGCCAATGTACTCCTTCTACCTGCTCCCCTAATATGTCTGATTCCTTCTTAGCATGACTAAGGGTGGTGTTTTTTTCAGCTCAGAAACTAGCATCCCAGCTCTGAATGTAGAGGATCCAAACTGAGTTCCACCCTGCTGGGTGAGGGTTCATTCTGAAAGTGTCCTTGATACATTTCTTCTATTTTTTCCTGTGCTTCATTAACAGCGCAGAAATCATTTGTAGGGGGGGGCTGCAGCCCAGACCACGTCTGCTTTGTTGCAGGAGGTACTGTGAGCAGGCAAGCAGCTACAGGACGTGGAAGAATGTTTTTGTAGTTCAGGAGCATGAATGTCTATGGGATTTGGATTCTTTGCTTGCCTCTATCAGGCTGCCCTCCCAGCTTGTGGACAAGAAGTTTTAAGCTGGAGACTAAATATAGCTTCTGATTTTTACTTTCACAGATTTTTTTTTTTTTTAATTATTTCTCCCAGTGGGTAATACAGATAAAGGTTAAGACAGTTAATAGAGGGGATTGTTTAAGTACTTAGAGAAGCTACATCAAGAAATGTTTATGTTTTATGTGCCAATTGATTACTGTAAATGTGGTTCTCTGTAGTAGGCCTACACTGACAACGATAGCTTTTGGAAATATTCTCTAGGCAGACATTACATGAAAAGAAATTAGCAGAAACTGAGCTTTGATAGATACATACAATTCTGAAGGCATTTAAATAGGGGAGTGATTAGGTAGCAATGGTTCAGTGATTACCAGTACTCAATTTTCTTCTGCTCTCCTGTTCTGCTTTTGAGCTGTACTCCATTGTGCCACAAGCTGTGATGTCACTTTGGACAAGGTCACTATTGGTGAGTACCAATACAAGGTGCTATTCCTATCTGACAAAAATAATACCAAGGTAAAAATCTTTGTTTAGTTCCTGGTCATCCTTCCCAACTTGTTCAGTTAACTACAAAACCAAAACAAAATCCCACACCTTTTTATTCCATTGAGGACCATTAGAGGATCACATGTCAGTGTTTCCAAAGAAAAGAAAAAACAGTGGTATTGTAAGGCCTGAAAGCAAAGCTTGAGATCATTGTACAAAATTTCAAGTATAACTTAATCATGGTAGTCTAGCCTGTTCTTTGAAGGAAAAAACCCCAAACACTAAATGAACCAACCAACCAAAATCTGCAAGGAAGGTGGTTGCACAGCTTTCCAAGCTGGTGTCTGTCTTTTCTTCAGAATCCTTTTTATTTTGTGGCCAGTCATATGATCCCCCTGTGAAGTTGTGTATCACTTGCTGTTGAATAGATTTCACCTGTATCTCTAAGACAAAAATAGACTTACTCAATAAGTGAGAAAAATTACACTTGGAAAAACATTTGCAATGGCTGAGTGTTTGGGTTTCCTGTATTTGTGAGATGATCATTAACTGCTTTGAGTAAAGGAGGCAGTTATTAATGAAAGATAATCAGTGCTGCTGATGATGATTATAGGGAAAAAGGAATTAGCACATCTGAGGCAAATTATGTGGCAACAGTCCATATTAAAGAATGAAATCCTGACTGACTGTGGAGAAGAAAAAAATCTTGTAAAAAGAAAATAGTAAGTTGTATCCCTCCATAAAACCAGAGTAATTTCTGAGATGGTAGGAGGCATAAGATGTGGGCTGGGGGAAAGGAGGAAGGGGAACAGACGGTAAGGGCACACAGTTGTATGCAACACATTGCATGGTCGCTTTTAGAGATTCTTGAAAAGGAGGGCTCTTCTGAGAATGCTAATCTCTATAATTTTGGGCAGAAAGAAAGGCTAGGAGAGAAAGCATGTCATAATATATTTCAGATGCTCCTATTTTAGGAAAGGACCATTGTACAGAGCAGGTATGCTAAAGCTCATCGAACTCACTAGTGCATCTGCTGTGTGTGTCTCTGTATGTTTAAGGCTGAAAAGGCAAAATGTCCTCAGGTCATTGCTGTTGTTTAAATCTATTATTTATCATCAAGGTCACACCAAGGGAGAATACACCTCCGCTTTAAATTTGGTGACATCTGTTTTCCGTGCCAAGTCAGGGAAATTGTCAGAATGGAATGCAAGCCTTAGGTAATGATTCTTACAGTAGTAGGGAAAAGTCAGACAATGAATCACTTTTGAATCTCTTCTACATGAAATATTTTCATGAGGATGTATGCAACAAACATTGCAATAACACACATGGATGTCCCTCTACTGCTTTAAGCAAACATTTTGCATTCAGTGGCTATGATGAGCTCAATGTAGTATCTAACCTTACTAAAAGCTGAGATGCTTTCCAATTAATGTATTTAGCCCAACATCATTTACAAATAACTTGAAAGTGTATGTGGTCTTGAGACAAAGCAATGATGCAGCTATCACCACTATCATCTTATTTTTGCAAGGAAGAAGAATACCATAGATGAGATTTTAAAACATAACACATTAATACATCTCGGGCATAGGCACCCTAGACATAAAGTCATCAATTCTCTCTGTTGGTTGCATCATGAATGGAAATCAGGCTGGTCATGTTCTTGTGTTTAAAATAAGCAAATGTTTCTATATTCAACACTTGCACAGAATGTCAGCAGAAGTGGTAGTATGCAATGTATTTAAAGCAAATGCCAATGCTTTTTTTTTTTTTTTAAAGTGGTACAAAGGTGAGAAAGAGCACAACAGAAAGCTTGATGTACAACATCCTGGCTGTTTACCCTAACTAACATATTCCCAGTAGCTTATTTTTTAAGGAAAACTAAACAAAACTACTTCTCATTTTGAAAAGAAGCTCTTTCCTGTTTCTTGCAGCACATTTGTGGAACGAAATGTCGAGTTCCTTGTTTTGTAAAGGAAAAAAAAAAGCTATACCCCCCCCAAGTCATTTGCCTTCAGAGACTGAAAAGTGTAACCACTGAGCTACAGTTTCTAGATTTGCTTACTCTATACCGGGGCG
>JANZLQ010000086.1:45716432-45792716 GCA_026212715.1 Elanus axillaris | reverse complement strand
GGCGGCTGGGTGGGTGGTGGGGGCGACGGGGTGGCACAGGGAGGAGGAACAACAGTAAAAATAAAAACTCTGAAAAACCTTTGGAAAAGACAATAGTCAAAGATTCAAATACGGATGTAGAAGCAGTTTTTAATTCTACCATGGCAGAAAAAACTGCAGAAAGACTTGTCAGGTTGCAATTCATCCTAGTCCTGTCAATCACTATTGTTGCCAGGCATAAAAACGAAGCACATATGAGAAGTTTTTACACAGAAGGTGTAGAATATTGTCACTAACCCACTCCCACACACCCATTTTATTTCACACTGACAAAAGCTGAGATGAATGAGTTGTCTAGCCCTTCCCACTTTGTATAGTCATTGGCTGGCTTGGTTCTAAAAAGGATTTAAAAAAGGGGAATAATGTGCCTTTGCCTGGGATCTGAGACTGTCAGGGTGCTGAAAAGCTAATCTGTGAGCTGCCACCATGCAGATCACTTGGGCTGTGTGCTCTGTCTGTGTCTTAATACAAATTGCATTTCGATCTGTGGAAGGGTGGCAAATGTTTAAAAATGATGCCACAGAAATCATTCCTGAGATCACTGAAAATACAGAAACACCGATGGAGCAGGCTTTCAGCAACAACAACACAATGAACCAGGCAAAGCATGGAGGAAGACACATACAACAAGCTCCAGACACTAACGGTAAGTAAAATAACATCATTATTACTGTTTTGGACCTAACAGTTAGTTTGTAAAAGAATACTTGTTACCATATATCTTTGTTTATTAAAAACATTAGGTGTGGCACCAACACTGTAAAGTGATAGGGAGTTACAGCTACTGTTGAAGTATCAATGTAAATGTTAGAAGGGATATACCGGAGTCTACTGATGAAAAATGCGGTCTATCTATTGAACAATCCTTAGGCACTACAACATGCATTCCTATTCTGCCCAGCTGCTCCCTGCAAACACAAATCCACTACATAAAACCTGTAGAAGTTATTATTTACATTTCTCTTGTTTTGTGCTTGCAAGCACTGTGAGGAAATACCACCACAAGTGATCTTTCTCTCTCTGATGTTAAGATGGGGCAATGGGTTGAAAGTGAAGATAATAATATAAATTCTTAACATTTAGAAAGAGTCACACTAGTGATGTCCAAGATCACACAGCAAAAATGGCACATGGCAGTTGCATTCAGCTAGATGAGAGAAGTGTGCTGCTCACTGCCCTTTGCCAACAGCCAGATTTTCAGCCAGATTCCAGCAGCCAAAAAAGCTGTTACAAACAGTTAAAGCAGTCCCCAGGGGAATTCATGCCCAAATGAATTGGAAGGGACTTTATTTTGCAGAGGTGTGCAATCTTGGAATCAGTTTGACTACTTTACAGCACTGACATACTTCGTAAGATACTGTTACTGCATTTGGCCAAATGTCTAACATTAGCAATGATGCAAAACACAAGCTTTGTGAGCAGAGACGGAAGATGGGGAATTAGCACCAAACAGAGAAAGTTTTAAAGAAGTGTTCTGATGGCAAACAGGGCGAACTTGGTCCTCCAGGCTGACGCATTTGGCACATAGCAACAAGTCAAACTTACACTTTCCACTATTGTGCGTTCCAGATCTGAGCTAGCCACCTTTCTCTGGGCACTACTGGAAGGGAATTCTGTTTTTCTGCTGCAGCTGTCAGTTAAGGTGTTTAAAACCATAGCATTAACAATATTTTTAAAGGAAAAGAAAAAGAATGTTTTTTGAGAGTATGACTTTATATGGGTCTTAAATCCCTAAAAGGGGAAGCACTCTGCTTCTTGCAGGCGGCCCCACCAACCACCAGGTCAAGGCAAGTTGGTTTCGTTGTTACATCTGAACACCTTCATTTTTTAGCCTCTTCTTACTACTCTGACATCAACTGGGGGGGGAGGGGAATCTGTACCACTGATATGTGCATATTTTTTGAAGTGGAAAGGACATTTACTCAAGAAAGAGAAAGTGAAGGAGACTGGACAGTTATTCAAGATATGCAATGGTCTTGCATACTTATTTTAACATCTTTAACACAGGGAATCAAAGTGATGATCCAAAGTGGCCAGACCTTCCCAGGACACATGACATTGCACCAGACCATGAATAATTTTGCAGTACGTGGAACCTGCACACATACAGAACAGGAAATAAATACACAGAAAATAAACCTATTAGATGAGGCAAATGCCTGTGTATTTAACTGTATCTGCCTATCTGCTACAGTGGTACAATACACCTGATTCAGACCATTATTTACACAGACAGACATAATTTTCTTAAATGCTTAGGGAACTTGGTGGGATTAGACTAAGTGCACATGGAGTTTAGCGGTCAGTATTTTTGTCACAGTATTATGACATGGATCATTTCATTTCATTAATGCCGTCCTTAAAACTTCTAAAAAAACGAAATCTTGCTAGCTGTACTTTGATAAATATAGACCTGAGCACAGAAACCATGTTTCTGTACTTCAGAGGAAAAACAAAGATTAAATGTCTGTACAAATATTGTTCTATCACTAATGACTCAGGGTCAGAATTCTCTTCTGATGTACTAAGGAGAGAACCACCTTGTGCACAGCAAGGAGAATGGGCCTAACAGACACGGCCTTCTATTTGTAATCTGACCTTTGTGGATTTCCACCCCAAGTAGTATTCCTGAGTTAAAACTATCCTTTTGACTAAGAGAAGAACATTAACATGGGTTTATCTAGATGAAGTTCTTTGATAAACACCTTAAAAAAATCAAATTCGGTATCTTCCAAACAAGTCATTTAGACAAGCATGTCACATTGCAAATGAGATACCTTTGGAAAAAAGCCTGTTCCTAGAGCTGCAAAGTTTTTCTAAATCCTTAATGCTAAAAAATCTTGTATTTCCTAACGTTTCATTTACCTATAGCTATCCACTGAGAAAAAAGGGGGGGGTGGGGGGAACACAGTTAAGTTTCGTAATCAACCAGAAGATGTCTCTAGCTGTCTGAAGGAAATTATGTGGGACATGTGGGATAATCACAGAGAGCAGTAAACTTGGAAAATCTAATGCCTGGAGAGTGGGAATTCCTTAGCACTGTTGTTACCTGCTATTTCCCTAACCTGGAACACATAATGCTACTTAAAAATCACTTAAGTAACACTTTCTTTGTTGCAAAAGAATTTAAATCTGGGGTCAACCTCTGAAGTCAATAGAGTTAAACTAGAGCAATGGGGGAAGGTTTTGCCCACAGGCAGATGAAGCCAGGAGAATCCCATCAAAATTTCCCGTGAAGTAACTGCTGCTGCTGGGGTTACACTTCAGAAGCTCCCCTGCCCACCTGCACAACCCTGACAGGGAATTTACCTAGTGGCAAGAGAAGGATTTTATTCATCAATTTGTACACTGTTATTCAAGGGTTTCATAACAAGAGTAACCAAATATTTAGAAGCTGCATGAGTGAATCTTTGGAGATAATCTTCCCAAAATCTGCCATTCAAGACGTCCAGCTTGTATCTAGCTCAGAGCCAGATATCTGCTACAGAAACAAAAAGCTCTTTCTCAGAGAGGGTGAAGAAAGCAGTAATTAATGTGTTTCTTTTTTGCAGATGCTTCTGACTTTAGCTGCAGAGAAATGCGAACCACCCGCTATGTCACAGAGGGGCCTTGCCGCAGCATCAAGCCTGTCAAGGAACTGGTCTGCTCTGGTCAGTGTGTCCCCTCGCATCTCCTTCCCAACTCCATTGGTAGAGGGAAGTGGTGGCGCCAGAATGCCCTGGATTATCGCTGCATTCCTGCTCATACTCGCACGCAGCGCATCCAGATGGCTTGTCCCGAGGAAGAGACTCGGACTTACAAATTCCGAGCTGTCACATCCTGTAAATGCAAGCGCTACACTCGCTACCACAACCAGTCCGAGCTGAAGGACTTTGGAAAGGAAACTGTCAGGCCTCAGAAGAACAAGAAGCCCCGTCTCTCCAGAGCCAGGAACAGCAAATCTAACCAGCATGAGTTAGAAAATGCTTATTAGAAGGTGGCTCTGAGTGATACAGCCTAGCAGCTCTGGATATTTTACAAAACATCAAATGGCACTCACAGGCCACAGCATGATGTTCTGACTGCAGTAGGTTCCAATTCCTTCTGCTAAGCTGGGTCAAAGGCTCACATAGTCAAAAATCTATCAGATTATAGTAGTTATGGTCTGATAAGAGAATGAGATAAACCAAGCTGGAGGTAGCAACACCTAAATTCAGTCTGAGAGGAGAGGTACACCTTGAAGGTTCATGTGAAGTCATGTGGCTTGTACAAGTAGAAAGGCAGAAGAAAGTGAAGCTGTTATGGTGACAATCACACTTTGTTAGAAGTCATTCTGACTCACTTTATGTGAAAAGAACACTGAGATCCTTTTCCCAATTTTGTAAGTGCTATGACGCAGGACAAGATTGCGATTAGGGAAGCACCAGGAGAGTTACCACTCTCTGAATGAGTTGTAGAAAGTTAGTGATAAGGAGGGATTTCAACAGTTATGGTGACTGAAGTCAAATTGTTTGGAAATTAACATCCTTTCAGATGTCCTCATGCTCCAATTGTTTCCTCTAAAACACAGAACATGATACTTATGTTCTCAAAACAAAAGTGAAAGTATGATAAATCTATTTCACACTTTTAATTAAGAGACTGTAGGATCAACAGATTCAAAACAGCTTTGAAAACTAAAACCATATTTGGTTTAGGGACAATGATTTGTTTTAGGAACAGTTAAACAAATTCTACTAAGTGGAGCAGATTGATGAAATGGATGCTCCTCTCAAACCAGATAACCTCACTGATGTTTGTCCTGTAAACAGCTAACGATGTACATAATTTAACATAAAACCTACTGATTATGCCTTATTTCCTAGAACACAACTGACTTTAGTATTAGCTTAGATATCTCAACTTACATTTTCTATTCTGTAGAGTTCGGATTATCTGGCCACACACTTCGTAGCGCTGACTGTGCAACCCAAGTTCTGGGAGTAAGGTGATGGTTCTGCATTAAAAGTGAGCCTCTGCTAATTTTAAAGTCATGATTTCCTCTAGAAAAGTCTTTGGTATGTGCAACTTTGGTAAGTCTTTAGTTTGACAGCAACTTTACTTAGCTTCTCAACATTCAGACTAATGTTTGTGTTTTTACATTAAAGAATATTATTAGAAAGTGAATTGTCACTTGCTGTATATATCCTGTAGAAGTGCTAAGCCTAGTATCAGATGAACACAGTTTGGGATGGAAACAGTTCCTCGCTGTTCTTATTTTCTATGTAGAGTTTATGCTGAAATCATATAAACCATGGAAATTTGTGATGTTGATAGATTTTGCAATTATTTTATGCGGGACCAGAACCTAGAGAGAAAAGGTATTGTTTCAGAGGGTGAATTACGTATTTATTTTTTTCTCAGAAATTATTTATGCAATGTTTTTCCTTGTAGAGAATGAAAAGTAATACTGCTTTAAAAATATTAGTCTGTTATTTTTAATTTTAAATACATTGTTAATAAAGTAGAAACAATGATTAATTATAGGAAGACTCATTGATTTTCAGCTATATTATAAAGCTGATTTGCTGCAAAGCCAATGAATTAGAACAGTCAGGGTGTTGACTCCAATTTCTGTGATAGAGAGTGTCAGGGTCCTTAATTCTCAATCAATAACCCACACATCTCTAAAGAAGCTCCATCCTGGAACTTCTTGCTCCAATGCATGACATTTCTCATGGAAAAAGTCTTTCTGGGCAGATGTGGAGCTCAGACTTCCCCTGAGGAAGAAAAACTCAGCCAATTTCAGTTTCCCTCCTACTCCCAGTGACAATTCCCCATTCATACGTTCACAACCTGATAAAGCCACCAAAAAACCCAAGAAGTCTGTGAACTGCCAATCAAGATTTCTGGATTGAAATCTGATTGCTTCAGATTTCTCTTGTTGGAAAAAAAAGGAAGTGTGGAATACCCTTGCAAGGGCTGCCAAGCAACAGTTAAACTTTTTAACAATTTGATGTTGTAGACCTATGCTTATTTTCATTTATAAGGCCATGTTCTTTAAGAAACAAAGACATTTTCCAATGAAGTCAGGGAAATCTGGGCTTGGACTGCACATAGCGTGCAGATCTTTCAATATAGCTGTAATAAAGATTTTTCAAGACAGACAGTAGATAAAGCGTCCTTTCACTACTATTATTTGATACCTCATATAGAAACCTAATACAAACAGTTGTCATACCTGTGGCAATGTTTTCCAGACTTATCTTTGACTTTATGAATTTGGCACTTGGGGCTTAATTTTCGGAAATCAGCATGAACACTTGCAAGTGCTTCTTAAGTAAGAAAAGAAGTTCAATTCCTCTGCAAAGCTATACCAGTCTCACTGGCATCTAAAGTTACTGGAATGTTGATTTTAAAATATTGACTGTGATAAGCCAGTGAAAGAGACTTACTCTGCTTTATCTGAGACTTCATGGTGGATTCCAGGCAGTTCAGAAATACAGGGCCTGCTGCAGCTGAACCAGTAATAATCTTTCTCCCAAATGTTTCACCTTAAAGATGTCCTCTTCCAAAAAAAACCCCCCTCGGTCCTCCCATACAATTCTCTTCTACCAAAAGTTTCCTGCTGTTAAGCTGCCATTCAGAATATTGCAGTTTTCTGACTTACAAGGTAATGATTGGTTCTTTGCATGTTATAAAAGCTTTTACAAGAATACCAATGGACAGGGAGTCCTGAGGCACTTAAACTACTATATTTCCTCTCAACGCCCATCCTGTTTACAGTTGCTTCTCACTGGTTCTTACCACAGGTTAAAAGTGGATTAGATGAGCAGTCTGCAGATATGCTTAGTCTTCTGTAATCTTACCCCTGAAACAGTCCCCTCTAGCCACCTCTTTTGCAATTTGTATTATCAGGAGAGGAACAGGAAATAGTAGTATTCTGCAAACAGCTGGAAAACCCCAAATGTGGGATGTTTCACAGAAGTAGACTGTAATGTTTCCCCCACCCCCACCCACGTGTGGGTTCTTTTCAAACTGAGCATTTGGGTTTATTTATGTATTTTTTATTTATTTATTTTCACACACTCTTTTTTTTAATCTCTAATAAAGGTATACATGATTTAGCCTCACATTAATACATATTACTTACAGCTGTTAGTAGGGTTCTAGAACAAGACAGAAATTTAGAGAGTGACTTACTGGTCTAATAATCTATGTCAGTGTTTGCTGAAAGCATTATTTATGACTCAAGGGATATGCTGTACATAGGAGATGCCATCTCTAACTGTGGGTTTGAGAATGAACATCTGCCGGAAATTTCAGTTTGTCTTTCACACCAAATCTATACGCTTCCAGTCCTTTCCAAAGAGAAAAAGCTTGATACCATACACAGAGGAAATAAATGAAAACAGAGCGACCTTATAGATTGTCCTTACATCAGTGAAACATTACTGGACACGAGACATACATAGGACAGGCTCTTTCAGGGTAACAAATACTCCAAAGGGCCTTTGTAACGGGCAGAGAACTGCTGTGAACTCCTTTTACAGAAGCATTAAATAGTTTTTCTTCAGGACTATAAACTCTTCAGGCAAGAGTGAATTTCTTCATTGTAATTTTTGCAATAAAATAGCACAATGGTATGTAATTTAGGTGCTACTGAACTATAAGTAGTAACAGGTCACTGAATTTACCTTCACTTGGCTGGAGACAGCTGCCTGTCAGCAACTGAACAACTGTCATAATGGGTAGTCCACAGAAAAACAATCAAGTTTATTTTTTCAGACAGGATTCATGATTTCTCCAAATCAGCTTTGAACATTCATTTGTGCCCCATTTTTATTTCCTACTTGTGTAGGCAATGAACCACAGTGCATTCTCTACAATATACTTGCTGACTTACAATAAATAGTCAGTGTGCCTACTTTATTTCTTTTTCTGGCAAAAATACAATTCTGCTATTATTCAGTGAAAGATAAATTTACAGGCAGCACAAACAGCCTGCTGGTATCCACAAAGTCCCAAATATTTTGCATGAGGTTCAACTTTTTAATTACAAAGAACGTAACTTCATCCATTGAGGCCGTAGGCTCAGAAAACATATTATGTATGCGTTCTGCAAATGTGGTTGAGAAAGTCAGCATTGTGAAATACAGAAGGAATAAACATGTATTTTTTTAGCCATATGACATCAACTTATAATTAGCTTGTTTCTCTCAAATTAGTGCAGTATATGGGCGCACAGAACAACTTTTCTATAGTAAACAGGCTCAAAAGTCTTAAATTAACATAGAACACATTTATATGTAGCTTGAGTTTGGATTGGACATACTGTGCAGCTGTAACCCGAAATTTGAATAAACTGAAACTCCCCCTGATAGGCAAGTAATGGAAGTCCCCTTTTAAAATAACTCACAGTTTAAAATAAAGCCAGTACAGGCTGCAGAGCTTGCAAAAAACACAGCTGATGTTACTCAGTTACTCAAAACCATACAACTGCTCCCGTTTCAGCCTTAGAGTCATCAAAGGACAATTTTGCACAAAGTATTTTCCAGTTATATACAAAGGGGTGGACATTTCTCTTCTGTTCCCAGAATTGTGGGAACAGTTCTTACGCTGAACGTTAGAGAGTTGTAACGTCAAGCTGCAGTGTTTCATGGACAAGGCTCATGATGCCCTGTTGTTTTTTCATTGAATTAGGAATATGGTGCTTTTCTCTATGTTTTAATGCCAGAATGAATTTTTTTTCTCACTAGAGTATAATAAATGTACTGTGCCTGAAGCCCAAAGGAAAGGAAGTAATGATCCTTCTGTCTCCGTTAACCATTCCCGACGCTGTATCATGAATGAGCTATTTCTTTCAGTCCTAAAAGCTCTCACTGCTCTTTTATGAGGACAAGTTATTAGTGTGAAAAGAGGATAATAAAACTAATCACTGAAACCTGAGTAGAGGTAAAACTCATCAGCACAAGCCCTGCTAATTCTGAAATAAAAGTATAAAGAACACAAAGACAATCATCAAAACATTCTCACCTCTACTGCATCACAACGTATGGCTAAACTGAGCACTTCCAGGGATGGGGCACCCACAGCTTCTCCGGGCAACCTGTGCCAGTGCCTCGCCACCCTCACAGGGAAGAACTTCGTCCTAATACCTAATCTAAATCTACACTCTTTCATTTTAAAACCCTTACCCCTCATCCTATCACTAGACTCCCTGATAAAGAGTCCCTCCCCAGCTTTCCCGTAGGCCCCTTTAGGTGCCGGAAGGCCACTACAAGGTCTCCCCGGAGCCTTCTTTTCTCCCAGCTGAACAACCCCAGCTCTCCCAGGCTGTCCCCGCAGGAGAGGTGCTCCAGCCCTCGGACCATTTCTGTGTCCCTCCTCCGGACTCGCTCCAACAGGTCCGTGTCCTGCTGGTGTTGGGGGCCCCAGAGCTGAAGGCAGCGCTGCGGGGGGGTCTCACCAGAGCGGAGCAGAGGGGCAGAATCCCCTCCCTCGACCAGCTGGCCGCGCTTCTTTGGATGCAGCCCAGGATGCGACCGGCTTTCTGGGCTGCCAGCACCCGTTGCTGGCTCATATTCAGTATTTCATGCACCAGTACCCCTGAGTCCTTCTCCGCAGGGCTCCTCTCAAGCCCTTCCCCCCCAGCCTGCATCGATACTGGGGGTTGCTCCAACCCATGTGCAGGACCTTGTACTGGGCCTTGCTGAACTTCATGAGGTTTGCATGGGCCCAACTCTCAAGCCTGTCAATGTTCCTCTGGACGGCATCCCTTCCCTCTAGAGTATCAGCCACACCACTCAGCTTAGTGTCATTTTGAACACTTTAGCATCTATTCTTGTAATCCATCCCAGCCCTGCTTCTCCCTGGTGCTACCAGGGGCTGACTGGTTCCCACTGATGCCATGAACATCCAGTTTAGCCATCCCAGGTGAGGCAGCGTGTGATGTGAATCACTTTTTTGCCACATATCTGCTCCTCAGATTCTAACTGATACAGATGGGGCTGTCGTGACACTTCAGCACCAGCACTTTAGAGTGAAATTGTTCCTTTCTTATGAATTTGTACAGCACTCAGGACGTGGAAACATTGGCCTGTGCTTGGTGTCCATAAGGGTAATACCATCATTTTCATCTCCAAAGGAAGCAGCCCCAACTCCTTGACTGCGTTACAAGTCCAAAGTCATGCGTCTCCCTGCTGAAGAGAGCCTGCCCCATCAGGCTGTTTGTAGTATTAACCTTCAGGCTCAAGCTTTCTTGTTCACGGCTTTCCAAGCAATTTAAATATACTCTCAAACCAAGGAATAAAAGTGTATTTATTTTGTGGTTATCAAGTCCCTAAATTAAGCAGACATCTTTATCACTTCACCAACAGTTTAATGCTTGTGGCATGAGGTTATTTCAATGTCTTAAGAAAACAGCTCAGCTCTGGCTAAATAAATAAGTGATGTCATTCTTCATTCAGGCTACCAGATTCTTTGGTGTAAAAACTTCCCTTAGGAGAGGCCTTGGGACATAGTGGCTCCTCTGAGACTATTTACATCTGTCAGATTCTCTAATCTCTTCTTCCTTCCTTCCTCCTGTCTATTTCCTTCCCTTTCACTATAAAATGGCCAGTATTTAACTCTAATGCTTCCAGTCTGCACAACATGCTTTTAGAATTGGGTGGTTGTTGGTTTGGTTTGGTGTTTTTTTTTATAACCAGAAATAAGGCTTAATTGAAGGTAATTACTCTCCCATTTGGATGGTTTTGCTATTTGCAGGGCCTTATTTTTTCTAGTCAAATTAGCAGGAGAAGTCAGTTTTAAAAGTGATAGTTTTCTTCTAAAATTGTTCTTCAGATTAAGGGTGGTGCTCAGAACCAGAAACTTTTCACTCATGATGAATTTCTGCATGTCTAGAAACAAAAGTAGCACTATCAGAAAATCATTATTTAGGGGAAAGAGAGGACAGACAATTGCATAGACTTCCAATGTACTGAGCAAATGCATGTGAAATTTCAGCCTGCCCATTAGTATGGGCCTCTGAATAAATGAATCTTCAAATCAGAGGTGTCTGGGGTCCTCCTAGGAGCCAGAAATAGGCCCAGTCATTTTAAAAGACACATTTTTCTAGAACTAGTTTTGTCATTAACATCTCTAATATGGCATCAAGAGCTAACAACGAGTCATAAGGATTATTCTTTGGGCTTGCACTTGCAACAGGAACAGGACAATAGTACTTCGTGGAGTGAAAACGGTTAATAAATGCAAACATTCAATGGAGTATAGTTCAGTGACAGGAATTAGTGAACAGGATATCCTTACTGGGAAAACTGGCATAATTTCAGAATTTAAGCATCATATCCTCAAATGTGTCCCTTTCTTCCAGTTGGAAGTGCTGTCCTGTCTAGAATTTAAGGATTTTAGAGAGTTTTTCATTATTTTGGGATGCTTGGAATCTCAAGGTGGCCATCAGATGTGTATGCAATTGATTTGTAGCATAGTCTGAACAGTCTGCATATGAGCAATAAACTCAGTCCGTGACCAATTTACTTTTAAGCTACACAGCTCCCAAATACGTAATTCTGTCTTGGTCAGCAGTACCATCACCCTCTGTTTACTGAAATACATCACTACTATTTTGAAGTACATGTTACAGGCGTTATACCCAGTGACTTTGAACTTACTTGTATTTCTCTGCAAACAGTGAAAATGTAACTTTTAATATATATAGAATGCTCTGCTATTTAGAAGGCAAATAGAAGGCCCAAAAGCAGTGGACACAACACTTCTCTAAGGGCATTCACATAAACCCCCCTAACTTATTATAGAAAGTTTATGGGTGGTCTTTGGGGCGATAGCAGGTATACTAAAAACACACTTGGAACTGGCTGAGACCTCACACACAAGTCTGATGAGAAGCTGGTCCAGGAAGCTTTATGGTTTTTAAAAACAAAACATAACTGAGAAGAAAATCATGTCCAGGAGAAAACTGAAACCAATATGGGTTTCAGTGGAGCTGTACTCATTTTTGACATTTGGATCCTAAGACAGTATTTGAAGGGCGGCAATCACCCAGATTACATTTACGAAGTTTAAAAAAAAAGATCTTTCTACTTATGAAAGGCCAAAAAAGCCATACTAATCAGCAACAAGAAACACATTTAGCAGTAATAATGGAAGGATTCTTCACATCTACAGCACCTGAAAATTTAAAATGAGTCAACATTCAAGAAATTCACTTAACAGAAAAAAGATTTCAGATACTTTCTTGAGTCATGGGCTGTGAACACCTAGACTCTGGGGACTACTTCAAAGGCAGGGGTGGTCTGGAATCTGACTGAGAAAAACGTCCCTTTATCAAATATGTTCACTACGCAGGAGAGTATACCTCCGCTGGAAATTTCCAGGTGGCTGCAAATTTTAAAAGCTTGAAAAAGCTTTCTTCTGATTAGCTAGGTATCAAAAAAATCTCAAATATAATTACAACACGTTCCCAAATAAAATTTAAAAATCTTGCAAAATGCTTCATCAGTGAGGGACTCTTTGGACCATTATTCCATAGTTGCCAAAGAGAAGCCCTTCCTGTTACAGCAATGTCTAACCTTCTCCACGCTAGCTTACGTCGTCACACCCTTTATATCAGAAATGTGGTGGAGAATCACATTTTAAATTCAATGTTCTTGAAAATCTTCCATCGTACTCTCAGAACCCTTTCTACTCACACTCTGTTCTTTCTAGTTTATAGAATGGACTTCTGTGCGGTTCACAGGATATATAGGTTAAGGTGCTCTTAAGAAGACAAAAGCTGTCTGTTAGACTCAGCTGTCAGTCTGCATGCTGCACACCTGGAGAGAGAGCTTTCTCAGTGCCAGTGAATGTAGAATTAGTGATGGTTTGCAGAATCCAGCATCAACGATTTTAGTCTGGTTACATACATAGGCATGAGTTACATCTCCTGAGAGCCAAAACTGAGAATTCTCAGTAACATGTAATCTCTCAGAAATAATCTTGACATGCATAGCAGGTAAGAATATTTGGATTTAATGCTTAAGCTTAATAACCTCTCAGAATATAAATAAACAAGGATTAAATTGTCAGTTGGCTTAAGCTGAGCTCTCTCCTTTGACTTCATTTCAATTACATTTTTTGCAAACAGCTGAGGACAAGGCCTAGTACACGGTTTACCTTAAAAAAACCACATGCACATCCTTTTGGACATACTTTGTAGTAAATCAGCACATAGCAGTGTTATTTCAAAATATTTTTACTCAGATGCGGTATTAAACTCTACGCAGGCAACAGATAGGATGTTTCTTTAGGCTTCTTTTACTATTATATTAACAAATAGAGCTCTCTTCCTTAATATATTATTTTACATTTTAATTTTCAGCAGGAAAAGAGTGTGAGGAAAAAAGAAAAAAAAATATTGAACCCGCTGGCCTGATTCATTTGACTGTTTTTAAAGAAGAAAGAGCATCTGATCATGCTTTGGTTGAGAAGCTGAACAATTTGTTATTGCCTTACAGTAGTGAATTGAATAAATGTATTTTAAATTATAAATAATACAGCAGTGTGATTTACCCTTAGACAAAAAAAAAAAAAAAAAAGACCCATACATACAGTGTTGCTATGTATTCTTTTTCATACTGTCACATGCATCAATATGTTGCCACTGTTAAAAGTTAAATTTAATTCTAGTCAGGTAGACAAATTTGAAAGGAACTAAAATCAGCTGGAACATTTAAAGTTGTTCTAGTCATAGAGGTCATAGCACTCATCTGTTACAAATAACAGATATTTAAAGCAGTCCCTTCTCTGTAGATAAATTATACTAAATGCAAGACATGGTAAAATATAGTCAGCAGGTACCTTGTAAAAACTTTCAGGCTGCAAGCTCTTCATGTATGGGACTAAAAAATCCCAGCCCGGTGAAGGCAGTTAGGACTGTACAGTATAAATATAAAATAACAGAATAAAATAACAAAAGAAGAGCAGGTTAAACATTCTGGCACTTCCAAAAGAAAACAAAGCCTCACATTGTGAAAGGCGCTTTGGGCCCTTGAAGGGGGTATTTTGTGCTGCTACCAACTTGAGGGCTTTACAAGACTTAATTGTAGAGTAAGTTGAGTCAGGAGGCTGTCACTGGAAGGAGAGAAGATGTAGTTATCATCTACTTTTTTTTTTCTGAGAACATAAAACTTTTTGCCTTTTTTATAGTGCTTTTTTTTTTCATTTAAGAATACTGGAAAGTGTTTTGAACAACTGTGAAAATGATTAAGCTGTGTATGTATTTCTAAAAGACTCTCTTTGTTTGTGTAAGTACCATGGTGACTTTGGAAGGGCTGCAGCTCTAGGCGAAGTAATTATTTAGCTGCCACTTTCTTCTCACTCTTTTCTTTATATCACAATACTGGGTTTTTGCACTGTCTACTGTAGATCTCATTTCATTTTTCATGCAGTGACTGACTCAAAGCCTCCTTAGTCAGCCATTGTATTTTTCCTATTGGAAATGCATGTCTTGATGTGCTATTGCATTGCTGCTTTTTGAAAATGCTCAGACACAAGCCTCGTGGTAGCTGCCAAGGCTTCCACACAAATGGCTCCTCCTGTGTTTCCTGGCAGACACCTCAGACTGCACAGATACGCGTGATTTAGTTCATATCTGCTATATGTTTATGGAAAAGTAAAGTCTACACATCTGTTAAAGTTAATTTGGAAAAAAATTCCCAGATTTCAGAATGCACAAGCTGCATAACTAGGGAAGACAAACAGGCGAATTGCCAAGCTCCAATACTGCAGGAGGCATTGCTGCAGGAATCGGATGTACAAGGCAGTCCCTAGTCACTAAAACCCGCTCTCCTGGCATGTGAGTGCCGCGCCTAAATCATTGCTTAAAATCTACTGTTAAGCATCACAGACCAGATTCCCTTTTATATTCTGCCAAGGTAAAATGACATCTAAATAAGGCTTCTTTCCTTAAGGCAAAAGCTGACTTCGTGATAATCAGGCTCTTTTTTGTTTGTATGTGTACGCACACATAAAGGCGCACGCACATGAACTTTTACAATTTTTGCAAATGCTAGAAATAGGCCTCTGTAGGAAATACTGTGCTATATCATAATTCTATTATATGGCTGTGCTAGTTTTGGCTGGGATAGAGTTAATTTTCTTCACAATAGGTGGTATGAGGCTATGGTTTGGGTTTGCGCTGAAGACAGCGTTGATAACACAGGGATGTTCTTGTTATCGCTGAGCAGCGCTTGCAGAGAGTCGGGGGCTGTTCTGCCTCTCCCCCCACCCCACCAGCGAGGAGGCTGGGGGAGCACAGCCGGGACAGCTGACCCCAACTGACTCAAGGGATATTCCAGATCATACCGTGTCATGCTCAGTGTGTAAAGCTGGGGGAAGGAGAAGGAAGGTGGGGGGATGTTCAGAGTTACGGCGTTTTGTGTCCCCAAGTAACTATTACACAGTACTCCTGCTTTCCTGGAGATGGCTGAACACCTGCTTGCCGATGGGAAGTAGTAAATGAATTCCTTGGTTTGCTTTGTTTGCGCGCACAGCTTTTGCTTTACCTGTTAAACTACCTTTATGTCAGCCCAGGGGTTTTCTCACTTCTACCCTTCTGATTCTCTCCCTTATCCCACTGTGAGGGAGGTGAGTGAGCAGCCGCGTGCAGCTTGGTTGCCGGCTGGGGTTAAACCATGACAATGGAAATGCATGTGAAGAGTAGAAAAGAAGCTGCTAGATATTCACTTTCAAAAGTGGATCAGGATTTCCAGATGCTATGATCGGTATCACAGCCCAGATTCCCGGGAGGCGGCTGTCAGTGTGAGCTGCCTGGCTATAGGAGCTGCAGGAGCTCAACAGTGAGTAACGTCTGTGGCCCGTGCTTCTCAGAGCCTTTGAGGCTAAATGCAGGAAAGCTCCTCTAGCAAATCTTCAAACCAGGCCTCTCGATGCTTTTAATTTTTCATCATCTCTGACGTTCTTTACTCTGACTCTTTACTCTTTGCATAATCAAAGTGATGAATCAAAAGATTTTAAAATGAGCTTTCCTCACATAACTTACTATTCATGGGAACTTCAGGCCTTATAAACAAATGAAGGGCTGACAACAGACTTTCAAACATAACAATAAGTTTAGATAATATCCCAGGAAGATAGAAATGTTATGCTCCATTAAAATAATGATGTAGTGAGAAGCCTGAAGCTATATATCAGGTCTTCACAAGAAAAGAAAAGGGCACATATATATTAATTTTGAACTTAACATAATGGCTTGAAGAAGGTCTATGGCGAATCATGTAATAATTTAAAATTATAAACTTCCAGTTCAGAATATTTCTTTTTGACTACCGAAGCCAAGTTGAGCAAGTCAGATCAAATCCTCTGAGGAACATTTTCCAAGGGTTGCAAAAAGTCATAGCACTTGCTCTGCTGGAATTGCCTAGTGGGTTGTCACTACTGCTTGCCGCCTCGGCACGGTAGAAATGGGGCATCTGTGTCAGCACTAGCCCCCAAGTACTGGCAAAGGAACAGGCTATAGTCAACTGCTATTAGACACCTTTTCACCACTACCACGACCCGGCATGCCCAGACACCAAGAATGCCAGTGCTTCAGTTTTGGCTCTTGAGGATAAAGACAATATTATAGGCAGACACCCCAGCCCTCTTCACTGTGCTGGGCAGGGGTCCAAACCCATGTGTCTCTGAACAACCCCAGCTCTCCCAGGCTGTCCCCGCAGGAGAGGTGCTCCAGCCCTCGGACCATTTCTGTGTCCCTCCTCCGGACTCGCTCCAACAGGTCCGTGTCCTGCTGGTGTTGGGGGCCCCAGAGCTGAAGGCAGCGCTGCGGGGGGGTCTCACCAGAGCGGAGCAGAGGGGCAGAATCCCCTCCCTCGACCAGCTGGCCGCGCTTCTTTGGATGCAGCCCAGGATGCGACCGGCTTTCTGGGCTGCCAGCACCCGTTGCTGGCTCATATTCAGTATTTCATGCACCAGTACCCCTGAGTCCTTCTCCGCAGGGCTCCTCTCAAGCCCTTCCCCCCCAGCCTGCATCGATACTGGGGGTTGCTCCAACCCATGTGCAGGACCTTGTACTGGGCCTTGCTGAACTTCATGAGAATCTCCATCCACAGAGATACTCAAAACCTGACTGGACACGGTCCTCGGCAGCCTTCCCTAGCTGACTCTGCCTGAGCCAGGTGGTTGGACTAGATGGCTTCAAGAGATCCCTTCCGACCTCAACAATTCTATGATACTGTGGCTGTGTTTTGAGCAGATAGTTTGCTTGTGTCATGGCTGGTTTTCTCCTCTTTGGGACAAAACTGGGAAGCTCTAGGACCTACGATGTTAATTCAAAGAACTTCCCTTAACTCACATGGTTAACACCAATGTTATTTTAAGACCACTTCGGTTCTTTGCCAGTCCTTTGTACAGCATTCTAAACTCACTGAAACATAAAGCTTGAAGAGAGTCTCGTGGTCCATTTTAAATAATAATGATTAATATCTATTATTTACAGCACCGAGGGCTTGTTTACGGCTTTATGCACCAAATGCAGACAAAAATCATCACAGTCTGTGTTAGCTAAACAAATTAGCTCAGCATGCTATTCTTAGACAACATAAAAATCAAAAGGTACTCTAAAAAGAAAACTAAGGCTTCATTAGGCAAGTAAGCTGGTGAGAAATTGGGTGTGTTTTAAATTCTGAGTAATTGAGCAGTATAGAAACATAATTAGCCCCAAGTAGCACATACATAAAGGATATAGATATGAAAGATATAAATAAAAGTAGAATAGGATAAATGCATTGCAATTGTGGGGCAATGGGTTTTTTTAAGGAAGGAAAAAGCACTGGAATATTGGCAAGTCAAATCAGAAAAGCTGAAATGGGGTGTGAGTGACTCCCCTGCACCAAGTTCATTCTATTCAGCTGACCAAACCCTTGAGTCTTGTGTACGCTTGGTGTTTTGTATCCTAAATTACAATATCTGGCAAGGAAAAAAAAAAAAAGTTGCCTTTGATCCTCAGTTAAAGCAGACTGAGAAAATCCCATTATAATTGGTTAACAGTTCATGGGGCTAAAATTGTTGTTGTAGCACAATCTGTGGGAACAACACAGGAGAAACATTTCCTGCAGAAAGAATGCTGAAGTTTAATTACTACACATCGCATGAGAGAGGATTTCAATTTTTAGGGCCCTGTGTTCAGGCAGTTACTAGGTAGCCAACTTGTACTGGAATATTGATGCTTTAGCCTAATCTCTGCTGTGCCAGAGAGCGGTGGAGGGGCCTCATTCTCGTGATGGGGTAGAAGGAATGCTACACATTTCTTAGGTCTTATCATCGTGTACATTGCTATGCCAGGCAGTTTAATTAATAACTGTCAACATCTTGTCATTTATCATTACCAAAACGGGAGGTGAAGACCCTTCATATGCATGCTGTACAAATAAATTAAAGTCCTCTCAACTATTCTCATGGGTTTGCTGCTGTCAGTCACTCGTGTTGTCCTTCCTGCAGTTCAAAGCTTGCCTCTTATCTTGCTCTCAGGGCTGGGCAGCTATTTATATAATGTAAAGGAAAAACACATGCACATGCAAACCTGGTGGATAATCAACCTCAGTCAATACTGTTGTAGAGAGTTCAATTACTGAGTTCATGATAAGACATTTACTACTAGATTTGAAATGTACGTCAAGGAAGAATGTTTCAGGAGCAAAGACATGCATAGAAATCGGTCCTTGAGTTAGTGGCAAAACGCTGCACTCAGATAATGATGGAATATAAGCTTTTTCACAGACTTCAGATGTCATTAGAGCAATATCTTATTTTCATATCGTATAGCTAAATAATAAGTAATTCAGTATATGTAAATTGTTCACCTTTCTTTGAAATCGGATTATCATTCTGCATGTGCCTTAAGAATACTCAGAATGGCTCTGGATACTAGACAGGATTTCATTTCTAACAGTCAAGCAGAAAAACTTCCTCTCTGTGAATGCTTTGATTCTTGATAGCATTTTACAGGAAAGATCAATTCCAACTGAAATGAGAAAGTGGGCATAGGCAGAGTAGTAGTGTAACACACATCCAAACACAATCCATTTTTGGTAAATAAATTGTTCATTAGAGGTACTGCTCTATCTTCAGAGGCACACTGTGCCAGGGGCTGTACACAAAGAAACAAGAGACCCACAGATCTTATTATTAAGCTAAAAAACCCTATAAACTAAATTCTGTTTACTCTGTACAATAAACTGAATTGTGAGAAACATTCATGTTAATTTGTGGATGCAGAGAGAGCTTCCTGTGCCTGTTCAAGACAAAAAATGGAGCGTCTCTGTTTTGGTTTTGCAGGTGTGTTTGACTCTGAAGAAGCTGCGCCATTCTTAGCTATTGAAGGCCAGTAAGAAGTGCTGGATTCCTGCAAGGACTGCCAGAACCTTCCTTCCAGAAGGACGGTGCTGGTTACCTTTAAACAATCATATTAAGCTGTGACTTACTAAAGTACTTGTTATAGCCAGTAGCATGATTCAGGTCACAGTTTCACTTTCACCAAGAAAATAATTAAATTGTGGGATATGGCAGTTTGGCCATACCGACTGTCCTAGCTCTGCTCCTTGCACTGCTTTCACGTGGGGGGTGACCCTAACTGCAGAAGAGTGTGTAGCACTGGATAATATCTGCTTCTTACAGACAAACGATACATTACACTAAGATTTCGTGAAGCAAGCATGATCAAACAGACGCCAGCATACAGATAAGTGCAAACAAGAAAATCCTGCACGAGCGCTGGTGAATTTCCCGTATTTTAATTGTCAGAGGGACAAAAAGTGACTGGCATAAGATAGACCAAAAAGAAAGAGACCTTTCACATGCCATCCTTAGCAGAAGCCCATGGTAGACCTAATACTCAGGGGTCAAATGGCTGAACTATGAGACCATTTTGATAATGTGATATGGTGGTAATTCTGGCCCCTTCTGGCCACAGTAAATAGCCCTGTTTGGATGGAGCCAAGCTGAAATAGCACGTTGCACATGCATCAGGAAATGATCTCATAATATATGAAGCCTCAGTCTGTAGGTGATAAGTAAGGGCCCGACAAATTAATCTCATCAGCTGCATTCATCTTTGGATGCTACTCTGTGCCAGGCCACAATGTGTGGGCTGGAGTCTATTTTTTTCATTTGTCTAACTTAAACAGGTAGTTTGAATTGCTATGATACAAGCGTTCTATTCTGTGCTGTCTGCGTCCTAGATTGTTCTTACTGAAATAGGAAGAAGTATCATGTCATATTTTACAGACAGGGAGACAATTTATTATGCTGACAGCTTGCTTTTGTCAATATTTTGAATCATACATTCTGTAAATCTAATTAAGTGAATTTATTGTTTTCCTTAGTCTTTTCCGCTTTAATGGCAAGCACCTTTGTTAATAATTGTAATTTAGTTATTTATGATGCCATTCAGAATGCACTAGGTTCTACAGACTATCTTTTAATTGCCTTCCTCACTATATTATTAAGTACTTGCAGGATTAGAAATCACATCTAAGTGAAATGGAAAGAAAGACTTGCCTTAGGCTCAGGGTTGGAATTTAGGACATGGTACGCTATTAAAATAAAGGAAAAAAATAACACATTAATTTATAGAGAACAACCTCACCCTTCATTTTAAAGAAGCAGATTTATTTTTCCAACATACGTTGGTAAATTTTGCTGTCATGTGAATATTGTGGCAGCAGAAAGAACAAAATCTTTACAACACTCCCTGTTTTCCCTGACACACACAGTGACTTTATTGCAGACATAAGGAAGGCAGGGAAACCTTTAGTTGCCTGCATTCTATCTTTCTGGTGTTCATTTTAGAGTTAACGAAGAGAAATTTGGGGTTTTTTTTCCAGACCTATTACTTGTTCTCAAAACTAACCATTTTTAGGAACATGAAGACCAAGTTTGTGTGCAGTCTAGATAAATGTAAGAATATGTGCTCAAGATGTGAAAAGACCACATATTACTGTGAGAAATAACCATTTTACTGCAATATCAGAGTCCTTTCTGGTGAATCCTTGGCAGATGATAAAAAACCATGACAGTAACCAGAGAAGAATATCTGTAATATAATTCATTTTGCCAGCTCCGATTGTTTGTTATGCAAAGAGTAGCTAACATCATATTTAACAAGTCCTCCCCTAATGGTGGTTACACATGACAGATGTAGCAAAAGTTAATGTTCAGTTTCTCTCTATTTTCTAGAAAAGGGAAATTACTCCCTTTGGATGAAATCTAAAGGCATGCAGAGATGGGAGTACCAGCAGTGTATACAGGTAAGAACGTGTGAATATTTCTACTGTAAGATTCTATTTGTTTAGTTTCTTGTATCTTTTATATTGTGTTTTAGATTCTTACTCTACAAAACCATTGGATCAATTCTCTTCTAGGCAAGAACTCCTTGCTAGCTTAAGTCCATGGGAGAAGGTACAAAGGCACCAGCCTATGGCAGATGACATGGAGGAAAAGAGGGGTTTTCTTCTGCTGGTGGGTTGTATTGTAGGAGAGACAGTTTCTGGAGGGTTACTTTTTCAAATGTTCCTCAATAACTAATTTCAGTTCTATAAGCCATAATATCTTTTATAAATCTGCTTTGGCCAAATCCAGCATTACCCAGCTTCCAAACCGACCTGAAGTTCTTAGATGTGTTAACTGCCTAAGTATAAATAATATCAGAGAGTTTGAGCAAAATCTGTAAGACAAAGACCCTGTGTGGCATTAACTGTGTCGGAAACCTAGGAGATTGGAAAATATGCCATTATCCATCATCATTTATGAAAAAAAACAACCTCCCAGGTATCTGAAGGCCTAGGACAGACTCCTTTGCTGAGAAGATGGCCTTTGGGGAGAGATAATACTTAGTCTTAGAAACACTGATCTAAAGATGATCAAGATGTGAGAATTTATAAATCAAAGATTTTTTTCTTTGCTTGCTTAAAAGCAATTTAACAGTTTGTCTCTAAGCTAGGAACAACTCAGTGTTCTAAAGGAAATTCATTATGTTTATGCATATTTGGATGGCTAAACAAATGTTGAAAAATAAAACATTCAGCATTTTGAGTGAGGCAAAGCTGCTTCCTCAAAAGTGAAAACAAAAAAATGGAAAGTGACTGTTAAAATGTATACACAACAATATATAGTCCATGATCCCTTACTGATGATACACAAAACCAGCTGTACCAGACAGCCTCCAAGGTAGGAAATGTAAAAGCGATAATGAAGTGGGATAATTATTCCATCTACGAAAGCCAAAAGCTCTGCAGTACAGCATTCTACACTTCGGCTATTAGACCAGAGACAATTGCATTTATGCAACTCTAAGAGGAAAGAGGAGAGACAAGGTCAGAAGCTGATTTATTCATTAGCCAGTACAACAGCACGACACTTGGAAATTATCATTGAAATAACAGACTGCAACTATAGGGACTAGAAGTTGCATATTAGGACAAGAAGTTTGTTTTTAATTCTCTGGGCAAAGAAAAACAATTTAGGTTTAGTTTATGCTTCCTATCCTTTTGTTTACACTTTTGTCTGCTGAAATACACTGCATCAGCCTTGTATTGGTCTGACTGCTGGTCACCTGCCTGTTACCCACTGGGGTCACTGTAACATCTCAGAAAACACTAAACTGGTGAATTCACAAAAGCTGCTCCTCACTACAGGATTATATTAGAACACTCTACTGTCAGCGTAGGTCCTTCTGCCGGGCCTGCTCCTGCGAGGGGACCAGCAGAGCCAGTGACTGGATCTGCAACCTCAGAGGTGCTCGCTGAAGACACTTGCAGCTCCTCTTGCATGACAACCCAGCCAATTTGGCTTCGGCAAAAATTCCTGCCTTCAAACCCTAATTACTGTGCTGGCACAGTAATCTGAGTGGTTTTCTAATAGTTTGTATTTATCTGCAAAGTCTCTGCTGCACAGGGTCCTGTGATAAATATAATTCCACTCATGTCTAATTCGATGGTTTTTTGGGGGGAGAGGGAGAAGGGAGGGTAATTTCATGGTAAACCATAATTACTAGTACGAGTATTACCTTAACTGCCAATCCAAACTGAGGGGGTATCTGAGGCTCAAATAAGCCTAATTAGAATTCTACTTGTTCATAATAAATAAGTGGTAACTGCTAACTGGATCTAGCCGACATTATTTTCAGATGGCAACCATTTGAAAGTGTGAATTGAATGTCAGTTTGTGTTTAATTTAGCCTAATGCCAGTAGGGAATAGACAAAGAGTCTTGCACAGAACTGAACAGAGTAGACATCGAAGTCCTCCGAGTATTAGCTTCTAGTGGCACAGGCCCCTGGCAAAAGAGAGGACTTGATAAAGCAACCTATAGCTCTATGTGGAGTGTTGAGCTCTTTTGAAAATCCAGAAAACTGGTCCTAAATGAATGGCCTACAGCTATATGGTAACTCAATCACCATGTGGAAATATACTTTTGACTTTCAGGTCCCTGTTCCTCACCTTTTCTAATGAAACCATACTCCCTCCCAAGATAAAAATGTCGTATTTTATTATTTGGGTCATTCCTGGGTAGAAACCATGATTTCTGATTGATGCCAAGTAAAAAGAGGAACTACCATTACAATATACTGGTAACTTGACTCCAGCTGTATATCTAAAATTTATTTAATTATAGGCATAACACAAGCATATTTTCCACACTTCTTCACCACAGTTTACTGGCCTAAATACCTGAGGTATTCCTGCAGGCCTGAAACAACACTAGCAAGGATAAACAAAGCATTACGAAAGTATTTCTTCTGTCATTTTCCCTTCTTTTTTCTCTCTAGGAACTGCACTAGCTGGTATTGGGAATACTATGTTAGACCTACAAACACAGTCTGACTTCTGGTTTGTACACACGTTCAGCTGATTTGAGAATTAGACCATTATACTCATGAAAATTCAGTCAAAGATTTTTCATTTCCAGTTAACCTTACCATTTTATTGTTATCTACTGACTTCCGACAGGGAACAGAAGATTAATTACGGCAGGTATGGTAGCAGTAGCTTTGTACCTTATGAGTCCCCTAAAAAGCGTATGGGTAAAAACCACCTGTGGGAATTAGAACAAAAACCACTTTGTGACATCAGCGTGAAGTCTTGTAGCTCTTTTTAATAAGAGTAATGTTAACTGCAAGGCTGACTGGCTGAAAGAAAAATATCCTCTCCAAATCCTAACCAAAAAGTTTGCCCTTAATATATTCTAGAATCTTTACTATATTAACATGGTACTCTTTACAAAATTAAGAGAGTTCTCTGACTTCTAAGCATACCCAAATATATGGTAGATCCAGGAAAAAACAAGCCTCAAGGTGTTTAAACCTGCCAGTAGCAGTGTATACTCCTGGCTGCAGCTAGTGACAGTATAATACATACTTTGGAGTGGATGGATCAGTACCTCCTCCTTGCCCCATTTTTAGCTCTTTTATGCCACTTAGAATCCTTCAGAGAGAAATGGAAGAATTCCTTGGGTTTTTTAGACAAGCTTCTGTTCTCAGAGCTTCTGGGCAAATACCTCCTTATTTGCGAGAGGGCTTAGGGCCCTGGGAACCCAGCGAGGGGCAAGTGGAGGAGCTGCTCACACTCTTTCTTACCAAGCTAAAAATCACTTTTTCTATCAATCAAACCCTACATGAGGCCTCCTTCAACTTACAGACTGCTTCCTCACCTTTGTATTATGATCCTGCTAGTCACTGTCATGGCAACCACAGAGGCCATTCCAGCAGAGAAAACTGCCTTAGCGATTAGGAGGGAGCCTGTGGACTGGGAATCCCTGCTCCAGAGTTACGGTCCCATGGAGGGGACAGCAGGCCAAGAGTGAGGAAGGAGTCAGTACAGTGGGAATTTTGCATGACAAGTGCCAGTAAATTTTCCGTAAGTAAAAAAACCCAAACCAAACCAAACAAAAAAAACCCAACCTGGAAAAGATAGTGGTTTCCTCAAAGACTAATCTGGGTGCAGAGAGCCCTTCTGGCTGCAACTAATGGAAAAGAATACACAAAGATCCAGTCCCTACCTTTCCAGAAATGCCGCCCTTCTTATCACACAAGCCTCCCTTAGCACCTGCTGCTGATGTTCCCTACGTGTACTTTGGAGCATCCTCAAAGACATTTGTGCCCTTCACCACATTCCTCCAACTGCCTTCTAAAGGGATGTGACGGTTCCAGGAAAACACACATTATCCTCCTGGAAAGCTCATGTACCTTACTGGGAGTTTATTCAAAGTTCTGATTCAGATTAGGCTTTTATCAAACTGTTTCTGATACTATGGAAGATGGCTGCACTTTGATTTCTTGCAACTTCTTTTCAATACCCAAACTTGGATTTACTTGCCCTTCTCTTATGAAGTCCCTGAGAATCAGAGATAGCTTTCAACCATAGAAAATACTATTCTTCAATGTCTGGGGACTTCCATGTGAAAATGTCTTCAGGAAAAGAGAGAATTTCCTGCATGAGTAAACTCTTCACAGCACTCTATAGATAATGTTGCCTCATTTATCTTCATTCTTATAACGAGCTTTAAATACTTCTGTCCTTTTGCCCAAAGAGGACTGATAGCAGCAACCATAAAGTAACTGATTAAACAGCCCAATCCTCTACAGAAAAAGCTTATTTCATCTTTTGGAACCTATTAACCGCATGTTCTTGTTGTTTGCTTGCAGAAATCACTGCCAACAGGAGGAGAGTATCCACAGTGTCTCATTTTGATACTCTGCAGCATTAGGACTGATCAAAGTCTCCCAAGAGCTTTATAGCTTCTGATACAGATACATCAATTAGATGGTCCTTTATATATGATATTAAACTTAGAGCATTTTGGCAACATCTAATGCAATTTATCTGTGGCAAATTCTGAAGGAATAAAACCCAACCCGGTTCCACTCTAAGCTTTTCAAAGTTTTTGCTTTTATTGCTTATGTAAATATTTTTACTTACAGAAGGGTGTTTACCCTTCTGTAGAAGTCCCAAGTTTACTTCCTTAGGTGTACGCTTCTTAACATTGCTGGGTCTCTCTCCTGGATGGAGGAAAAGGGTTCTGTGCATTAACGCGCCTCAGCACCGCGGGCTTGATTTCTAGTTTACAGACACTTCTGCTACTAAGAATTCTGCCGCAAACGCCAACAGCCAATTTTTGACGTGAACCCTGGCTAACTGAGGGATCGATACATAGGTTTCAAGTCTGAGCAGGCAGTGGCTGACACTACGCAATGGCTGTTGCGGGACCTGTACAAAAGGGGGGGTTGGCTGGTCACAACACGGTTCCGCACATGGGCTCTGTCACCTGCCTTGTCAGAGGAGGGAATGTTTGAAGTGGTAGCCAAGGGCAGAGGTGAAACTTTAAACCCCAGACTGTGGTTGGTTTTGTCTTTCCAGATGAAGGCTAAAGCTTACAATTCTGGAAAATGAGAATTTATCTTGAACTAAATGTTTATTCAGCCTGAGGTGGATCCTCCTCTCTGTGTCACATTTAATACTGAATCATTCCTCAGTGGCTGATTTCAACACACTCTCCCCTTGGTCATTCCTTGTTCTGGCCCATCTCCTGTAATTGTTCAGTAGCCCTACTCTGGTATAATACAGTTTCTTTGTTCTAAACTATCCTGTAGCATCATTATCCTATGTAATTCTTCAGCATGTCAAGCTGAAGTGTGTGTGTTAACAAATTGCACCTCAGTTTCCCTGATCTTAGTATTTACACGGGTTTTGGGGGAGCCAGTTGCTTGACACTTGAAAAAAATAAGGCATGCACTAGAAACATTTTACATTTTTTTTCAGGCATGGAATGAAAAAGAGCAAGACACGTAGTACTAAAGAAAATGTGAAAACCAAATATTTTCTCCTTAAACGATAACAGTTATGTCCTGAGTCACAGCAGGAACCATGGTGCCTCACTGTCTTCAAGCAATGAACCACAGGAGGGACTGTCACGGTCACCTTCTAGCAAACAATTTTGTTCCTCAGACACATTTCTCCCACAATAGCAACAGTCCAATGACAAGGAAAGGATAGCTTCTTCCCTTACTTCCAGACAACAATCTGGCAAACACACATATAATTTGCAGAAGGGGCCTGGAGCGTGTAAGTTATAAACATAAAATAAAACCAAATGACAATACAGCCACGAGATGAAGGTTGTACCTAGGGAGAGAGGAGCATGAATTAAGCAAATCTCTGGAGAGCCTTACCCCTGGACCCAGTGGCCACACAGGACTCCAGGAGCCTGAAAGCGTACCGGCTCCTGAGATTGCCCTTGTTGTCCTGTTGCAAAAACAAGCCTTCACATTTTTCTTTTGAGTAACCCAGCTTAACTGTCCTATCTGAAGCTGTGATTTCCCTCACCCTTTGCCATTATTTGTAGCGTAGGGTGTCTGAACTTGTTTGAACACTAAGGTATTGGCCTTTCCTAAAAGAATTGGTCCAGCTGGGAATTTATTAACTATTTCACCTGCTTAGGTGTGGACTTCTTTCACGCAAAGGAGTTCCTCACGGTTTTTCCTTGCTGCTCAGCTTGAAAGCATGCTCCCTGGCTCTCAGCTGAAGCTTGGAGGTTGTGCAAGCAAATCTTGCCGGGGGGGCTACGGAACAGACACTGCAAAATTACATGGAAATGCTCACGTCCGCCCAGCAGCGGACAGCTGCTACAATTCAGTGATTTTCTTAACGTGCAAAACAAAGAATAATGGGGCTTCTTGATAAAGCATCTGCATACTTTTATTCTGTTTTATTTTATTTATTTATTTTTAAGTGGAAGGAGGGAAAGGGCGAGGCAGCATTTTATTGAAACCTTAGCTGCGACGTTACAGTTAAAAATTAGGGTTATTTTACCACAAATTGCAGGTAGACGTCTCCACCTTGTGGTGTGAAATTGGAGTATCGTTAGAAAAATTCTGAAATGTTACTTTATGCAAAGGCAACATATTAAATTCACCTTTGTAACTTACTTTCCAAGGCAAACTCTGCTTGTCAGCCTTTATGCAAAAGGGCAGGGAGGAAAAATGTTTTATGGAAAATTGACCACATATATACATATATGATGGTGCGGCATATAACATAAGCATGCTGCACTTGGTTACCCTTTCTGTGTACAGTGATGCATATCCCTCACAGCATTAATAGTTTTCTGACGCCAGGTTTAAAACATTCTTCTCTTTTGACTATTTAATTTGTTAAAAAAAAAAAAGTGTTTAGGACAGCCCTGTGTAATTTAATACAGAAAATAATGCCTAAACCCTCAAATTTTTCCTCAAGTCACTTGAGTTGCTTAAGTATTTAGGCTTTTTAAAAGTATTTATAGGTATAGCTTGAGTAACTCTGTGCAATTCTGGAACGTATATGATTTTTTGTGATCGTATTCTGGACAGCTCACAATCATCTTACAATTAGCTTAGATACCCAGGTCCTCTCCCCGTGCTCCATCCCATTCATTGTTTCCAGCTGGTAAGCTCCCAGCTTATAATAGAAATTCTTGCCTGGCAAATTCATTTGCCTGATCAATACATTGTTATCTGATTTTTGTAACCGTAATTCCCATGATAAAGTAATAATCATGAAAAGAAATAAAATGAGTCAAAGATCAGAAAGGCTGTTTTCTCAGGCTATTTAGCAAGCATCCTTCACTTGCTGAAGGCACACACATGCTTTGAACTAGAGGATAACTAAAAATCCGCCTTTCCAGAGCACAGGAGTTGCCGGTCGCAGAAATTGATCGTAACATAGGATCGATCATACATCCTACTGGTTACTAAGCCTTCCTTTGTACCGACTATCCTAACTTTACATCAGCATCCTTTGTTCTTACTTTTGGCTTTCTTACCTTAACAAGGTCTTAGTGTCACATTAGTCAAATATATAATAAAGCATCCATTTATATTGTGTACATAAATACACCCAAAAATGTCAAATGAGGGTACAGAAAATAGAAGCGCTATAAAGATGATTTATGTAAAGTAACACAGCAGATCAGTGGCCAAATCAAGATGAAAATACAGGTCTTCTTGCCAATTCACGAACCGCATTGTTTCTACAGAAATAAAAAATCTAGCAGGTGATATGAGGACTTTGTGATTTTATACACTTCTAATTAGTTATTGAGCAGTGGATGTGGGAGGCTTTAGACTACACCCAGTCTCCAGGTGTCTGGATAATCATTGCATTTTGTTTCCACTTACACTGATGGGACGGTGACTTGCAAATACTACTGGAGGACGGATAATTCAGAATTAATTCTCAATAAATCATCAAAAATCCATTTTTCTCAGTCATAGTCTCTTTCAAAACATACTTTTCCCGTGTAAGATGACAGGCTGTAGAAGGGTCCTATAGTATCTCCTAATTTTCTACCTGATACTCTAAAAATAGGAAAAACAAACCAGCCTTTTCATTATATATACCCGAGAAACTTCCTCTGAATTTCCTTTAGAAATCCCTTATTTGGAGAGAACCTCTTGGAAGATAGATTCTTGGGCAATGGAACAGAGAAAGTACAGTTCAAGGCTCTGGCTACCGAAAAAAATTCCACGAGGAAGAGCAGCACACAGCCTGCTCTCACAGGCAGACGCGGTCTGCATCCGTCACGGGCTTTAGTTTCAGTACACGTGCTGAAGCGCTGATTAGTGTAAATTTTTTTTCATGGGCTACATAACTTCCAACGTTTCGAAAACAGTGGAATTCGTGCGCAATTACGTGGAAGCCACAGTGACACCGCATTTACAAAGGCCACCAAGAGAGGGAGATGCTCCACCACGAACAATTCCTTCGCAGCAGAAATTTCGGGGAGAAGAGTTTGACCAGAAATGGGTGCTCGTTGCTCTAGCCCTGAGGTGCAAGACGATACAATACAAGAGCTGCCATGGGTTCTGTGGTTTCAGCAGAGCTCCCTAACGAAATGACAAATGGTGACTGACTGAACTTTAATTACTATATAGGATTTCGTAGGACGTCTTTAATACCAGAATTTATGCTGAGCTCTCAAAAATTATGAATGTCCTATGACTATATTCCAAACAAGTAAGAATTTAAAGAATACTTTTTTATTTTAGGCAAATTTTTTAAAATAAATAATTTAATTGTCCATAACATTCAATCAGCATGGGAATGAATTCTGGCTCTTCCAAAAATCTTTTCCAGAAACTTAATTTAATTGTATTTAGTTCAGCTAGCTCCAGTGACAGAGATCATACAGCCCAATGACAAAAGCAGCAGCAAAGGATGGTCTCAAGAAAAGTAGTGCAGAAGCCTTAGCACTGAAGAAATTTAAAAGCTTACCACTTGGAAGATAATCCTATAAATTTATTTATTAGGATCTCCAGAAACATATGGGATTCTTATTACAACAAAACTCAAAACGAAAATGTTGCACTCTGTCCCACCTCAAAATGCATGAACCATGCACTAAAGTATAACTGTAGATTTGTTAATCTATACCCACAAAAAATGGTTTTAAAACCAGTTGGCTGTTCTGTTCCTATCTGCTCCTTGGGGATGCCATGGTTCCTGTTTCTTTTGTGTGGTCTGATGAAAACAACAGATGAGGTTTTCAATCTGCCAAAAGCTGAGCTAATTTTGTATTTTTCAAAATATTTGCCCATCAAACTCTTTACCTGTTCCTTTGCTGATCCTAAAAAAATATTCTTGATTTAATAGAAAGCTTCTGGTGCCTTGGGCCTTGTTCAGGACATTCAGCTCTTCATGAAATAGCCACAACAGCATGCACAATGCAAAGACAGGACTCGTTATGTTAAAGAAGTTGATTTATCAGAGTTCTTGGCAAATGGTCTTTCCTGTCTTAAGGATTAATTTTGTAGCTGAGACACTGCTTGCTTTTATGACCTTTCAGGGAAAGTATATTCCTCATTTTTACATGGCACTGGGCCTCAAATTCAGAAAAAAAAAACCTGAAAGAGGAGAGACAAGCAAGGAATACAGAAGTTGGTGTCTAGACTTGCAAGCAGAGATCTTTGCTCCTTTAGCACAGCTTAGCACACAGCTGCTGAAACGACTGAACATACTTTGGCTTCCTGTAATTGCTAAGTCTCAAGACATGGGTATATATTTATCTGTTTTCTTTCATATTCATTTCTTAATAGTAGAGAGAACACAAAGACAATGCTTTAAACAAATTGCACAAGAAAATCCCTATTAGGTGGGAACAGATCCAAGGTACAAGGAAAATGTGTACACATCTACCCATCCTAAAATTTACTACATCAAATTTCCCGGTTTCAATGACAGCAGCACCACTATTTTTTTTTTTTTTAGGGTTTCATGTCAATTTTTGTTAGGAACAAGATGTTGTCAATGTCTGCCTGCCAGAGATTCTTTCTCCAGAGCTCAAATAATATTGTAAGTTGCTTACTCATATTGTGCAGACTTCAGGTTTTTGATCATCGGATTTCTTATCTACTTAGAGTCAGATGAGGTAGCAACGACTTCAGTGAGAAGAGCTGGGATACTGTTCCCCCCCCACCCCCCGTACAAGAGAATTACCAGGGAAAAATGAACTGAGAAATGGTAAGACAAAGATAGAGCTAATTTACTCGATATGATTATTGCAGATGCAACTGAGTTTTTCCTGCAAGCGAGCCCACTGAATCCAGTTAACCCAAGTTTGCCACCATTTGCCTGTAACTCCTATCACACCCTTCATTTCTAAAACTCAACCCCCTTGTCGTAGTAAACATAGTAATAAAACCAGCTAAAAACCAAAACAAAAAAAGTGATCTTTCAAACAAAAAGTGTTAAAACTAACAGATAAGGCATTGTGTAACATGATTAAGCAGTTTCCAGCTAGTGTTTTTTCCTTTTAATATTTCTGCAAACTTACAGCTGGCCACTTCTTACTTCCACTTTTTGCTTCTACTGCTCTCTGTCCTAAGATAAATTACCATGTAAGTGTCTCTGAACACATCTTGATGTTTCCTGTACCTGAGGCAGATTTTTTTTTTCACTACTGTGAAGCCATAAAATTTAATTAATACCGGAAATATTGACTTAGTACTAAGAGAAACATTATCATTAAATTAGAAATTCTTGTGGTAGCGATGCCAGCTTCCCATCTGCAAAGCAAGTAGGACACTGAATCTCAGTAAAAGTATCAGACGAGACTGTGGAAGGAAAAAAGCCATGCCAACGACTGTAATCTTCTATCAGTACCTGTGCACTTATTACTGTGTCTTTGCCGATTCAGCAGCTTCAGGCAGCAGTGTAATTTTTTTTCATCTCTATTTCTGAACATCTTGCTGCAATGGCTTTTAGCCTAACATCACATGCATTCTTCAGTGAAACGCTGCTATTTAGCAGATACGCAACATTTGGGAGCACTTGCAAGGGAGGCTCTAGGCATAGGGGAGCACAACATCTCATGCATAATCCCTTGGAAACTGAGCTTCATGATACTGCAGTGCTGCAGTTTCCTTCAGAAATTATTGTCCCTTCTTCACAGGGAGAAACTGTACCAACAATCTCAACTTGGTGCTGGTGTTCATTCCTAGCACTGCATCTTGGAGATAATTCAAAGCACCAGAAACACGACTAAGAGTCTATAGCGATTGACTTAGAGGGAAGATTAAAAGTCTGAAATACATCTGGCTTGTGTTTAAGATGGCTTATCATAGATATTGCAAAAATTTAAAACTCACTTGAATAATTGTTCTCCACCTGCACAGTGCCAACAGGTGGTTACTCAGAATAATGAGAAGGTGTCAGTAAAAGTGAGAACTGGGTCTAGACACTACGAAAGAGTGAAGAATTGTCTTCCCACGGGAAAGCAGAAGACTGAAACTTGGGTCTGGGCAATATCCTAGAAAATGGCACTGGAACAGGTTGCCCAGAGAAGCTGTGGATGCCCCCTCCCTGGAAGTGTTCAAGGCCAGGTTGGATAGGGTAGAACTAGATGATCTTTCAGGTCCCTTCCAACTCAAACCATTCTATGATCTAGCAGAGAACAATAAAACAACTACCTGTAGGGACACTAAGTAACCTAATAAACTTTTTCCATCTTTAACTTCTGCAACTAAGCAGCAGCTTCCTGAATTTAGTTTTGGCTATTGGTTGCTCTCCAGCTTTCTTTGATCAGTGCTAAAATGCACAATGGAGTTAATAACAAGGGTTCTTCTATGTATGAGGAATTTCCCAGTCTTGGTCCAGTACCTGTATGGAGGAAAACTCTCCTGGTTACTACAGTTGCACACATGGCAGGCCATAGCATGGCATTGTTTAGGATTTATTTAAAAAAAAAAAAGTTTGGAGAGCACTATTTTTTAATGAAAGGTGTTATTAAGTTGCAATTTAGTAGCTCATAAAATTTCAAGAGTAGACCTTGGTGCCTAGAGTTTTCTCCATGACAAGCCTGTAAACTTGTCTTAAACTTCTGACAAGATAAGCATCAAGCCAATGTCCCTCTTGAAAAGCTAAATCTTCCTTTGCTTTGCAATCAGAGTAAAATCTGTAACCTAAGAAATCGCTTTCGATTTCAGATGCAAAAGCACCAGACCCAATTGTACTGGGTCAGGTGCAGCAGTAGCAGAGTAGGACCAGGGCTCCTGCCCCAGAGAGCTCCCGTGTTCCCAGAACGGCACAAGCGTGAAGGTGATTTAGAAGAGGGCTACATTAAAGTAGCATGAGATGGTTCAGGTCTTTCTTTACTGAGAAAGAAAATTGCTTTGCCAGAAAAAAAGAGGTGAAGACATGGCACAGCTTTTGTCATTTCACCTTCATGACCTTGGGCAAATTACTGTGCAAGGTCTCAGAGGCTCCTTGCTCTGTGAGATGGCTGAGAAATGCTTTCCTGGGGGAGTCACAGAATGAACTGACAGAAAGCTCAAAGTTAAATCCCAACTTCCCAGCCTTCAGCTTGTTATGGGAGCATTTGCTACAAAAACTGATCTCCATCCATGCCATTTTTTTCTACCCAACACAGTGCTTGACTGAAGAGATGTTGACTTCATGAAGGTTAAAGGTGGCTACCTCAACCAACAAATGGGATTTAGCAAGAGGGGAGGATTGTTGTTCTTTCTTCTTTCAGGAATGAAGTGTCAGGAAGATGTAGAGGTCAAACAGGCCCCTGCTGAGCCATGGAGTGACAGCACCAGCTGCAGAGGAGGCTGGAGCAATGCAAAACCCGAGGGCTCTCACGTTTGGGAAGGGGATGCCATCTCCTTTTCCCACCTCTGAAGTTAGAACAACAGTGAGAGCTCCATTGGGAAAACAGGGTCCAAGCAGTTTAACTCAGAAGGCAAAGTTATGCGCAGGAGTGGAGTCCTGCCCTACGGAGAGACCTCTGCTCAGGCCTCGTGGGGGTTCCTGAGTGGGATCCTAAAGTTGCTCCTGGCTGAAGTGAATACTAGACTGAAGGACAATCCTCCCTTCCCTTCTATCCCCCCAAGTATACGTGCAAGGACATAAATGTTTGCGCAATTAGCTGGATCATTTTGTAGACGGAAAGTAGGACTGAAAACCAGTAGACCTAGGCTTGAATTCATACAAACCCCTAATAACCTGCGTGACTGAAGTGAGCGGGTGTTATACATATGACAACACACACTGAGAATGCAAATGAAATACTTTGCATTGGCAAAAAGTTCTGGCCTCTGACTTAGATTCTGCCAGTGCTTGGAACATGTGCAGCATTCATAAATTCATTACAACATGGCCTTTCAGAAAAGAGCAGTCTGGGGGTTTTCCTCCTGCCAGTGAGTAGGAAATATGTTTTAATGTTTATTTTCTCATACAACACAGCAACGTATTTAAATACTTAGGAGAGTTCTTCCTACAGAATGAATTAGGTATCACGTATTTAGTATTTTGCAAGAAAGTCAAGATCCATGTGATAGAACAGAATTTGATGTCCTTGTTCAGAAAGATCTGGACTAAACCCAGTGATTTCTTGGAAAGAGCTAAGCTCTAAGAACCAACAGATATATCAGGATAAGTACACCTTTTTCTTATTTTTCTTTTTTTTTTCCTGATTCCTTGAAATGTTACAATTCTGAATTATACAGAAGCCAAATAAAAGTATCACTTAAGCCCCTGTGAAAAAATGAAGACTCCATATCCATCTGCTAAATCTCTGTCCATAAGAGAACACAAAACCCAGCACAAATGGTGGGAGAAGGGAAAGAGGCGCACAAAACATATATCAGGGCCTAGGGGAATAAGTATTGGAAATAGTTGCAAGCAGATTATGGAAACACGGAACACATGCACACATAAATTGTCATTAAAAACATGGAGAACAACCTTGAGAGAAGTTGCAGTAACCCTAGCATAGCAGGGTTTGGGGCATTCCCAGCTGCCACGCTTCTGTGAAAAAGAGATTGAGAACAGATTCCCTGTTAATGTCTTTTCAACTGTGATGGCTCTAGGGTCTAAGAATCTGCTTTCTGTTAGGAAAAACTATAAAACTTTCAACAAAAGATGAAAAACATGTCTTCCATTGGCATAAAAGCAGGAGATTTCCTTGCAGGAAGGAGTGGCATATTGAAAATTCCCTGGAAAGTAGAATACAGAAAGAATAACTGCCACTGGCAGCAAACTCCAACTCTCAGCAAATACACACGTTACAAAGCTAACAAAGCAAACAAACAAAAATAACTCAAGACTTTGCATGTGTGCACAAGCCAGGTTTAACACTTTTTTTAAACTTAGGTTTGGGCCTTAAATTATATATAATCAGTGAAGTCCTTTCTTACTTTTGTTTTCCACTTTAGTTCTTGAAATTTGTTGTCTGTTGAATTCTGTGTTAGAGCTTTTTCCAAATCCAAGACTTGGGGTATTTTGTTAACAGTGCAATAAAAATAACTTCATAGTGTTACAGGGAAACATTAAAGCCTTTTTTGTGTGCTACTCTTTCCCTTTAAAAAAAAATACAGACATTGTTTCTTTAAAAGGCTCCATCTGCAAATCCCATTAGATGTGCATATAAGGTTTCGGATGATTAATAGTTGCCTGCTTTGCTTTGGTTGGAGGGCCTGAGTGTATGTATGTACGTTAACCCCTCCCTCCCCTCTCTCACATTTCACTTCACAAACTTGTCACTCTCTCCCCAGCACAGTATTTAAAAAGTGTTTCACTCATGGCCAGCACTTCACACGGCAGCAAGCTTCAGGCCTTGGGAAGCAATTCAGGGCAATCACTGCATAGATCTGGTTACTGTTTTCCAGTCAGGACAATGAAGATGTTTAGAAGAGTTCCCGAAGTAACAAATCTGCAACAGCATAAAACCCCCAAACAAACTGTTGTTTAGGGAGCAAATCCATTCTGTAAAATTTGGAAGATTTCCCATCTGCTTCTCTTCTGATTTTGAAGCCTGAGCTATAACCAGTCACGAGCACTGGCGTGTGGACAGGATTGGAAGCAAATGGATCCCACCAGCAGCAGCTGCATGCGCAGTCCACAACCTCCTGCCCCGCTTTGGGGGTGCCTGCGGAGCGCTCACGCGGATGTCACCACAGCTCCAGGGCTGAACCACTACCCACCAGCACCACTCTCCTTCCATCAAAAACCAGATTTTGCTACGTACTCTGATTTCTCAACCTCCTGCCTGGTGACTGCTCCCCATAGCTTCCCACGTGAGGAGCGGGCATTTGTGGAGCAGCACCCCTCTTTCCAACACTCTGAATGGCATTTTGCAGCAACTGAGGCCAGAAGACGACTAAATCCAGGACTGGCCTTGGGTTCTGGGGAGTCGGAAGGCAGCAGCCCGAATCTACTGAGTGCGGCAGTGGATATGAATGAAGATGATGAGGTACCAGTAAATACTACAAATGAGACTGAGAAAAAGTCGTCCAAAAGAAAAAAGGAAAACGCAGGTAGGTGATATGGAATCAGGGTTGTGGGATAGTACAGGCTATAGAAAGAGAGCACCTGTAAGATTAGGAATTAAGAAATAAAGCTGATGAGGAAAACATTTTGTAATTCTTGACTGGGGAAACTTACACAATAACAACACTAAAACTAAATGGCTTATTCTTTGATGACCTCTAGTGTTTGTACTTCACTTCTGCAGATCTTGTTTACTGAACCAGGCATTTTACTCACCAGCGCAATGCACATTTGCTGTAACTAAACAGGAATCACATGGCATGTATACACTGAGCTGAAAGTCCTGTGATATGGAGTTATACATTGCATACCTGCCATTTGTCCAAGCCTAAAAGAATGGCAGTCGAGCAAAGATCCCTCACCTTGAGCTGCCTGTGCTAGTTGGAAATGTGTGCTTTTCCCCACAGCACTGCTATGAAGTGGGGAATATTCTTCAGTATCCCCATTTTACAGGCAGAGAATATAGTGATAAAAATATTTATTTATTTATTTATTTATAGGTTTGACTACAGAAGAGCCACCTCTAATCCAACTTTCATTTCTCAATTCTGAAATTTAAACAAGCTTGTATTTGTGCTTTCTCTGTCACACGATTAGTCCTAATCTCTCTTCCCTTCCAGCATGAATAGGCTGTCAGGGAACACATGAAATAACTAATATTCCAAACCTGTTTATGCCCAGAATCTAATTTACTTCCTTAGCTTATCTGTTTTTCCTTTAGAAAGCCAGCTTTGTAGAATTTAAGTTCATTTCTATTGAAAAAGCACATTTGGGGCAAAAATTTCCTAAAAACCCAAAGGCAAAGAAGTTTAAAATAAAAAAAAAGAAAAGTGAACAATGCTTTTACTAAAATATTTGCTGGTCATAGGTGAACAGCAGAGTTCAGTATACTCAGATTGGAAGGATATCGTTGAGGAGGCTGATTCCAAAGCTCATCTCCCTGTTTTAAGTAGCAGACAAATGTTCCTTCTCTTCTCTGTTACCAGCACCCTTCACATTTTCTTTTCGTACTTGCTGCTGTCCTATATACTTTTCCTTGCAGGGGAGCTGCAAGTAATGACATCACTGAAAGGTATAGTGTTTCCTACTTTCTAGCAACGCTTGCTGCCTGTACAAGTTGTTACTCTAGCAAATGCAGAATAACAAAAACATCCCAAAGGCGAGACAGCAGATAGAATTCTTTGATATCCCTCCTGCAAGCTTTTCTTTCCTTCTGTCCCCAGACAAAATAAAACAAATGAGGGGAAAGTCTCTGAGCAATTTTATTGTGATTTCCTTCACTTATACAGCAGTTCCAGAAATGCAGCTGGACATCACATACTGATTGTTTATTCTAAGTGGAACACTAGACTTTTCTCTCCTCTTGAGAATTTTCCTTGACTTCTTTAGGACAATCTGGGTACCCAGGCCCTTCTCTTCAGAGATTGGGCTAGTAAAGAAAATTATATTGAAATCACTTGAAGACAAAACCTACAAAATGAGCTATTTTCTTTTAGTTGGTGCCCTATCTATCACAATTTTACCTGCAATATTCATACAGCATTACCGTGATTTGTACTAGTGCGTGCAAAAACCTTCAGTTCTTGTGAAGACCCTAGTTGCTACAAGATACACAGTGAAGGTCTTGGAACTTGGCTCTTTGCAGAGTATTCTGCAAAAAAGTCCAAAATAATCACATTTCTCAGACAAATAAGCAGAATGGTGTAAAAATAATAAAAAAGCTTGTCAATCTTTAAAACTTTCTTTGAAGCATGGATATATTAAAAACATTTAGAGAACGGCTTTGTTATGGATAACAGCAGTGGCATCTATTACAAGTACACACCCTTCCCTTCCTCTACAGACTTCAGGTATTTAGATGCCATATTCAGTCTTGACTTTACAGGCTCACCAAGTGACCTGAAGAAAGAAGTTAACCTTGTATTAGCTTTCACAGCTGCTTCTGCTGTCCATCCACAAGCCGCAGCCATTAACAATTTCAAATACAATTTCAAGAAAGTTTGCCTGACCTGTCCTAAATTGTACTTGCGTTATGATGCACTTGAAGTCCCCAAATCTCCAACAACAGTAATATAACACATACTAGAATTCAGACAGCTTTGTTTTATGTGAATGAAACAATACAGAATGTTAGTGAGGTTGCAGCAGAAATGGGAATGTGGTAACAGTGCATAATCACTCCCTTAACAACATTAGGCATACAATGTCCTTGACTGAAGAATTCTGGAAAACATTGTATTAAAATGGGTAAAGCTGATCTGAATTCCCACCTGCCAACCTTTCTCAATCTTGCCACTAACTGTAAAGAGGATTTTCTAAGCTTGCAAGTCCCTTTTACAGTCATGGTGGCATAAAAAGCAGTAGGGAAGAGTAGATAGCAGCAGGTAGCAGCAGATACCCTGAGAAGGACTGAAAAACAAAGTACAGGCAAGTTCCTGATCAGTTTAAAGTGGCCTGGGTGCAGAACATCATGTATAATAGCCCTCCGTATGCAACCTCCATTGAGCATTATTCCATGAAGCGCACATTGAAGTAATTTCTGGATACTTTATCATCAGCTGCCAAATGAATCCACTATTTGTGAGGTCACTTTACTTGGCCAATGTTACTGATTGCTTTTAGAATTTTATGTTCTATAACAGCAAAATCTATCAGTGTCTTACTACTTGATTTAACCACTTAGAATAAATATGCCCTCAAAGTCTTTAGTTTGGGGAAAAAAAGTAACATAGTACAGATGCTTTGTATTTTTATTTTACTTTCTTCTACTGAGGGAAGAATTGCAGACATCAACAGTAGTTTGCAGAATAACAAACACCAGGTGCATTGATCTGGGATGCGGATCACCACAAACATCTAACAATCAGGTAGGCTCCTCCACATAGAGGCGTTAGCAGTCCCCATAATTCTGTGCCTAAGCTGCTCTCTGAGGAATACAAGTACCCTCTGTGCTGCCAAAATCCTGTATCTGCACAGTGCAGAGTCCTTGTGCCTTCCTCCAAAGCATTGTTTACTGGTTATTGTTTGTAGACCCGTTCAACCCAGTGAGGGAGAGCAAGTACTACTTCATGAGACCAGATTCTGATTCAGTTATGCTGGTTCTGAACACAAAGCAAAGCCAACTTCTGTTGACCAGCTCCAGACGCTGAATTTGGCCCACTGTTTTACAGGGAATGGATTTCCTCTTCGCACACACGTGTCTGGATTAGTACCTGACACAGTTTTTGTTCTGGAAACTTTATAGCATAGGAGCATGTACCATTTGTGTTCCTACGCATATTTTGCTGCAGCCCTGGGGAAAGGCAGCTGTTCAGTTCAACCACACAATGAAACTGGTTGGGATCTTGGAAGTATGCACGCTTCATGGTAGAGACACAGAACTTCCTGTGATTCCTGAGCAGCATTATTTTTTTCCCCCAAACTGGCAGAACAGTAGGAAAATCTTCCCAAGCTGATTTGTGCTTTCACACATTTGCCATTTTCCATGTTCTGTTGTCAAAACTCTGAAGCAACTAGGCCAGATTTCCACTTTTGGAATATCACAAAACCTCCTGCCTTGAATAACCGTATGTCTCTTTACAACACCACGTGGCACACAGCCTGGATGACAGGATCCAAGCTACACGTCCTGCTCTGTTCCCAGAAATACTTAGCTGTTTAAAATGATTCACATTGCTTTTTGGAGATGAAGACTGGTGAAACTGCCCCTTAGGAAGGATGTCCTTCGCGCAGGGCTAAGTGGTGAGCTCACGTGTATATTCAGGTTGCACTAGCTATTTTTATTCCAGGTTAGTTTGACAGAGGTGGGTTTAGTTCCTGCAGTATGTTATTGGCGTTGGAGAGCTGCTTCACCCCTCCCTCCACATGTTCGGTAGGGGAGCAGAGACCCAGGGGAAAGCCCTGGAGACCAAGGCTCCCAGAAGCTGGTGGCAAAGTTCCCAGCAGGGGATCCACACTTCAAAACCTGCTTCCCGACCACTCTTTCAAAAGTCACATTTGTTAGCCTCTGGGAAACGTGTAATGGTGTGTTTGTTCAGTAAGAGATGAGAATGAAGGGGACTGTACTACTCTGGGCAAAAGCACAGGGAGAAACTTCTGGGGTTTTGTTTTCATACTTTCCCCAACTTTATTTGGGGATTTTTGAAGTATAAGTAGCAAGAACAATGTTGATGCAAACACGACTAATTTCCTTGAAATGGAGAGCAGTACAGCTGCAGCATGTGATACACTGGTCCCTGTGCACATTATCACAAATGGGAGCTATGTTTGATTTCTCTATTTCTGATGGACAGAGCTAAGATCAGATCAATCATGAAGCCTACAGCCACATCTGACAGATTTTTCCAGCTTTATTACTTCAGCAGCCAAAGGGACATCTGGAAGATAATGCTGCACGGCATGCTCATTTGCTACCATTTTGTATATCATGTCTATGTAGAAATGTTATGCTAGGACACAAAGAACCTCTTTGGACACTGGTTACAAGCAAAAATTAAGTAATTAATCCTCAACACAACAAAAAACCTACTAGCGTCTTCAGTTCAGGGAATTTAGCCAACCACAGGAGCAAGAGGGGTGAAAGAGTCGAGGAACTTGTGAAAACTGACTCCCTGAACGATTGGCTGTTTGGGCTTCGCTCACTGAAACTAGTGCATTTTGGAGCACCGATTTTAAAAACAAGAGAGAAAAGGGGGCGGGGGAGAAGGAGAAGGACAAGGAGAAGGAGGAGAGGGGAAAAAAGAATTGCCACAGTCCCAAGCAAATTCAGTTTGTGTTTGCTTTTTAGCACAATTTGTGCAGCATCCCTTCAGCTATGACTTGAAATTTGGCTTTGAAATATGACTCTTGACCACAATGCAGCCAAGTGCGCGAAGAGCAAAAAAGTTTTTCAGGGCAGCAGAGTGATGAGGATGATACCGAGGCCAATCACGCACACAGATACCAGATCTCCTTGTAGTTTTCATTTAGGAAGGATTAGAAGAAGTTCAAAGTCTGAAGCATCGTGTGCCAATTCAAAGTACACTGGTTCGCTGGTGTTGCCTGTTTTAGCGTGTTCCTCCCCCCCAGTATTTCCAGGCCGTACGCTAGCTTAGGGTGCTTACTCGGTGACTTTACCTTACGCCCTGTGCCAGAGGTATCACCACGTACTCAGAACACGTTACACATCATATGCACAAAGTGCTAGCTTTGCTGCCTGTTGCTTGGTAGATTGGGGACAGTGGTATAGCGTATGTAAGGAAAGAAAGTAAAGATGTGGGGAAGGAAACTATTTCGATGCAATGAGAGCAAGAAATGACAGCTTCCTTCCCGTAGCTGCTCATTTCTGACCTTGCAGACCCAGGCCTGAGCTTCTGCAGTTTGCCAAGACGCCCCTCGCTGGCCCTGGGCTGTCCCACTGTTGTCCCATTGGACCCAAGGCAGACAGCACTGATAAGTCATGCTGAGCTTGAGGGGGGCATAAGACAAACTTCTTAAAACTTCCACCGAGCACTTCAGTTAGAAGTTTCTATCAGACCTCTGCACTGCACATGTTCACACAGATCAATGCAGCTGCACATTACTCAACATGTGTGCTTGCCTCTTAGAAAACCAGAACTCAAGCAACAAGGCAGAAACAAGCAGCAAATCACGGAAGGAAAGGACAGCCTTCACAAAGGAGCAGCTACGGGAGCTGGAAGCTGAATTTGCCCACCATAACTACTTGACAAGGCTGAGGAGATACGAGATAGCTGTGAACCTGGATCTCACCGAGAGACAAGTACTTGTGAATCCCTGCCTCCCCAGCCTCTTCTTCCTCCCCCACAACTTCTTCCTAAAGCTAAAAACCAGATATGTTACTCAAGGGTGTGCTTTTGCAATGGCACAGAGATGTTTTCATGCAAAGCCTCCACATTCTTTTAAAACACATTTGTTACAAATTTCTGCAGGCAGCTAATAAATGCAATTATGTTTCTCTAAACTGAAGACTATTTGGGAATAGCTGATGTCTACTGAGCTGTTGTTTACCAGCACCCATTGGTACATACTGATATGCCAAGGCTCAGAGATGGAATATGGATATGATTTTAGGCTGTGATTACCAGGAAATTATTAGAAAGATAGGTGTCTGATACATGCATCCTTCTTGGGTCAGGTAGTATTTTGAGGCGATAAGGAAAGACAAAAACGCCAAGTTCTGTGGAGAGAGATATTTCTGTTCCCTCACTGTGATCTCAGTCAGAGTTTCCTTATCAAAGCTGAGCGGACAATAGAGGAATTGCTCGATTAAGTGACGCAAATTACAACTCCTGAAGCATCAGATTGGATGGACTAAATGTTAAAAGACATTAGATGCACTGTGCCCATTGGACTGAGATGCTTAGCTGACATAAATACAGGTTCTCGGCAAAGCACTTGTACTACCTTTGTGGGTCTCAGAGAAACATCGGCCTGGAACAGTTTAGAAAGAATTGTTCCTGCCTTTGTTAGAGGGATGGATTACTTAAACTTGTGCGGTCCCTTTCACCTTTTCTTCTAGAATCCCACAAAGTATCTGTCTGTTGATACACGTATATATGCACAGGTCTGCTTATGCAGCTCAGATTGAGGCAATAAGTAATTATTTCCTTTTTATCACCCAGGTCAAAGTATGGTTTCAGAACAGAAGGATGAAGTGGAAACGTGTTAAAGGTGGGCAACCAGTGTCCCCACACGAACATGACACAGAAGATGTGGACTCTGCTGCCTCCCCCAGCTCTGACTAGTCCTTGCAGCAATGGGAGAGGAGTATGGAGAAAGTAATTGATCACAAAGTGGATGCAACACTTTTCTGGGTCAGCTACACCATGAGATGATCCTGGTTGCAAAACCTGTAGCCCTGAGTCTTTAAAAGGCGCACGATGCTTTAGGTTACAGACGCAATTAAAGAACGCAGGGGAAAAAAAGCCAAAGGAGGGCATGATTTTGATTTTTGTCTGAATAAACTGAACTGTGTCTAGAATTGTCTTACTACCACAGATACGTCTTCAGAATAAAAGCTAACAAACACTGAATATAAAATAGGAGTAATGAGTCTAGGCTCTCAAACACTCAGAAAATACAGGTTGTCAGTCAGCAAGTGATAATGCAACTGTATTCTCATCCAACCTTGCCCTGGTCAATCTATTTATTCTGCATTTGGACTTGACAAGGCACATTTTCCTTGTGCCTTATTTTAAGAGAAATAAATACTTTGATAGGCACTGATTTTTCTTATGATGTGAACTGAACACATGTGTAGCTAGGCAGTAAGATTACAAAATAAAAATTTGAGACCAAAACTACATACACAGAATTCTGCTTACCAGTTTCAGAAGAGATGGCTTTCACATTGACAGTCCAAGAGGATGGGTGCCTTGTTGATGGTAGCAATTTGCAGAGGGAGATTTCTTCCAAGCTTACTGTAGATCCTGAAATTAAATTGCTAGATCTCAGTTTCAAATATTTTTTCAAAGCAGTCATTTCCAAATGTCACAGCAGGTACAGCAGAGACTAAGCCCTCAGCAGAATTGCTATCACTATTTTGTTTTCAACATTGAAATCTATTTAAGTAAAGGAAAACTACTCTAGTGCTGCATTTCCTTTGGATTTATGGACTCTGGAAATGCATGGTTTTCTTTATGAATTCAGGACTGTCAGGAGAAGCAGTAAACAATGTTATCTGGAGTGATTTAACTGAGTTTACCGTCTACAAATTCTCATTTCATTTTTCATTGGAGACAAAACTTTCCTCTGAATAAGCATGTAGATGTGTATATTTAAATTACGCATAAAACCATCTGTTAATCTAGGTATTGTGTGGATTTACACTCATTTCTTAATGTATTCTAAATCAATATCTGGATTTATGAAATTCACAGTTCAGTGACCAATCTAGCCTGTTTTGCAAACTTCCCATTAATAGGTTATTCTTTGTGAAATTTTTATTTTTTAGTGTTTGCATCTGATCAAATATTTCATACACATGAATAAGATCTGTGCTTTCCAAAACAGGAAACTTATTGTGTCTTTGATCACCTCTGTGTTTGACAGGATTTGAGGACACCAAGAAACTTTACCAGCAACCTTTAAAGCCACTAAAGCTGACACAGTTAACTGTGTCTGCAACTAGCCCATACTTCTAATAAAAATAAGATGTAAAAGAAGCTTTCCAATACAGAATCATAAACTGCACTGGCACCACCAGAAATCTTAAGAACACTTCCACTTGAAATTATGCCCCCTTTCAGCCAAAACTTGTAGTATATGAATTTATGAAGTTTTAAACATAGTGTCTGTTTCCATTTCTTTTTTCTTTTTATTTAATGTACTAATGCCGTATTTTAAACAAATTTTTACACTAGCATGTTGCATTATGACTATTGAGAATACTCAAACTTTGGTTTAAATATTTGAAAGGTAACCATTATTTGCAGCTATGGCATACTATCTTCCTTCCACCTTACTCTGAAGCATTGTTCTTGGGGTTTAATGTGGACTGCAGATATGCTGGATATAAAGCTGCCTACCTGGTTGATATGTTTATAAAGTTATCTGTGGCTATTCCACTTGTAAAAGACCTCAAAATAGATAAATACCAACTTTTTCTTGGGGGGTGGGGTGTAACAGAGATGCTGTATCCTTTCCAAAGAGCTGATTACTGTGTCTACTAAGAAAAAACATCCATAACATTCCTTCTTTAACATTTCCAAACTCTATTTGACAGATTAAAAAAATTAATAGTTTAAAGTATATATATGTGCAAAAACAAGTTAAAAAAAAGGATTATTTTAAAAAGAAATTATTTAAAAATAAAGAAACTTGAGAAGTGAAAAGCTATGCAAGGTATTTTCCACTTCAAACCAAACACAGTAGGCAGAATGGAGAAGGGAGAATCTCTCATTTAAAAAAGTCATTAAATCTATTACGTATTTGACAAACCAAAGATTGGGAATTCTTTCAGTTTTCCGTGGTGACACTAAGCATCAGGCTGTCCTTACTGATGTTTATGCACAGGGAAATAAGGGCCTTTCTTTGCAGAACATTCCTCGCTAGCTTGAGGGACAAGGCACCTTGAAGCCAGCCCTCTGCAGCAGCAGCAGCCGCTTCCCGCTCACCACCCAGCAGGAGAAGGAGCTAGCTGTGCTGCTGTATGGTTTCCCACACCGTACTACTTGCAGCATGCCTACAACTCTTACCCACCACGGACAAAACAAAGCACACATCCCACCCTCCCAAAAAAGAGAACTGCATCACTGATCACAGCATGGATGCAAACATATGTAAATCCTGTGAGTGTATTCACAGAGGGGTATTCTGGTTACTTCTCGGACCAGACAGACAGATTTCAGCAAGTACTGTTACCCCTGGAGAGTCTACCTATCTATCTGCAAAAAAAAAAAAAAGTGCACTTTGTCACCCTAAGCTTAAATGAATGCTACATTTAATGCAAATTAATGAACAGTTAAAATAACAAGGAGTATGCATGTCATCTGTCTGAGCTAGGTCTACCAGTGCCTCTTCAGATCTTTATGGTAAGGAAGCACTACCCTCAGTTTCCTCCCAGGATATTTGTGAGTGAATGGTACAATATTTTGATGGGAGATCTTGGAGACAGGAAGCTATGGCCAGATCCCAGTTACTCCAGCAGCAATAAGCTGAGGTCTACTACGACGGAGCATTATTATTTGGGTTACAAACCTGACATTAATAACAGGTTGATAACCTCACTATTCAGGTTACATAAAACTAGTTTGCTAAAAAAATTGCCTATGCACAGATGAGAAGCTACAGTTTCCTGTAACTTTAAGACCAGAAAATGTCTATGGCTCTGCTTAAACCTTGGTGCCTTCTGATTAAGCTTCTGAGTAAATTGAGCTCTTGGGAAAGACTGAAGAAAGCTGGTTTTGTGAAGAACTGTGCTGCTAACTCAGACATCCTACCCTCATCTCCAGGAACACAAAGCCCTGTGGGGCAGGAGTTCTTTGTTATTCATTTCCTTGTAAGCTCTTAAACCACACACTGTACATCACCTCACTGCCTCTCCCCAGTGCGGTTAGAAAGTCTGCAAGCTGCAGAAGCAGCTGATTTTGTGACGAAAACTTTGGGGCCCTTGGCTACCGACATAAACCAAAATCAGCTCCTCACCCAGAAAGAAGGCTAACAAATCTTCCCTTTCAAGGAAGCTGTCAATGGTAGTATATTGCATCCTAATTCACTTAAAAGCCAGTCAATGGGATCTCAGTTCATACCCATAGTTATGGCTCCTAAACAGTTCTTGCTCTGGCTTTTGAGAAATAAGGTACGAGTCACCTGTGAGATCATTTTATGCTTAGGCAGTTTCTGCATGAACCCATCTGCTTATTCTATGACTTCAGTGTTTTGCGAAGGAACATTTCACTCCTGACATCAAAGCGTTTGACCCCTGAACTTCTGGTGCCAAGAACCTTTCAGGCAAAGTCTGTCGTCTGGGAGCAAAATCTCTGACCTGCAATTATTTTTCACAGAAATACACATCAGGCTTTATTCTCCTCACAGAAGGGCAATAAGCTACCTGGGGATGTTTGGCAATCCTCCCCATGCCCGATTCTCAATAAATAATCCAAGCACACAATCACCCATGGAAAATCACAACATCGGAAAGGTCTGCCAGGTCTTCCACAGGAAGCACATGCAGGCGGAGAAGCAGGACTTTCTGCCCATGTAAGGCCAGCGCAATAGCCCACAGGGAATGGGGATATCTGTATAAACACAAAAATATGTGCTGTAGCCCTTTGTATCTGCGTTACCTCTTCTACATACAGGAAGAGAAGCACTTTCCTTAGTCACAGATTTATAGACATTTTATCTACCTAGCCAGATGCCAACATAGCATAGGCCCTCATTTGTTTTACATCGTTTCTGTATCCCATGACTCCTCTGTTGCTAGTAGTTGCTCCTCAGTTTCTCTGCGTCTTTCTATGGCATTAGGCTAGTGATTTTTCCAGTCAACAGAGGTACTTGGACAACTTAAAAATAATCCAAAGATGACTAGAGAAAGCATGTACTCATGTGTGCATACACCAGATGAAGTCTTAGACAGGTCCACAAGCCCACTAGAAAAACTTTAGGCGGTCCATAACTTTGAAGAATTACTGAATTTCAATGTCAACTACATAATCACTATCCCTAACCCCTCACCCCTCCAGCTAAATCAGCTTATTGGAGATCAGGAGACTTAGCAGCAATGGTATGATTTTAGAAGATGCTGCTGCTATGAATTCCTGATCTAGTTTTCTAGCTGTTGTCTAAGAATAGCATCGCATGGTTTTTAACTGAGTAACCAACAGATCTAGACTTCTGCAGTGAGCTCTCCAATTCATACACAAGTAAGTATTTACTCATCTGGGGCTTTTTAACGACGTCTTATATGATTCAAAGGACACAGGTAAAAGGCCTTCCAGAAAAATAACACGATTCCCTATTATTCACTCTTGACAAATTCCCTTGAGAAAGGGGACTGAATTTTGTACTTTGAGACAATGAAAGAAAAAAAAAAAAAAAGCACTACTGCAGTACAGCCAGATGAACCCATAGTAGTTAGTTCAATGCCCTGTTAAGGCAGAAGGGAAGCACTCCAAGCTTGCTACTTTTGTTATGGGTACTGCATTGCAAGGACAAGACTTGCAGTTAGTCATTTTTTGGCCAGGTTACACACTGGAGAAAGTCTCTAGCTATTGCCTGGAGTTAGATGGTACTTATTCAGGAGCTATATTGCTGGAAATTTGAATACCTGAATGAATATAGAAGCTTGCCAAAGATAAAACAAAACATAAAAGCGATTGATTTAAAATGTCCTGGTCATTTTTATTTATTTACTTTGGTCACTTTTTAAGTCAAAATGTTTTCAGACCTATTACAGTTGTCTCATAGAGATGACACTATACACCATCCAGTCAAGTGCTTCAGGGCAATTTTACAATAATAGCTAGTATTAATAAAATAGATATGAAGCTAGTAACTGTTAACTGTCAGTCTAGCTGAATCTGTGTACAGCTCTGAAATTACTATACTATTAAATTACAATCCCTTTGCAGTTTTCATGTTGGCCTCACCTGTTAATCCTCCAAGCGTTGTTTTCAGAGCTGAACAATAAAGGTTGTCTTTAAACACCTGAGACAAGCTTTATTCAGAAGAACTGTTTCAAAAGAAAGGATAATTAAATTCCTTAGAAAAGTAACTCCTCAGAGTGGAACAACATTCCGGTATGTTTCCTCTGCATGTGTGTCTTACCAGACTGTTACTATTATCAATTGAATAAGAAAAGGATTTTGTAGAAGAAACCTATTGCATCCTAGATCCAAGGACTAAAACTGGATTTTACGTATGTGCCAAAGTGCTGCTGTGCTTGGCTATATACCATCCACCTCATGACAAACCAGATGTCTGCAAGGCCTTACTGCCACGCCAGGAACTCTAGCAGTAACAAAAAGCTCTTTCCTTCTTTTGCTTTTCTGCAGCACAGACCTCTCATGAGAGAGTCCTGTCTGTGTTGCAGAGTAAACCAGATTCTTCTATTTATAGTCTGGTTTAGTACAGGAGCAAGGAGAAATCCAGCAATAACAAAGGACAAGTATTCCTCAGGAGTGGATAACGGGGTAGGTGATCCACTGGAACATATATATTTTCAATGGTTTGATGATAGTGAATTCACAGTAATAATTTGTTTCTTTTTTTTTTTTTTTTTTTGCTAGAACATACATGGTTACCAAAGCTCGTCTAGCCCCTGAGAGCTACCTGTCCTATGTAAAGAGATACTCAGCAATCACTTGTAGTAAAGAAGTTCTTCCTTACATCTAATCTAAATCTTCCCTCTTCCAGTTTAAACTGTTGTCCCTTATTCTATCACTATGGGCCCTGGAAAAATAACTCCTGCTGCCGCAAATCTCTGTCTCTCTGAGTAGGACCCCTTCTCTGTCAGGATTACAAGCTGGTAAAAGGCCTAAGGAATGGACACTTGCTCACAACTGCACTTTTCACCAAGGCTGGTAATAAAAAGTGCCCAATAAAAACATGACACTTCCTTTTTCATAAGGTATTACTTAAGTGGATATGACTGTATTTCATCATGGAGACAGCAAAGCAAAAAATAAGAAGCAACAGCTCTGTTTCCCTTCCAACACTTTTTAAAGCTGTGGCATATCCTTGCTAATGTTTTGTTAAACCACCTGCTTGTACTTTTCCCTGACAGTGTAAGAGGCAAAGACGGTGGAGGGAAGAGTTGAGCACCCCAAGGGTGAAACTGAATTGGCTGGCTGTAACTCGCAGAAAAGCTGTGATACCTTCTACATCTCCTCCAAGAGGCTTATTGCAAAGGTTGAGAAAATAAGGTGCTAAGAGAGAGCAAGCAAGACGCATCTAGTGGCTGGCTGGCTGTAGGATTTGCTAAGCAGAACCACTGCTCTTTGTCCAAAGACATTTGTGACCCTTCTGAGGCAGATGATCATTCCCTTCCCCCTGTGCACAGCACGTCTGAACCAGTTACGATCACACAGCTAAACATTCATGACCTGCCTTTCCTCAGCTGCTTTTCCTGTTACAGTTTTCTCCTGCGTAGTAGGTACTAAAGTTGTGGAAGCTGGACAATGCCTCTCTTTGTCACGTAGGCTATCTAGCACCGGCATTCAGAAGCGTTGGGGGTCGGGGATGAAAGAAACCACCAGAGAATGTCTTTTTGCAAGCGTCCTCAAACCTGCACAATTGGGGGTTGAGCAGGCAACCCAGAGTCCCTTTGTAGCTGCGTGTGTTGTAGTGGCTACAGCACTAAGAGGGCCACAATTTGGCACTAGAGCCTCTAGGCATCTCCTCTTCTAAAGCCAGCCTCAATAACAGGGTCGCAGACAACTTGACACTTGCATCCTGGGTCTAGTTTAAGATTTTAAAATAATAGACTACTCTGTTTTTATCATTTTCAAGCAAAGTGCAGATATTTGGGGCTGGAGTTCAGTTTCAAGCCGCGATGCGTCAGCTCCAGCTATGAGATTTCTCCTGCTAATTAATTGCAACTTAGAGACAAATCTGATTTAGTCTGTATGAAGTTGTGAGCAGATGATAAAAGTATATTAATTGACATGCAAATTCAGTCACACAAAACTAAATGGTCACGAGAGGACCCTGTGTTCCAGTTGGCTTAATCTAGGGAAACATCAGTCATTTCAAAGATGAACAGATAAATGTGGCATAATATATTCGTGATTGATCGGTGGAAGGGTAAATAGGACTACCACAGTTCTACTATTAGGGCAGTGTATCTTCTAGAAAAACATATGTTGGTGCAGATCCTTATAGCACATCAATCTAAAGAAGGTGGTAGAGCTTAATACCGCTAATGTGGATGGACAGAAGAGAATACACATTACCTTTTTGAAGCTATGATAATTATATCATGATCATAAAAAAACAGCCAGTCTTAGAATGAGGACAACAGGGCAGTGCAGAGCTTAGCAAGTCTCAGAGAATTCTAAGCCAGTCTCAGGAATTTATGTCAAGCCTCATTTTCCAGAAGCCTGAGACAGGTCTCCATCTTGAAAAAGAAGCTAACAGAGATTTGCCAAAGGAAATTTTTAACAAGTCCAAAAGGGCATCCAGAAAATGGTCAAGATTAGCGCTTTGGGTGCATCTCAAGTTTCCTATAAGGTTACGCTTGACTGCTTGCTCTCTAGTTTGACCCATAAAGTCTCTAATAAATCCTCAGGCAGTTTATCTTACAGAGGAAATGGGAGAAATCATACCATCCTCACTGAGCCAGCTGTGCACATTTGGGTGGCAAGCATATGAACGTTAAGAGGTTCTCTCTCTTTTGACTTTATAAACAAAGATAAGCAGTACGGGTGAGCATTGCTGGGTACACAACCTGCATAACCAGCTTAAGTTATCCCCCAGTTTGCGAGTTCTGAAAATGACCAAATGGAACTCACGCCTCTTCCAACGTGCTACTTTGACACATTCCCAAGAACTCCATACGATGCTATCAGCTAATGAATTGTAGTCACAAAATACATATAATGAAAAGAATGCCAACTATGAAGAAAACCTGCGAAAAAACCTGGATGCTTCTTTTTCTATATTTAATAACTTGGAACAGGAATTTGTCAAAAAAAAGTAAAATGCAAAGATGCACAGCAAAAGCACAATACGTATCTATACTTATATATATCTAGAGAGAGAGAAAGAGCACACAAAAGGTGTTTGGTATGTGATGACTTCTGGAATTAAGATGAATCCAATCTGGAAAAAAAAAAATCAAAATCCGTATTTCACAAAGACACCCTTCTTATTAAAAATCACTTTGAATTCTTTAGATAAAAGCAATTAAGTTGGCATTTCAAGTCTTTCCTCTGACATTGCAGCACCCAGTTTCAGCTGTTTGGAGTACAGAGAGGTCTTTTCAAGATGAGTTACACGAATCCAGGGTAGCTACCTGCATGCTCTTTCCTACAGCCTGGCCTGTTCTCATTATTCAGTGTTACTCTACGCTGGCAGCATCTATCTATCTGCACTCTTTATGGTATGGCTATGGTAAGGTGGGTCTCTAGACATGCACTGGCAATGATAGCCTAAGCTCCTGTGACAGGAAATGCTTTGGATCCTTATTTTAAAATAAGGATAACCTTATTTTACTGAGTAATGAGAAGGAGAGGAGTCCCACACAGGATATGATTGTGTTCTGTCAAACTTTATTTCAGAGTACTTCTTGGCCGAGACGTAATCTAAATCTTCAGTTGTAGAGAGTTACTGTCTCAGCTGTTGCATATTTGGTTTCTGCATATCTTTTCTCATCAAGCTGCGTGGTTAGTGTTGGATAAAACGGTGCCAGCTCCAAAAAACCACACAGTTTATGGTTATGCCACAGGACCATGGATTGACACTGTAAACACTGCTAGAAGAGCTATGTCTGAATTCTCAGCTTAAGCGATAAACATAGGCAAACATGCTATAGCCAACTATACATGTGGACTGAAAAGGTACAAGCAACCTATGCCTTCTAGAGGAAGCTCCCACTGTTCTTTGATTAGCTGTGCAGTATCAGGAGATAGTGCAGATGCCCTAGATAGCATGTCTAGATATCCCATATAGTTTAGAATATTCCGTATTTCATTGCCAAATCCCACGGTCCCTATAAAAGCAATTGTGATACTGCTTTTTCCATATCCAGGAGTAACACATATCTTTTCTAGATCTAGCTAAGGGAAGCAGGTATCTTACGCTAATAAACAAATGATGCAGCAATTCTGACAACAGATACTTTACAGCTACTGAGCGCTGTCTGTACAGATGATGTGTGCAAGTGTGGCCAGAAAGGGAAAAATCTTTGGCACATGGGTTGAGTCTGCATACAGACACACATATTTCTGGTCGTGTCGTGAGAGTGTGGCCCTGCAACTCCCCTGGTTAGTGTTTTCTTCTTACCAATTGTGAAAGCAATCCTGCAGTTTCTTTCAGAATTAGTAGCTCTCCCTTTCCACCTCCAAAGGCCAAGTGTGATCATGTCTTCCTGGGTCTAGGGGAGTGGCACCAAGCATTAATCTCTGCTGAGATGCTGCTCTGCTGTAGAAACAACAGTCTGTCAATGTAGTGTAGGAAAAAAAAAAACCCAAGCCTGCCGTTTTTCTCTTTTCACTGGATACACCTTATCACATGGCTAGAAAAGCCTAATGTTTTGTTAAGGAGTGCAAAGGTTAACGCACACCAGATGGCAGAGAAACCTATTTCTGTGGAAGCTAGAGAAGAGTTCAGCAGAAAATACACCAAGCTAGAAATCTAGGGAAGAACAATCAGAGGTTTCTCAGCATTTTACACAGAAAAAACCCCAACCCTGATCTGAATGCAAACTGTTGAAAGTCCTACTGCCTCTTAAAGTTCTGTAAAGCTGCCACGTCTCGTGGAGCATCACGTATGTTTTACATAACTTGTCGGGCTATGGGCACCTTGGCAATTGGCATGTGTATGACACGCTGTGGAGACATGTAAAGCCCTCACTTAGGGCATTCCGCTAGCTGCTCAGCTCACACACAGCCATTTTAGCTTCACAAAAAGAGCAGTGGGAATTACACGCTTGCGTTTAGCAACGACTAGGTTTTTAGGGAGAGTGAGCCATTATTACTGACATGAAAGCAGTGGATTTGGGGGTGGCCAGAACTCCACTTGATCACCTTTATCTCATGATTCTGTTGTCACCCAAAACAGACTAGCTCACCTCCTAGCCAAGAACTCCTATGCTCCCACCTTTCAACAGTTTTTCACACCCCAGCCACTGGGAAATGACTCATTTCTCCCCATTCACAGATGAAACAGGTCTGGAGGCAGAGCTGTCCTGCTGCTCCCTGCCTGGCGCACACCCCAGCTGGCATGCGGGGTGCTGCAGGGAACGCAGCTGCACCCAGAGCACGCAGGTGGCATGCAGGGTGCCTGGTAGCTACTGAAAGTGCACATTTCTCCTCCAGTTCTCCTCCAGCCTCCCAGCCTGTCAGGAGCTAATGAGGAGAGTCCTTAAAGCCCCCACATGCACGGTCCTCCTCACTGCGGGGCCATGGTGTGACTAACAAACCAAACCCTTCAGTTCACACTGTCTGGAAAACAAGGGAGCCCTTTTAGGAAACACTTCACAGCCAGAGATTTTGGCTGGGTCATATTCTACATGAGCAAAGCTTACAAATCCTACTTCCCGTAGAATTTCCTACGCACAGAGACAAGCACACACAACGGATCAGGGCAGCTTACAGAACAGACACACAATTTTTCAATTACCCCACTTTCTTCCCCTGCCTCTAGCAGTGCTCATATTAAGTTTCATCAGCCACTATCTCATATTTTGGGTAATTCCCTTCCCTTGAGGAAAGTGTACAGCCCCCTCAAGAAATATTATATGTCTGCATTAGCAACTGGACTCTGGAACACTGGATCCACGCAGCATTTCTACGCAGATAGACAGGAAATCCATTTTCTTCCAGTGATCACACTAGAAGGGCTTCTGTCTAACTGGAACTTGCCTGGTGTGGCTGTAAAATAATCTCAGCATCAGGCTATCACCTTTCAGGCTATATTTGTGAATTATGATGGGGCAGTTTCCACTGCAGTACCGGGTATGGGCAGGGATCTGCAGGGCCCTACAGCTTTTCCCCTCTCTCTCCACACACAATGCCACATTGTTTTAATTTCTACATGAAGGAAGGGTTTTCATACAGGACCAGACTTTTCCAACACTATTCCCTCTCTCTATACTGTAATTTTTTATTTTATTTATTTAAATAACTTTTACACAAGGGTAAGCAGCCAGTTGTCTGGAATCTCCTTCAGGAAAAGATTGCAAAGAGATAACGGGAGTAACAGAGAGGATGGTGACTTCATACTGTGGAGGTTTGAGTCATGTTTCTTTTCTTTAAAAAAAAAAAATTAAAAGAATTTTTTTTCAAACCTCCCTCAATCATGCTGTGGGTCCCTGGCTTTGGAGCAGGAAACAGACGTGTGAATTGACACTTACGCTTTCTTACAGCCTTCGACTTTTATTCCAGTGAAAGATTCCAATGCCCCACACTCATACCCCATGATAATCCGTCACCCAGAATCCCACATGCAGAGTATTTCCTACACTTGGGAATTCATCAGCAGGTGAGCGTTGGCCCAGCAACGCTACGGTGAAGTCGATGATGGGAGAGACACCAGGAAAAGGATTGTTTCCTCCTTTTAATACTCACCACAAACATCCTTTACAGTTTTATACTTTTATCCACCTTTTATTCTATAGTTCTATATTTTGACTCTTTTCTATATATCTACATTTCAACCCTTTCTATTCTATATATCTCTCAAGAGGAGTGATGTAACTGATGAGGATCTGCGCGCAGTTTCCAATTTAGAAAAAGAAAAACCTATCAGATCTAATTTCATTGCTTCATCCACTTTCCTTAGCTGCAGGGAGGGAGGAGGACAAACCTCCGGTCCCAGTGTCAGGATCACTAACAAATCTGGCCAGGAAGTTATTCTCCAGGGAAAAGAAGTATCACTCTCCATGATAATTATTCACAATTGTTTCTGTCCAAAGTTAATTGAAAAGGAGATTCTGGGAAAGAATGTAGCTCAAGAAGCTGAACTTCATTCAAGTGTTTTGCGATTTCTCGCTCACGTCAAGTTCTGCTTGCACCCAAGGTCAGCCCCTACTCTTCTTTCCTTCAGTGTGACTATTTTAAGCTAACTTCAGCCGATGCTTGTGTATCATTAGCTGATTTTTGCTCAAGGGATCTAATTTAATGTACTCAGACCTGACTGCAATGTCCAGCTTTACACCTCGTTAAAAGAGGAAATAATACAGCATTTCCATGAAATTTATGGCAGGGAAACTCCTGATTTTCACAAAAAAGCTGGAAGCAGGCCTTCAAACAAGACGAGAGCAAGTAAAAATAAAGAACACTACATTCCCAATAGGAAAGACACAGAAGTTGCATTCCCTGATTATTCGCCTTTAAATGTTCTAATGGTTGCTACCCTTATTTGTGACAGGTGGAGTCCGGAACAGAACCCGAATGCAACCATGAGAGGAATCTACTCCTACTTGGTCCTCAGGCAGGCAGATCGGTATGCTACCCTCTCCCTGCCAGCGCTTGGGGTGAGCAAGCCTCACAGCTCCTCCGAGCTACAACAGCCACCGCAAGCACTTGAAACACCACAGAGCCTGCCTCAAGCGCTCCCTGGACGGCTCAGCCATGCAGGTATTGCGCGCCGTGCGTCACGGGTGGCGGGCATCTAAAGATTTGCTTACAGGCGTGACCGACCCGGCTGCGTAGAGCCTGTACTAGACACACTGGAAAGAAGGTGACGAGCCAAACAGTAGTCTGTCAGACCTGGCAGGGCATTCTCACACGCTGGGAAGGAGAAAGACAGAAAGTTTAAGAGAATTCTGGCATTACGTGGCAATAAGGAAAACTTTTTAAAACCCTAACAAACAGAACCCTCATTTTTAAGAGCTTACACTCCAGTACCAGCGTATCGCCTCTCCTTTTCTACCTTTCTGAAACAGCACTAGCTCACATGCTCCTTTATGTCAGATTTCTCATGAACAATTATCAATGTATTCTATCTGTATGCTTCACATCAGTTTTTAAATATGTTATAGGATCAGTCTTACACACAATGAGAGAAGGACAACAGTGCCTCTCTTTCGCATAGTGTGTGGTTGCCTGCTGGCTGCAAAGATGGTACCTCTCTCCTAAGCGCCCAAGAACGGCTCGTCAGCCCTGCCAGAAAGAGCAGAGCAGAGGCAGCTGTGTGCAGCTCTAGGAAATGGCTGGGGGATTTAAAAAGGAAAAAAGAATTCCGATATATATTCTTAGTCATAGGGCTGGTTTAGTTTAAACATTTCCAGCAAACATTGGATAGATATGTATCCAAGACTCTGTTCTATGCATTCTACCAAGAAAACTATACAAAGTAAAAAATAAGCCTTCTTATTTAAAGGACTAGCAGCATGGACCTGTGTCAGGCTACTCACTGCCTTCGAGTGTCCTTTAATTTACCTGGATCGAGTTATAGCAAAGTGATAATAAAGCTCTTTAAAGTATCACCTTAAAAAATAAATCTATTAAAAAGAGAATGAAGTAATGAGATGAGAAATTGTCTCAGGGAAACATTTTAGGCACATCTCTCCCTTGTTTATTTGCAGAAGAGAACAACAGACACAACTGGGTTATGTTTTACATTACACAACATAAGGGTCTGTGGCATTCCTGTCTGCACTGAAGACATGTTTGCACGGTTAGGTTCCATTATGAATCTGTTTAATATCCTGTGAATGCTCAGAGTCCTTTGCACACCCAAGGCAGGAAGTCTTTAATGCACACACTGAGAAGACATTTCCAACCATTCAAATGTTAGATAAATAAGTATGAATAAAGTCATTCTAACGTTAGATAAATAAGTATGAATAAAGTCATTCTACTGCAACAATTAAATACTTCTCATGCTTTTGCAAAATTTCTTAAAGGACAAGCCTCCCAATTCTAGCAGAGTTGTTCATAAAGTCTGAGAAAGCCATAAGGGCAACAAACTCAGTGGAAAACACTGCAAGTCATTTACCCTTTGCATTTTGTAGCACCATGAGACATTAGTTAAGATCGGAGCCTCACAGTGTTCAGCTCAGAGCAGGCCTTGTCTCAAAGGCATTTTGTCATTTAAAATAGGTAAGTATTGAGAACAAAGTAAAAATAGTCCTACGTACCCTCCCTCTCTAACTGTAAAGTGGGGACTTGTCCAATGCTAGAAGAGGGCTAATAAGGGAACTGAGGCATCTGGAGCCTTTGTCCAGTAACTCAGTGACAATACTATTCTTATCCTGATGTTACTATAAGGAATGACTGTACTCATCTTTGAGAGATCAGAGTCTGGCCCACAGCATCTCATTAGCACTTATACGTAATTTCTTTTGTAATTATTTTCTTTTTGCATTGTAAGCATGCCTCAGCCAGTAACAAGTTGAGAGAGCAGCTGGGGAGCAAGTCGTGCCTGAAACTTTCTAGAGCTGAAGATGAAACCACATATAGGGGTCAAATGTTCCGAGGCCAGTCAAAAGCCTGTCCTTTGGAGACCAGCCCCTGATGTTGAGAAACAGTTAAAACAGTCGCAGAGGGATCTAGATAGTTTCGAGCACTGGGCAATCATCAATGTCATGAAACTTAACAAGAACAAATGCTGGATTCTGTTCCTGGGAGGGAGTAACGCCATGCACAAGCATAAGTCAGGAGAGTCAGCAGCGTGCCCCGGCAGCCAAGAGGGCAAACTGCGTCCTGGTGGGCGCCAAACATCTGCCCCACCATTTTAAGGACAGTAAGGTGCTTGAACCATCCAGAGGAGGGCAACAAAACTGGTCACGGAGTAGTGTCCTATGATGAGCAGCTGAGGACTTCAGGCTTGCCTGGTTTGGAGAGAAGGGTGCCGAGAGCAACCTCATGGCTCTCTGCGGCTTCCCAAGGAGGGAGCAGGGAGAGGCAGGGGCTGATCTCTCCTCCCGGGGATCCAGGGACAGGACGCCTGGGAATGGTTCAAAGCTGCATCAGGGGAGGTTCAGACTTGACATTAGGAAACATTTCTTTACCGAGAGGGTGGTCAAACCCTGGAACAAGTTTCCTAGAGAGGTGGTCAATGCCCCAGGCCTGTCAGTTTTTAATAGGCATTTGGACAGTTCCCTTAATAATGTGCATTAACTTTTAGTCAGCCCTGAAGCGGTCAGGCAGTTGGACTAGGTGACCATTGCAGCTCCCTTCCACCTGAAGTATTCTAGTCTAATCTAGTCGCAGTTGCTGCACCATCCTTTACATATGTGAAGAATATAAATCACCGTTTGGAAAACAACACAAGGGTAATAATGTTGGATTTGGAATCCATGTATAACTTCAAATATGAAAATTGGCTTGAATTTTCACTTTCCTTCACAGTTGCTAGGGCCAACTTGACTAGCATTATTTTTAGGAGAAAAATGAGCTCTTTTTTTACAGTCTTCTCTCCGCGGTAATTTCATCGTGTCTCTGCCAGAATCAAGATGAGGTGATGCCAAGAAAAAGGATGAGCTCATTGCATTTAACACTACAGGGTTTCATAAATAAAAACTATTGAGAAGTAGGCAATGGTATACAACTGGGTTAAAGGCAGGTAATTCTTATTGGAAACAAAAGTAAAATGCTTTATTCTTCAGAAGTGAAACTGGCTGGTAATGCTGACTGTGCATTTCTTGAAATACTAAATAACCTATCCCACCACTTGCCAGACTGGGACACCACCCACTAATGGCCATATTTATCCGTCCTACAGCTGCTTAAGGCAGAATGATCTTCAAACACACTGAATGTTGGCAGCTCTGACTTGCTTTCATAACATTTGTTCCTGTTTTATATAATTTGAAATCAGGCCATTGCTGAAGTCAGTGAAGATATAATTATAAGGGCATGCGAGAAGATGATGCACATATTTTAAACCATACCTGTGTACTTTATACACAGCTTAAGCCTCAGAATTTAAAGCATGGTCATGGACTGTAAATGCTGCAGTGTTTGAGATGCCTCCGCCTCCACTGCATGCTACTGGCAGCATTGCAAGCTGCTTTTCTCTTGCTCTGGGGTGTCCACTGGGCTTTTAGGTGCAGAACTGCAGAATGCAGACCATAAATGTATTCCTTAGAATATCTGGGACTTTGCAAGAAGCTGTTCAGGCACAACAGGAAGAAGGTTGACCGGGTGCCTGCCTTGATTGTTTGCCAAGTACTGGAATTATGTATGTTTATTAAAGTATGTTTAAGTGCATACTGCTGCTCAGTTCAGCCTCTGCTCTCCTCTCTGAGGATTTCCTCTGGGCACTTACATCTTCTGTTACACATGTTAAACATTCTCTTTAAGGTTAGTTGTTGCTACCCCAGCAGGGATGAAGGCAAACGCAAGTGACTGGTGTTTGCAGAGTAAGTTATGTGTTCAAATTGCTAACTTCCAGCTCCCTGTGCAGTCGGTGAGGAAAAGTTAGCATACTGCACCACTGTTGTGCGCCAAGAATTATGTCAGAAAACACAACTATCTATTCACACTCAGCCCGAAATTTTTCTAGTTTTAGGACTTGCATATAAACAAATTACTATTCCAAAACGTAAGCTCTATATTTCTACCCTGGTTCCAGTTTGCAAAGGCCTATTCTGCAAAGGCTTCCTTTTTTCCATGCTCTGTAAAGTCTATGCCATAACCACTAATATATTAATAAAGGATTTTGGTGGTCTGCTGCAGTCTAGGATGCAAGCTATCTGCAAGGTAGAAGCATTAGAAGTGTTGAGCTTCAGAGTCACAGGCAGTATAGACATTTCCTTAGCTAGATCTTTCCTCAAAGGGCCTTGTGCAGCTGTGATTCAATTCTGCATCTCTCCATCTTATTACATGGACTTTTTAAAGGAGAGGGATCTATGGTATCTAGGAAACTTCTTCTGCTGGTAGTCCTTAGAGAACTGATCTGATTGCCCTTCCATAGGGAAGGAATTTCTGATTATTCACCATTATTGTATTGTTACCGCACTTTTATAACTTAATATTAAATGAACGAGATAAAATTTTTGTTTGCTAAAACAAAATAGTGAAAACAGTTAATTATAAGAAAGAGTCATTTGGATTTTCCTGTTCAAATTCAAGGTATAAATTCTCAGCCTCTGGAATGATGGATTCAGCACCCTTTCCACACCTTGTTGATTTCTGGGTCACACTGAGCTCAAAAAGTTCTTGTTCTACAGAACAATGAATCCTTCTCAGTGGTGCTGTGCTAGTTCAGTAGAATCTCTCAAAGCTGAGAGATCTGTCGACCATCACCTCTCCAGCAGTGCATTTTCTAAGAAAGCCAGGGGCACAGTCTCTTATACAAACTCCATGCAATCTTTGCAGCATGTTGCATAAAAATGAAGGACTCTTCAAGAGGGAAAGACAGTTCCAATATCTATAACGCACATCTGTGCTCACGATGTGTTTGACTGGTTGGCTGGATTTTTGCACAATGGCTTGGACAGGTATGACTAAATCATTTTATGCAAGACAGGTAGCCATAGGTGTCAAAGATTGCCTCATTCTCTATGTGACCAAAATTTAAATAAAACTGAAAGACATATAGTTTTCCTTTATCCTTATGAAAATCCTTTAGCTATGCTGCCAAGAATCCCATAGCTCCTATTTAGAAAGCAATAGGAAGATATGACCCATTCCATCACCTTCGCTCTTCCTGCAACAGAACTGGATCACAGAGTCCCCTGTGACTTTCCCAGTGGTGTCTGCGCCAGTGTCTCACTGACACAGAATGACCTAATTTGTTATGGCTGGTAAGAACTGAGAGAAATGAAATCCAGGCTCTGTAGTTAATTGGGGTCAGGTTGAGATGATTTATGATCTGAGGAATGTACTCACTCTTGACACTATCATACGAACAACGGTATCAACTGGGCTCAGCAACCTTTGGAATCAAATTAAAATTGGAATTTTCCAGAATATGAGAAATAGCACAGACAAGACCTGAGGGAGAATGCAGAGTAGTGGGCAGGTGAGGCCATAATGTGATCTACAAAGCCAAGCACCTTCTCTTCCCACACTGTCAATCACTTAATCTTTAAGTCCTGATTTATCATGAATCAGAGGAGACATGTTGCCAGGAATGGGTCTATGCCAAGAAAATTTCATCTGTCTGGAATCTGACAGCGAAAAAAAAAAGTTTGGAAATTTCAGAGGAAGGTGGGATTTGTCCTAGTTACGGTGTCTGTGTTCACTCAGCTGTCTCATGTTAGCAAGTTAGGCTCACTGAAAAATAGTGTCAAATGTTTTTCCATCACTCAAGAACCTTGAGCTTGATCCCAAGTCAGTGGGCTGTGCAGTGTAACCCATGACCCTAAACAGCAGGAGCCTTCAGCAGGTTCCCCCATGCCTTTTGCTCTATTACTTAAATCAACATCTTTCTTTTCTCTGTGGGCTTTAGAAAAGGATTACAGAAGAGTTACTCTATTTTCAAGTCCAAGGCACTTTAACACACTTCAGGAGTTAAATACAACATGAAAATAAATTCATTCAATACTGATTTTCTTTGAAAAAGTCACTGGTGTTTTCTTTCCTAGCTATGACTGCTTCTCCATTCTTGCTAACTTTGTGTCCTGTTCTTAATTACACAAGATGCAGCCATTCACGAGCCCAGTGACTGAAGACAAACTCTGGGCATACCCTTTTCCCCTCCAACACCAAGAGGTACTTTACCAAGCTTGGAAAGCCCAGCAAAGAGCCCGAGTCTTACAATCAATCCTGAAAAATCTCTTCTTTCAGGAAATACACAGCATTGTTGCTGGAGCAGCTACAAATGGCTATGCCTTGTGGTGTCACAGAAGAAAGGTATGTGCAAGACTGACAACAATCAGGTTTTGTAAACAGCCAGGGATGCTGTTCAGAGTACTCCATCTGCTGCTCAAGATTCCTTCAGACATCAGTGCAAGTTTTAACCTTAATGCATTCTGTGAAGGTCTGGAAATACGTGGTATATTGAGTCTGCAACCATTGGGAATCAGCCTTCTGTGTACTGCTTTTGTAAAAGACTGGAAAGGAAGCAGCCACCTCCTAATATTTATTGTGTTATTACTGATACCTAAGCACTGTACACATCCTAAAGATTTGGGTTTGTTTTCATTGTTTTGGTTTAGTTTTTTTTAATCTCCATTTTTTGTTGGCATTCAGACAAAAGTCTATGAAACAACCTGTGGAGAGCAAAAGCACTAACAAAGATTGAGAATCTCACAGACAATGCTTTTCTATGCCTTCCAGCACTCACATGCCTCCCAGACAGCAGGAAGAAGATGTCATACTGCAGGTCTTGTACTATTATCTCGGGTTCTTTTGGTGTTTTGTTTAAAAAAAAAAAAAAACAAAAAAACAAAAAAAAACCAACCCTACAGAATATGGAACTGACCATTCATGTTGCTTTAGCCACCATATTGACTGAGATCCAGAACAGCATCTTTCATAGGTTTAATAGCTTTCTGTTAAATAACATTAGCCTCAGCTCAAAGGATTTGATATTCCATTTAGGAAGACAAATTCACAACTATTCTAGAGCTACAAAGTGCAGAGGAGCACCTTGAACTGGACAAGAATATTACCAGAAGACAGGAGTCATAGGAAAATACAGACCACTCAGAAGACCAGTCTTCCTGAAAGCAAGCAACACAGCTAAACTCATTGTTTTGGAACCCATGTTATTCAAGAAAAATAAACTCATTCCAGCATGCCCACCTTTTTCTATGCTAACCATTTCCCTAGCTATGAAATAGAAAAATTTCATCAGGACAGAAGTCCTTTCATGGGAAAAATCTATCCAAAGATACTTTTTTTTTTTTTTAAACAGAAACATCATCTCTATTCTGGTAATGTTTATCAAAGTAGGCAGAGGAAAGGAAGGTGAGGCAGAAAAATGGTTGCAAGCCTAGGCATGGTGGTTATAAGAACGCTCCATAGGATCCTGTGCTTCTTTACTGAACTCAGTCTTGCTTACACATACCTTCACCCGCTGGCTAAGTGGAGAGTGCATTAACCCTTTACTTTCCTGCGCCCTAAGAGGGTCTTTGCATACTATTCCACCCGGATATGACCCCAAAACTTATAAAGCTTGTTAGGAAAATGAATTACCACTATGGAGGAGCGCAAAATGCTGTATAAGGGCAGAGATGACTGACAATGCAAAAACCAGCCTACACTGAATCATCTATGCTATATCGCAGAGACTTCTTCTAAAGGCACAGGCTGAAAGAGCAGAAGAGCATGAGACTAAGTCATCCTCTGCCCCCAGTGGAAGGCCAGAGTGATCCAATTCCAGCACAGGGAAAGCTAGGAATGTAACTTTGCCCTTATAAATCTTTCTGACTCCCTCTCCTCTGTGAGATTGTCAGTGGATGCAGAGTGTGGCACTAACTACATTTGGCAGTGCTCTTTGCTACCTGCAGTTTGACTCGCAACCAAGCAGACTGCAATAAATTGGGGTATTTATTCAGCTGTGCCTCCCTTGTGGCTCCTGGGGAGAAAAGATAGGTTGTGGCCTCATTAATCACTTCATTCTTTGCTGGAGTAAACAGGAGGAGCCACAGGGGGTTGTCTTTGCTCAGGAGGTTCTGCAAGGCATAGGGTTTGCTGAAAGAGACACCTTCGCTAAAAGCACAAAGTTCCTTCAATGGAAGGAGGGCAAGATGAGCTGGGATGACTACAGATGATTAAGGGAGAGCAAAACAGGACTGAGCAATGGTCCAAACAACTCCTTTCTGTCTCTCCCAACAGATCAAGCAGCATCTTGACTGGCATACCCTGTGCTGCACCCAAGGCGGGAAGTGTTTTTTACCCTACAGACATCAAAAATAACATGTATCGGCTACTCCCTGCTCTTGTCCGTGTCAGAGGAGCAAAGACATAGTCCTAGGCTGCAAAAGCTTCTGGGATCCAGGAGTTTGAGCCTGGATTTTTTTTTTTCCTGTTCTGATGTGTGCATCTTCCTCCATAAGGCACAAAAGAGTGCCCCTTTCCATGAAGGCATCTGACACTGAGGCGAGGACAGCATGGAGTCTTGTTTTTCAGGACCCAGCCATACTATAACTTCACTTTTCAGACCACTGCAGATACCACAGGTTAGGAGAGAACCATGATCCCTCTGAGCCTCAGTACTGGAGTGGTCAGAACAACTGCAGCCCTGAGAGAGGCAGATGCGACAAGCTGACTCAGCACTTCATGGGAACCACCACTCCTGACCCCATTTTAGTCAGAAGCCCCTTAAAGCCCAAGAAGTCTTTTTTCCTTTGTCCAAGTCTGCAAAAGGCTTAAATGCCAAGGGAGAAGCAAAGCTTTGGATGATGGGGATGTGTATGTGGAGTGCAAGTTCAAAGAAACCCAGTGCTCTGCTGTGTTACCAATACTAGACCCAGGGCTTTGCCAGGCCCAGTACTCCGTAACTTCAGCAGCTTTCGGAAGGGGCCATCACAGCCTTTTATAGAGAAGCGCTCTGAAAAGGAGAAAGGTGCTGCAACAACCTGACCAGCTAGAGTTCCCCAAGAAGTATCTGGCCAGTACATCACCATGAATTAACACTGAAAACTCTGACAGATTGGTAGGTGCTTTAAAACATTGTCAGAGTTTGTTGGGAAACTGATGTTTTTTTTTCTTGTCAGCAGTTCCTAAAACACTCTTACACTGAAAATTATTATAAGGAAAAATAAATATTTATTTCAAAACCTTGGATTATTGTTTTTCATTTTGGGCTAATAAGAAAGAGTAACTTCGATTCAGTTCAGAGCTGAGGATTTTTTACACTGTTGCTGCCCTTTACATGGAAGAGAAAGTACAGCGGGAGGCGTGGGATCCGGCCAGGCAGGCAGAGGTGCGTGAGGACTTGCAGCTCCAGCGGGACTGTGGCCTTTGATCTGGTGGGACAAGGCTGTTTCTCTACATCTGCTGCTCAGGAACCTCACCATCCCTGCACCCCCACAGCAAGCAGAGCAGCTCTCCGCTTCCCAGCTCCAGGGAGGGCACACATCTTGGCCAGTGGTATCTTCTAGTGTCTTTTCCCATTAGTTACAGTGAGGTTAAGAGGAGGATTCTCCTAGCTTCCCCATATAAATATATCTACAGTCAGAAAAAGAAGACATAATTTACTCCTTCAAGGGCAGACTATTCTGTGAGGCACATTTATGCTGACTTAAAATGGCTTTCAAATAGCAAATTTAAAACTAATTTCATATAAAAATATATATTATATTCGTATATCTTTAGGTTTTCAGTATGCCATATACCAGTTTGTCTGGCAAAGCAGTATGAACCCCACCCCATCAGGGGCTTCATTCAGAAAACGTGTTGTGCTGTAAATGGATGACTCGCTTCTTCCCCTCACTAACCATGAAGTTCTCTCTGTCAGGCCTACTTGGCTAAACACCAGGACTAAACAGTTTATAAAGAAAACAAGGCAAAAATCTGATGTATGTATGATCCTCTCTTCAGACTTGAAGAATCTGGAGTTTTAACATAATGGTTACTACAGAAAGAAAAAGCTCAGCTCCTGCCCTTTAGTGCCAAGGCAGCTTCTTTAGAAAATAAGTTTTCTCAAATTGTAATTCTATGGATTTTTCTTTCTGTTTTTAAAAAGGGTATGCAGGGGTTACACATGTTTTTCACACATCTCCTGGTGTTTACAAGCTTTCTCCCCTCCCCACCCCACCACCACCCCTGCCCCTGGTCTGCCTACATATAATAACAAAAAGTCAGAGGCAGCAAGTGAAGAGAACAGCAAAAGGGGCCAGGTGTCCCAGGGGCAGATCCAATACTTTTAAAATTGAAAACGTGGAAACAGACTTGACTGATACTTCTGCTTCCACATGGATGTTCTTAGCTTCTTTCCTGTGATTCATGTGCAAGAATAAAGTCTGTATTGATTGATCAAGATCTAGCTCTGGATAACCAATTTTCTTAGATACCTGACTTATCTTGTATCACTGAATTTCTCTTCATTTTTATGTAATGAATGGGGATGGCAGATGATCTAGCACTTTGTAAAAATATTTTACAAGTTAATTGAGCCAAACTAAGCTCAGCCGAAATTTAATGCATAACAATCTGAATTATTAGATTTTCAGGAGGTGTGTGTTAATAACTTCTTTGAAGCTTTTCCCAGTTTTGTTGTGAGTTAATTATGTTTTCATGTCTGTTGGATCCCTGTTTAGTTTCTGACATAACAGAGCAATTTCCTGAGAAGAGGCAGTAGCAAGGCAGGGACTCTGGTTTTTTGTCTTCTAGTCTTAACAATCAATCAATACTGTCTAAAGCTAGACAACGGAAAGCTGCTTTCGGGACCAAAAGAAGAATCCCATGAGAAATGGAATAGGTTTGGGTTTTATTCAACTCCTTTTGTTGGGTGGATTATTTTGAATTTGGGTGCCAGAAAACCCTTTCCTTCATGATGCACTCTTGGGTCCATCAGATTCATCTTCTGTACTGTCCCAGGCTCAAGATGCTGTGCTGATTACTAGGCTTCTGGCTGACTTCCTTAGTGCAAAAAAGCTGAGTGATAATTCTAGGTATACTGTGAATTGACTGTTTGGCAGGGGGAGAAATTAGTGCAAAGTCCTGCAAGATCAGCCTGTCACTAGACCAGTGATAACGATTGTCACCACCCACACTGCTGGGTACTCTGCAATGCCCTGTTGTGAACTTCTCAGCTGAGTCTGAAAACCTGACTGATTGCCCTGGTATTTCTGCTGCACCTCCTCCCACCTGACCGGCATCTCCTTGCCAAGGTGGGGGTCAGGCCGTCTGCAGTACCCTCCGCTGGGCTACGGCAGGACAGATAGCCCTTTTCTGGCACGACAGCGCTGGAAGGGTTAAAAGTCTGCTGTGAGTTTTGTGGCTTCTTTCCAAAAGGTTTCAGTTAACACCAAAGGTCCCCTTATAGCTCACTCGCTTTAATAGATTTTTCCCATTGACTTCTCACTTTATAGACTATCATTTCCTTTTCTGCAGGGGAGCTATTTTCTGGGTCACTGATCCAACCAACTTAAAAGGGATTTCATTGATTAGGTTTTATTGGTGGTTGCTTCAACCATAATGGGATAAGTTGCTAGTACCTGCTAACACCTATGTGTCTTGCTTTGGTACCCTGGCTCTATACATCTACAAGTGAAGGCTGGGTTCCTCTCTCCTGCCTTGATCGAGTGCTTGGTAATTACTAGCACCTTCTTTACCTCCTTACTACCTCAGTTGCTTTTGTCCTTTTTCATTTCAGTACAGACATTCAACTGCATGGCCAAGCATTGCTGACAAAGTCCCCTACTTGCTGCATGTGGCACCTTATTCCAGCAGCATCTCTGTTTATCTCTGGTCATCCCTGCAGTCACACAAATTTCCCCCAGCTGAAGGGCTGCCTACCAGCCAGCATCACAAGAACAGGTGAGGCCAGGAGATCACTACTTTCAAGGCAAAACTGAGCAGAGAGTTTCAGGGCAGATTTTCTTTTATTTTTTTCATAACAGTGAAAAACTGAGGAGTAGAGCAAAGAAAGATCTGCAAGCTCTGCTCTCTTTCCCTGACTACACTGAGGGGCCCTCCCCTAATAGTCTTGACTTTCAGTGCTTCATATTGTTGCCTTATCCTATATGAAAGAAAGGTTGGGAGTCTTAAGGTCATGTCTGTTAGAAGCACGAATTGGTAATCAAGTCAGGCATTTTTTCAAATGCCTTACAAAAAAGGTACCTCTCCCTTTTGACTCCCAAACAATGCAGGCTCCATGCTCGAAGCTCCTCTGAGCTTTTCTCAGCATCATATTCTCCATGCTGCTCAAGCTGTGTGACTCCCTTCCAGACTTTCCCCCAAATCCATAACACTTCGCAAGGTGGTGGCCTTTCGCCTGCAGTGGAAGTGCCTTTAAGTGGTAACATGTAGACCTTTAGGGAGAAGTTGCTGCATTTTCTGCAATTAGAGCAATGAAGGTGCCAAACTGTATTATAAGAAAGCGATTACTATGATTATAATTACTATAACCTTAGCGGCAACAGAATTTAACCCAATCCTTTCCCTTTCTGGTCAACTTCAGTACTCTGGAAGCACTAATTAATGATGCATCTCCAGTTCTGATGAAGTATGCAAATACCTCATCCTCCGGCAGGCAAGAAACTGAGGCACAGATGTTGAGAGAGCTCACCCAGATCCAGAAAGTGGTGGAGCTGCAAACAGGACTCCTCCGTCAGTCCCCTGCCCCAGTGCTCCTCCCAGCCCCAGAGACAGGCTGGTGAGTTGCCTGTGCACACATGCTTCTGATCTGCCCTGGGGGATGACACCTATGACCCAATATTAGTTGAGGTTTTTTGGTTTTGTTTCTGAGCTTCATAAAACGCAGGGCGGGACCACAGCAAAGTTAAGAGCCATATTAAAAAACAAAGCAGAAGAGATGGTACTGCCTGTGCATAGTGTAAAATCTATGAGTACCAGCAAGTGCAGAATTATCTTCAAAGATTTTAAGAAACTGATTCTTCACAGCAACAATACAAGTGATTTGCAACTTGCTACTTCTGGCTTAATTTCCTTTCCTCTAATACAGCTGCTTTCCTGGCCAGAAACTACATGCTTCTCTTTATGCTAAACACAGTGCAACGGGTTTATGGGAAATGACACAATTTTCTTCCAGCTTCTTTCACAAAAGATCTGACTAACAGGCCAGGAGGGTTTGCAGACTCATGAGCACTCTCAGAAAGGAACAGGATGCTGGTGGCAAGGCTAGTGCGAAGACACACGACTCCATTGCCAGTGTTGATAGAGCAACCTCTGTGCTTCTCCCATTTGGGGGATCCAATTCTGAAGCACTTCTGCTTCCCACATCACTGTCATGAGGAGAGATCAATGTAGTCTTGCAGCATCAGGCCTTGGGAGCTGAAGAGAACGATAGGAAATTTCTCTGTACTTCATGTCTCTTCATGGGATACAGGGAAAAGGAATTGAAGGTAGCAGACTGCTGCTCACTCCCATTTCCCTAGAAGACATCTCCCTTTCTCTGCACTTATGTCTATACATCCTGAGCAGAGATTTCTGCTTGCTCTCACAGCTGCCCTGGTACATTATAGCAATATGACAATCAATTAACTGCTCACTCTATCACAATAAAGAAGCCACCCAACCTTATATCACTCTTTTTAATTGTTTTCTTATAATATAACATTTTGCTAAACTTATCCTGCCATAACTTACATCATTTAATTTCTCAAAGTGCTAATAATTTAATTGCTTCCTTCCTGCAGACAAAGTGCCTGAACTGTCTTATCTTATTCAGAACATTATAAAAAGTAGCTGGCATGAATACCTAAAAGGGGTATTTTATTCACAAGACCTTATAGAAAACTGTTTTCTCCAGAGTCACCGTGCTGTGTCTCAGCCACAAAGGTGCAAGAAATCTACCCAGACACTTCCTTGCATCCAGGGACTACCTTCACTATAGAAAGTCACCTAGAGATGAAAACCATGGCAAGTCTCATAAGCAAGTTCTATGGGCTCACGGAAATCTCCTGTCACATTGCCTGTATACATCTTGAAATTAAACCACGAAATTCAAATAACAAGTAAATAACTCATGCTACCGTAGTTCCTCTTGCACATTCAGAAAGAGACTGAGCAAAAGTAATCTTTGCAATTTGCATATTCAGGCTTGAGAAAGAGAACTTACTAGCAGGAAGACATACTGTGCATTTCAAACTTTGATCAGTAACCTGTGTCCGCAATTTAGACTTCCCCAGTCTTCTGCCAGTTTTGTTGCCCTGTTTCTAGGAATATGGACTGATTATGCCAGATCTGGTTTTGGGCTTCATTGGGCATAGCCTTCCTTTCCTTCACTTTTTGTCTCAAAATCAGTTAGGATGGGGACACTGCCAAACTGTGGAAAGGGACCTGGTGGTCCTGGTGAACAACAAGCTCAATATGAGAGTGAAGAGCGTGCTGCTGCAGCAAAGCAAGCCAACAGGACGCTGGGTTGCATCAACAAGGCTGTCACCAGCAGAGATAAATAAGTCATTATCCCACTCTACTTTGCCAGGCCACACCTGGAATACTGCGTTCAGTTTTTGTCCCCACTATAAAAGAAAAAAAATAAATAAAAGATGCGGACAGGCTGAAGATGGTCGAGAGAAGGGCCGCAAAGATGACCAAAGGACTGGGGAGCCTGCCATATGAGGGAAGGCTGAGACAACTGGGTTTGTTCAGCCTTGAGAAAAGAAGGCTTAGGGGAGACCTTGTCACCATGTTCCAGTATTTAAAGGGTGGCTACAAAGAAGATGGAGACCCCTTTTTTCCAAGGAGTCACATGGAAAAGAGGAGGGGTAATGGGTACAAGTTACTCCTGGGTAGATTACAATTGGACACGAGGAAAATTTTTCACAACGAGAACAGTCAGCCGTTGGAGTAATGGCATGTAACTTTATAAGCAATTATCTGATAGCATTGTTAAAATTCAGTCATGTTGATGGAGGGAGACTAACTTCAATAGTTAAAGAGAATTAACACACTTTTTTTTCCAGATTAAGATGAAAGCGCAGTTCAAAGATATAAACAGTCATTCACACTACTAAACCAGATCATCAAGAACAGCTATAATACCCAAAAGTGTTAAGTCATGGATACATTAGGAAGTGGATTGCAGAGTAATCCACATTACCAAGTGAAAACTCACATTTTCTGTTTCTGTACACCACCCCACTGTAGTCAGACGCTCAGCTACTAAGCTCCACACTCTTTTACCAGTCCCTTGCTGAAGATGCTGATTTGGAAAAGCCTCCTTAAGGTTCTGGCCCGAGTCAATCTTATCAGACTGGATGAAAGATCGCACACGCTCCAGAGGCAAATGTCTTTGCCCACAGACTCATCGGGTGCATGGGCTCACACTTCCATAGCCTGAACAGCATTAACAAGAGGCTGCTGCACTGACAGTAGAATGCAACAAAGCTGTGACTGATAGGTTGCAAGGGCTTGACCCTCAGACCTTTCATGTCAAAATGCAGGTCACCATCACGTGTGCTACAATAGAAAAGTATCCAGAAACACAGACAAGGCATTTTCCCCTAGTGAAACAACCAGCAAGAGAATCTGCATGTGTAATGCCTGTATGTTGGACTACCCACTAAAATATAAGCAGAGACATTCCTTCTACGAACATTCTTTAAATGAGGCTTCCTTCAATTAGCAGTGTCTTCCATTTTGCTTCTCTGCAGTGTAAGAGACCTGCCCGATGCTTCCTGCTACATGCCAGGCAGCAAGAGACTGAGAGAAGAGGATTAGGACAGCTCAGGGAACATGCTCCTTCTCCCCAGCCTCCTCTTTGCGCGCTGTCATTACTGAGGTTGAGTTGGAACTACACAGAACTATTTGCAGGTATTACATCAACTTACTAGGCAAAGATGGCCGATATCAACAGGCAAGGACTAGACTCAGCGTCTTATTTGCGATATTCCAGTCCAAGGAACAACAGGGTATTGAAGAGTGGCTGGGCTGATTTCATGCCTGATGTTAAGAAACCTGAGCTCTTCATCCAGCTATTTCTTTATTATTATTTGTATAAAAATGCAGGTCTGTTCATGCTCCATTCTACAGTACAGAAAGTTTTTTCAAGATTCAGTTTGTTACTAAGACATTTGCCATTTGCTCCTGTTTGTGTCAGGATCTATCACTGGGAGCTTTACAACTCACTAACTGTAACTGGTGAGGACTGCAAGGGGTGCATCTGAAACTCAGGACTGGCTTTTCTCAAACGAGTATAATAGATGGAAACAGTTAAATCATGGGGGCGGACACAGGAGGGGGAGGGGGATTAGACACAGAACTTAACAGGTAACTAAGAAAAATAAGCTATAAGCCCAGGGAAGAAATCTCAGGCAGTGTGGATTTCAATGTTGGAATAAATCTATTGCTAATACTTCATAAGCAAGAATGAGTTCCCATCTGGTTTGTATATCACTTCTGAACTCTTCACACACTCTACATTTTAAGCAAAAAAAAATAATAGAAGGTATTTAATCACTCTGAATGTTAATTGCTGAGCCTGCAAAGAGAAACTCCAAAATCATATTCTTACATCTGATTAGTCAGCCTTTGAAAACAAATGTGACATATTTGTACAACAAACGCTTGAGGAATGGAGGAGAAACTATCAAGCAAACAAGCTATGTAATTTGTTATTTGCAACTTCTACTAACCTTTTGCCCATCCGTGTATTTCCTGATATGAAGTCAGCAGCTTTCTCAGGAATCCAAGGCTTCTCTCATACCCTGTTTACATCCCCTGTTATTAACCAACAATATTTTTCTTAATTCAACTTCATGAAAACAGAAGGAAGGATTCATATAGATCACTGAGGAAAGTACAGAATGCAAAAAAAGGTAGGTGAAGAGGCAAGCTGATTTAAAGCATGATTCATCCCCCGAGGCCACTGTTGTCATAAAGGGATAAATCAGAGACTGGCCTTGCTCATGATCAGCAGCATCAGTTTCACCTTGTGATACTTAACTCACCATCAAGATCAGCTGTGCCACGATAATGACTGCTCCATTCTATTACTGCATCTCTTGTACTGTTGCTTAATGGTTTCTTTGCTTTTAAGGTGATGTACTATGTGCTTTTTGCTTCTAGCCTAAGAGCTTGTGATGTAAGTGAAATGTGTCAAATAATTGGACTAAGTTGCCCAGACCAGTGGAGGGAAAATATTTTTCTATTTTTGTGGATTTTATACTTCTTCTCTCTTTATCGCTAATTACTGCCTGGATACTGGAACCCAGAAGTAGCCTATTAAATCCTACTTGGTAGAGTAAGAATGTTTCCTAGAGACAAAAGGAACAATATATCAGTTTATATTAATGTCAAACCCCACTAATGGAAACTAAAAAAAAAAACCCTTCCCCAGATCTCTTGAAATTGACTCAAAATCATGAGGTACTTTAAATGATAAATTTAGCAATTTAGTTCCATGTGTCTGTTTGCTTTCTAACCTTCTTAGCACCAAGATTCAAGCTTTCCAGCTTTTTACTGCTAGTAAGTTGCTTTGACAAACAAAAGATGCTAAAACCTGAATCTGCTCTAGGAGTTTGGGCTTGAAGGGGAAAAAGAGCTACAATAACATAAAAGTTACAATAACATGGCTTGATCTGGAAGCCCCAAGTTCTCAGTGATTTTCCCTTCAATGGCCAGTGTGTCTAGCCCCGGTTATTACAGTCCTTCTAATTAGGCTGCATGGCATTTTTCACAAGCTGAAAAACAATAAAAAAACCTGCAAAGTTTGCCCCAGATCCTGCCTCTGTGCAGCTCTCGAAAAAAAAGCTTTTATGTAGTTCGTCTTCTGTCCAGTACTTTTATGGGTGTCAAGAAAATTTCAGTTACCCTACACAGGTATACACAGACATAAATACACAGACATACGTAAACATGTATCTACCTTCACATTACAGAAGGGTCCTAATACAAACAGGGGTGAGTTGATCTTAATTTAATTAAAATAAATAGAGGAATTCAATGATAGTACTGGCAACACATCTCAGTCACAGCGAAAAAAATAGCATTACTGCCTGGTCAGTAAAAATGGTGACTTTGCTACGTCAAACACATGCAGTCACTGTAGCTCGTATCTATGCTGTGCCTTTCTGCTTTTTCATTCACACATATGCACTCATAAACTGCAGTGACCGCTCTGACTAGGAATCATAGAATCATTTAGGTTGGAAAAGACCTTTCAGATCATTGAGTCCAACCTTAAACCTAACACTGCCAAGTTCACCACTACACCATGTCACTAAGTGCCACATCTACATGTCTTTTAAATACCTCCAGGAATGGTGACTCAACCATTTCCCTGGGCAGCCTGTTCCAGTGCATGATAACCCTTTCGGTGAAGACGTTCTTCCTAATATCTAATGTAAACCTCCCCTGATGCAACTTGAGGCCATTTCCTCTTCATCCTATCACTTGTTACTTGGGAAAAGAGACCGACACCACCTCACTATGACTTCCTTTCAGGTAGTTGTAGAGAGTGATAAGGTCTCCCCTGAGCCTCCTTTTCTCCAAACTAAACAAGCCCCGTTTCCCACCTGGTTTAGAGTGCAGAGCACAGTCATTTATTGAAATCAGATCTAAAGTAACGAAGGTTCCAATATCTCTTAACCAAGAAAGGTAGCACTAGTTGCTGAAAGTCAAACTGCCATTTTGCTGATATGTACACATAAAAATGCAAAGCATGAGTATCTGTTGACACTTAGACTTTGTAAGACATTTAAGGTATAAATTGCCTAACAACAGTCTGACCCCAAGAAATATTCTTTCAGTTCTCTAATAAAACTAGATTAACAGCCTGAATAGATTGTTACAAAACATAGGGGGCAGAAACAAGTTCAGTAAAACTGAAAGTTCAGAAGGTTAACTCAGATGCTTCAGTGATCTTCTCAAACCAGAGTAAGTTCAAATGCCAGTGCTGCATTTAACCACCTGTCTACAATGTTTGTGGATGTGGGACCAGTCGCTGGATGTAAACTTCCTGACAGTTAGCATGTTTTCGTTCTGCTCTCATAGACATGTCAGAACTGTGTTTCAGTGTATTGGGTTTCTGTGGCAAGGTTTTGGTAGCGGGGGTGGGGGTTACAGGGGAGGCTTCTGTGAGAAGCTGCTGGAAGCTTCGCCCATGTCCGACAGAGCCAATACCAGCCGGCTTTAAGATGGACCTGCTGCCGGCCAAGGCTGAGCCCATCAGCGATAGTGGTAACACCTCTGTGATAACACTTTAAGAAGGGAAAAAAAGTTGGGGAACAGGGGAGAAACAGCAGCCGGGGAGTGAGAACATGTAAGAAAAACAACTCTGCAGACACCAAGGTCAGCGAAGAAGGAGGGGGAGGAGATGCACCAGGTGCCAGAGCAGAGATTCCCCGGCAGCCCATGGTGATGAAGACCATGGTGAGGCAGGCTGTACCTCTGCAGCCCAGGGAGGTCCCTGGTGGAGCAGATACCCGCCTGCAGCCCGGGGAGGACCCCACGCCAGAGCAGATTGGTCCCCGAAGGAGGCTGTGACCCCGTGGGAAGCCCACACTGGAGCAGGCTCCTGGCAGGACCTGCGAATCCGTGGAGAGAGGAGCCCACGGAGCAGGTTTTCTGGCAGGACTTGTGACCCCGCGGGGGACCCACGCTGGAGCAGCGTGCTCCTGAAGGACTGCAGCCCGCGGAAGGGACCCACGCTGGACAGTTTGTGAAGAACTGCAGCCCGTGGGAAGGACCCATGTTGGAGAAGTTAGTGGAGGACTGTCTCCCGTGGGAGGGACCCCACGCTGGAGCAGAGGAAGAGTGTGATGAGTCCTGCCCCTGAGGAGG
>JANZLQ010000086.1:45694103-45708770 GCA_026212715.1 Elanus axillaris | reverse complement strand
CCCCCCCTTCTGCCCCTGCTCCTTCCTTCTCTCCCCTGGCAGCTCAGGTTCCAGACAGTGATGAGCAATTTGTGCCTGACTTTCATTCAGAAAACTGTAAGTAGCGTGGGGGTAATCACACCTCTCAGGGGAGAAGGGCAGGATACGCTTAAACCAAACAAATACGGAAAGGCGACACACAGACATTGAGGCTAAAGCACTCATTTGTACGTTGTTATGAGAGTGACAGAATACCCAGGCTCACAGTCCACATCTGGACAATGCAAAAATATCTTTGTGTGGTGGTTTCAACAGACATGTATTTCAGTTGGTGTATGTGTGAATAATTAGGCACCCCGAATAGTTGAGAAAGTGCGTTGCTGTGACAATCAAAGGTAAAATTTGTGCCATTACTCTTTGCAAGGCAAAAGAAATTGGACTGTGTGTGGAATTATGGGGGCTGTGTCCCCCGCAGGTGCTTTTTGGGGGCTCTGCTCACCTGCGTGGCCTCTGGCTGAGTATCTGCTGCCAGCGTGGCCTCTGTGAGATGATGGTCCGATCTGCTGCCTGCCGCAGCATGAGGGCACAGGACGCCTGAAGAGATATGCTTGCTAGCCTGCTTGCTTTCTGTTCCAGGGAGCTATGCATAGAACAAATTGCATGTGTTTGCACAGGCGTGTAAAGACTGTACCACAAATGTTTGCTCTGAGAACCGGTCAAAGCACTTCATCTTATAAAGGAGCTGAGTGTTGCACAGGTACAAGTGTACGTATAGGAGCCTTCCACACAATGCCATGCAACTCTGCTTTTCTCGCACTGGACCTGCTTCAGCTGGTCCTCACAGCACGCCACCGTTTCATTTGGAAGCTGATGCTGGGCTAAGACTACATGCCTGAAGTGAATACAGACTGTTCTGAATAGCTCTGTGTTGCAAGCAGCTGCAGGAACCTGGAGCCCAACTTTTGACAGGCATGTCAAAGCCACAGGAAGATGCCTCACCATTCCCTGGGCCCTGTATATGGCACATAACTGAGAGTAGATGTGTTCGTTTAAAGCTGGTGCAGTCAACTTCGGTGCCCTTCCTATGCTGACACCCCTCTGCCCAGGGCAGTTTTCCCCATGAAAACAAAAAAGAAGCACTTTTACTGTCTGTTCTTGTCTACCTCCTTTCTGTGGACTTGGCCCTGCAGCACAGCTGGGCTCGCTCTCTGAGTCATGCATCTTGTTTCTTCCTCTTTTTGACCTAGAACTGAGGAGAGGGCTGGTCCCATGTTTCACTCTGAATGAATGAATAAGCCGGTTGTAATGCGATAGCCTGTTCCAGCTCTTAGAGGCCGGAAAGAATTGGCTGCTCCTAGCACATCTAACTTCTTGAAACTTCATGGAGTTCAGTGTATTGGACAGAACCTCCCCGCCCACTGAGACTCAGCCGACACATTGGCAGTTTTAGATGAGTTCTGTTTATTCCATGCATCGAAAAGAGCTGCTGCAGACAGAGGGGAAATGGATGATGCTCCAGGCATAGAAAGACCCTTTTCTCTTTTGACCCTTCCCTGGGCCTGGGGTGTTTGCACAGATGCGGGAGTGTCATGCTTGGGATACTGAATCCATCCCCGGTGTGGGGCAGACCTGCTGGGTCAGCACGCTCACACCTGCCATCGGTTCGACAGTGCCAAGAGCTGTTTGTGAGCAGCCCCTCTGCTAGGATTGATGGTAGCCCCAGGATTGGTTGTGGGAGCCAGTTATCTCTGAGGAGGAGTAGGAGCTAGAAACGGCGCAGGGCTTTGGTATCTTATTGTTTTATGTATTGATTCTGTCAAGCTGTTTGGATCCCTTTGGATGCTGCTGTGATGTAAAGAGTAAAGATGGGCTTTTCTGGTGTAGGCTGATACTGAAGGCAGGCAAAAGGAGTCAGGCTTGGGGTTGGTTGGTTGTTTTTTTTCCTCTCTTGCTGAGAAAATTAATTTTGGGGAGGGATGTTTGCAATAGAAAGTGGCCTTAACATCCTGTGCTGAGAAAGACAGCAGCAGCCCTTTCAATAGCTGCTTGCTGCAGCACTTCTGAAGGGACAATTAGTCCTTTATGTGAGGGAGAACTGGCTTGAGGATGGTTGGTGCACTTACAGTTCAGGTTAGTCCTGAAATAAACTCAGCAAAAATAGAGGTATTAACAGATCAGGGTGTTACTTTCCATCCTTAAAACCGTCATCACAGCTCTGAACATCCCAGGCTTTGTAAGCAGCATCGTGTCAGCTTGAAGAGGTGGGAGTAAGCTGGCAAAGAAGGACTAAAGCTAGCCTTATTAAAAACTTAGAGTTTTGATTTGGAGGGCAGATCTTTCCCTTGTTTGAAAAACAAGCCTAGATCTACGTACCTTTCTGGGATTACTTTTCTTTCCTTCCTAAGTGTCAGTGACCTCCTAACAGCAGCAGCAGAACCCAGAGGCAAAGATGGAAGATGCTTCTTCAGCCAGGACAAGCTTTTCTAAGGAACTAGTGAAGGAATTTTTGCTCCCTGATGGATTTAATTAAGCATAAGAAGTACTGATACCCACATCCTACTTCCTGGTGCTGTAAACTGCAACCCACATTTTTTATTCATTACATTCTGACCAGCCCAGAAATATCCTTCCTCATCTGCATCGGGCCATGACCAGAGACCAGTGCACTGAAACTGAAAAGGAACCTTTTTACTTTCTCCTGGCCTGTCACTGGTGTTTTGGAAGAGCAGAGTGGTTACAAGATTCCCCCATTCCCACATTCAGGGATGCATAGAAGGAATAGCATAGAAGAGATTCAACAAAGGGAAACACGCATTTGGAAATTTTATGGGTAGCTGCTGAGTGCCAGCGTGGCAGCCTTCCACTCAGGAATCAGAGTATGCTGTAGAAGGGCCTGGCCTTTTTCCTGAGCGCTGAAGTATAAACCTGATACAATTAATGAAATTAGATACTTCAAAGGGAGGCTACTGAGAGGACTGCAAGCTGCTCTTCGAACTCTGAGGACTATTATAGTGAAAGCAAGGACTTAGAAGTCAGAATTCTGTTCTGTACTGTGCTTTAACACTGATGCAGTTCCTTTGGAAAGGGGATTTTAGCTATCTAAATTGGTTAGGTGCTTCTGAAAGCACTACTTGTCTGTGAGCAAGTTAGCCTGGTGACAGCCCGTAACAGTATGCAATATGTATAATAGTATTTTCCCGCAGAAAACCTTCAGCTTTTGTAGCTGTGTCTACAAAAGCCTTACGTTTATTGTCCTACAGGACAAACAGTACTATCAGGAAATCTACAATGTGTCATCAAATTAGTGCATTATAATTTAATGCAGCGCTACATGGTAATGCTACTCACAAGACATGCTTACCAGGTATGTCAGTGAAAGAGCATTTTGCATGACGCAAATCAAAACTTTGCTTTTATGTCTTGAAAAATAGAGTATGTGCATGCTAAGGCTTACAACGTAACAGAAAATATCTGTTCTAGCCCTGAAATAGCAGGAATTACCTACTCTAAATCCTTTTCAAAGTGCTCTGGATTATCACAGTGCATGTTAACACTGCCTTAGATTTGCTCTTTTAAGGTTGATGTATCACACAAACCTTACCAAATCAAGGGCAGAGCTCAGGGAAGTCCAGTGAAGAGTTGTGCGTATTGGTATTTTGTTTCTCTCAGAGCCAGCTGAACTAGGACAAGGTGGTGGCATCTCAACTGCCTTTTTACTGGCTGATAAAAATATCTCTCCATAAGCAAGAAAAGTGCCAACTCAGTCTTTCATTTCTCTCCCACAGTAGCTTTTCACAGTCCTCCTGCTAAGATTAAAAAGGAGCCACAGAGTCCCTCCTCGGACCCCACACTGTCCTGCAGCCATAAGCAGCCATTCCAGTACCACAATGGCAAGCAGTGCCTTTACGCCAGGTAACACAGCTTACACAGGGGAGGGACAGGAGCTGTTAGGAAATCAAGTGCTACTGCATTATCTAGCAATGAGGTGCTACGACAGCAATCTGTTATGACAACAATCTGGTCTGTCTGCTAGGTAAGGGCAGTGCACACGTGCGGCAACACAAACTAACCAGTGGGGCAGCTCCTGGCAGCCTGCTCAGGCTGCCGTTTATTGCACTGGGTAACTCAGACCTGTGTAGAGGAGATCTGGGCTTGCCTCTTTTTAATTCTCTCTCGTGCTGTACCTCAGCTGTCCTGATGCTGAGAGCTGTCACGTGCCTCTCTCTCCCCATTGCTTTCCAAAGTCTGTCCTGCGGGGAGCTCCCTGACACCATTCATTGCCCATAGTCCCAGCTACTTGCCTGAGTTATAGTACGGCTTCTTCAGTACAGACACCTTCTCCAGTTTTCTGCTTGAAGGGTTATTGCTATTGTGCATGGGGGCAACCAATAATTGGAAAGGAAGGAGTTTATGCTGGGAGTTTTCTGGCGTAGGTGGCTGCACAGAGGGACCGCGTGTCTGCCTGCGACGCGTTTTCCCCAGGTGCTGCCACAAGTCCTTCTTGGAGAACTGTAATGCTCCAATGTCTGTTTGACTGTCCCAGTGCCTATGATCAACCCAGACAAGTTGGAATCAAGTCCCCCAGCCCAGGAACCCCGATACAGTCACCACTCCAACAGTTCCCTAGACAGGACAAGAGCTTCCTGACCCCTGCGGGGCCACCCCACCCCACATCCAGCTGTGGATACCTCAGCGAAAACAGGTGAGTTACTGCCAGGAGGAGGCAGCCACTGGCGAGAAGGACGGCTCCCCTCGACGATTCGGGGAGGAGGGGCTGCAGCATCCAGATTGAAGTGCTCGGTTTCTAGCAGTCACAGGATCTGGCCCCATCCAAAGTACCTGGGAGACACGGCTGCTGCCTGCGGGTTGAAGACGTCTGTAACCTTAAGCCCGTCAGATTCTGTGAATGATGGCTGTGTAGCTGCCCTTAGAAACATCTTTCACTGGGGCCCCTTCCTTGCCCCAGCTATGCGTGCGGCTTCTACGGCCGTAGTACCAGGCTGAGGCCGAGGAATTTTCTGTTGCTCGGCCAGCCCTGCACCGGGGCCGGGGCGAGAGGGCCAAGAAAGCAGCCATCCCATATCCTCTCCCCTCTTCTAGCTCGGCGTACCAGCCACCTGTGGAGATGTGCCATTCCTTCCCCTCCTCCCAGGGCATGGCCCAGGAAGACCCCACTGCCTACCAGCACCAGATGTCCAAGCCCTGCCTCCAGTACCCTCATCGGGGCTTCAAACAGGAGTACCACGACCCCCAGTATGAGCGAGCAAGCCGGGCAGGCAGCAGCGGTCAGTACCCAGCAGCTGTGGTGATCAAGCAGGAGCAGGCGGACTACGTGTATGACTCAGGTAGGCAGAACGAGCTCTTTCTGACTGCGTAAACCAGGCAGCGGTGGCGGGGTGAGCGACCTCCTGGGTGAACATCCATCACTGGTGGTCTTTGGGCTTTGAAACAGTACCGCTTCATCTTCAGGAGCGTGTGCGGTCTGGCAAATTGGCTGTGCAGCAGGAAACAAACAGTTCTGGCTGGCTGCTGCATCCAGGAGAAGGCTGGGACATTCACTTTCCATGCTGTGTTCCGAGAAGGACTTTCTGGTAGATAGTGAAAAGCTTTAAGAAGAAATAGGGGCTAGAAGGTGATGTTAAAGCCATTCAAAGTAGGTTAAAGGCGTGCATTTTTTTCCCAAGGTAATAAGTAGCCATTGGAGAGACTCTCAAAATTCATAATGAGTCCACTCACACTATCAGAAATGGAGAAAAGCGTGTTCCCAGTTTCCCAGGGAGTTTTTTGTTTTCAGGGGGATGTGTGAGATGGTAGGTTGTAGAAAGGGAGAGAAGTGAGGTCAGCACTGAAAAAATTATACTGAAAATATTCTGTAAATGGCAGCAGAAGGGAGGGGATCAAATATCTTGGAGCTTGTACAGGAAAACTGTCTCGGATCCCTGGAGCGGGGGGGACCCTCAAGCGCTAGCAGAGGAAAGCAGCTCTGGGTGCAGGGGTTGCCCTGCACAACCCTGAGCAGCAGCTCACCGCGCTGTCTGGCCCCGTGCCTTTTCCCTGACCGGAGGCAGAAGAATTTAATTCACAAAATGGAGGCGAAGGAGCAGCTCTCCCAGCCCAGCTGGTGGGTGTCACCTTTCGCTGCCGAGGTCCCTCACCAGCTGCCGAACCCACTGGAGACTCGCTGCAGCAGGTCGCAGGGAGAGCTGGTGCCCCGTTTTGCAGCTTACCCTGCAAGATAAACAGCCTTTGTTCTGACAAACAGATCTAAAAGTCTAAAACTAAAAGAGTCTGAAGAGACTTGGGTGGCTAACAATAAACTGGCCAATTCCAGGGACAGGCGTAAGCGCCGAGCAGGGTCTGGGTTGACTCGGCTAAGTGCAAGTGTCCTGCTGCAGCGTGAACCTCCACCTGCTGCTTCCCATAGGAACAGGGCACGCAGAGCAGACAGCAGAGATTTCAGAGGATCACGGGAGAAAAAAGTTTATAATTCCAGAAATAGCTCTCTAGATGCCAGATCGATCAGGTAATCGTCTTATTTTTCCACAGAGGTTAAATCTTATTTTTTCAGCAGACCTGTCAAAAAAACCTGCTACCCTTGACATCACAATGCCCTCTTCTAGGGGGAATGTTACTTCTGGTTTCCTAGTATTTTAATGGACATTTTGAGTTATTTCCTTTAGCAGAAATAAATACATAAATAAAAAGCTCCTATGAGGGTATAGAATCCACCACTGTGGCTATGCTGATATTACACTTTCACTGGGTCTTTCTGTCCAGACAGGGGAAGAAAATGTGCAAACCCGGAAGAATGCTTTTTGTGAGAGTAGTTTACGATTCTAATAACACACAGTCTGTCAGCTCAGACTACACTTCTGCCCTTAGCATCAGCAAAATGTCTGCTGAAAGCAATGGCTATACACAGGAGTATTAGGGAAACATAAGGTAAATCTTTCCAAAGCTCCCAGTTACAGCTTCCATTTCAGCTGTGGATGGAAAAGAGTTTTGATTCAGAAAATGCAGGGTTCAGAAAACACCAGATACAGAAGATACAAATTGCGGTGCCCAGGCAATAATATATGCTGCATAGAGATCATGGAAAGACTTTCTGCTTGCTTTCAAACTCAGGCTGTTTTTTCCTCTGTGTTTTCTCAACTGTTTGTGAGAATGCCCTACCATGATATGAAAAAGCCAGGGAGACTTAAGACATCTCAAATGACATTTGTGAGACACTGTCTGTAGTAAACATGCAGATGCTGCTGCTCTCCATTAGCATCATCAAAGCACCCCCGGAAAAATGTAATGCCTTCTCACCTGTGAAAACAGTAGCAGAGCATGTAGTTATTTTAAACTAAGATGAGGGAGAGGTCTCATACAAATTCAGCCTATTATCCAAGATTTTGTATTAAGTGGTGTACAGGTGACTGACTGGCTATCCTGAAGGATGTCATGTGATAGTACCACAAAAATTTACGAGTGTAATTCATGAAGAAGACAAAGTTGTGGTGGGATGGCTGAGACATAAGAAGTTAGCAGTGTGCCACTAACCCTTTAGGAGGGCCTTGAGAGGATGTTGGTTAGACAGCTGCACTTAGCTACCCACCTCTGGAGAGCGAGATCATCCTGCCTCCTGTGCTTTTTAATTAAACGAGTTTGTTAATTGTTCTGTAGATGTTCCTGGCTGTCCTTCCATGTACATAAATGTTAAGAGTTATCCAAGCCTTTCAAATACAGAAGATACATTAGGTAAGAAATGCAGTGAATGTCTTCTCTTCCCCGCATTGCATTGCGCTCTAGTACTACCCTGTCTTTGTCTGTGACTGCCTATGTTGCCTTCTCTTTCAGGCTGCAGCTATGACAAGCAGATGAGGTCCTTTACTGATGATGTCTGTGTTGTTCCAGAAAAATTTGAAGGTCGGAGAAAGAACGGCCCACATTTTGGGTGTAAGATAGGGTTATCCAGCATCTATGCTAGCCACTTGACCACTGTCTACATAGTTCGTTACACTGTGTTCTTGCAGGTGTGTTAGCTGTGGTTCATACCTGGCTTTTTGGTATCCCATTTCTTGAGCCTTTTTAGCAGCAAGCAGGCCTTCTAGCATAAGTAGCTTAATTGTGAGGTTCATCAGGGCTCTTCTTGGAAGAGCTGCTGGTGAATTGACCACTCTAAGTGAACTGAAATATTCCAGGTAAACATTTGTGAAAAGTGCTTTTTTTTTTTTTTTTTTGCAACTGTTTTTTGCACTATTACCCTTAGAAACACCTTGTTTGTTCTTCTCAGCAGGAGACATCAAGCAGGAAGCTGGAGGGTACCGGGAAGGACCGCCATACCAGAGACGGGGATCTCTCCAGCTCTGGCAATTTCTTGTGGCTCTCTTGGATGATCCAACTAATTCCCACTTCATTGCCTGGACGGGTAGAGGGATGGAGTTTAAGCTCATTGAGCCAGAAGAGGTGAAACCATTTAGCTTCTCTACCGGCTCAGGGGGAGTAGCCACTGTTTCTGAGGCTGCAAATTCCCAAGTGGCTTTTCCTCTGCCCTGTGAAGGCTCCTGCCTACCAGTGGTACTTGCTAGACCCTGCAGCAAGTCAAGGTTTTTAGAAGAGGTCAAAACAGCCTTAAGAAAGGCTTCTTGTAATTTTAGAGTCTCAGCAATGCAGTGAGCGAAATTACCCACTGCCTACACTTCCCTAGGCACTTCACTCTCAAGCTCGCAGTGACCTGTGATGTCTTATCGCACCCCATACTTGAGGCTGACATTGAGGCTAGGAGTTTTGAACCCTACTAATTGCAGAAGTTTTCATTAAAATGTGGAAGAAAATATGTCCTAGTCTAAATATATTTTTATATCAAAATGACATTAACTAAGGTGTTATTTCTAATGCTGCAATGTTCCAAAAAACCCAGTGACATCTGACTATATATGGGAGATGTGTCCGTAATTTCTGTTCACATCTTGCTCCAATTAGAGCTCATTTAGCACTGTTCTTGCTACATATTAACCTTTATGGGCACTTTCAGTGCAGATGAGTTGTTTTTGTGGGCTGACATATGCTTACCACAGATTTCTGAGTCTCACGGACAAAGCTGAAAATAAAGTAGTAGGAGAAAAAAGGGCACATGGATCTTCAATGGAGGTGTTCCTTCATACTTGGGCTCTTGGTAAACGTGATCCTTGAAGATAACGTGTAGCATAGGATGAAGCAGTCCTTTAGCATCCTCAAGCTTTCAGAGTACTGAAGAGTGAGAATTGGTGATAGAAAACAAGCTCTCTATTAGCAAGGCGAATGCCTCTCTGCTATAGGGTGTTTCACTTTGAGTTCTACTCTTCTTGTTGAAAAGCTGCTAAATAATTATTGTTTGAGTCTTATTTAAATGTTGTAAATGTTCATATGTATGTCTCGTGGTACCATTCCTCAAAAGATAAGCTGGATAATGTTATTTTGCCCTTCAGTTGGGTTCACAAACATTCATGCACTTTGGTGCTTTATTCTACAGGTAGCCAGGCTGTGGGGTATCCAAAAGAACCGTCCAGCCATGAACTATGACAAGCTGAGCCGATCTCTTCGCTACTATTATGAGAAAGGCATCATGCAGAAGGTCAGTTTGCAAACAGATGGAGTTTTTATGCCTTTAGTGATGCTTCCCTTGTTTGAGACAGGAAGTCTTACAGGTACAGAATGTACTCAAGCTACCCAGGTACTCTGAGCTTTCTTTCCCCATAACTTCTCTTTGCAGCAGTTAAATGAGGAAGGTGTAAAGAAGCTGAATCTAGGCAACATGTGGGAAATAAGACGGGGGAATCATGATCGCTTTCTTTTTCTGTAGATATCTGCAGTCAGAAGAATTGGAATTTATGCGGCTGCAAGGACATACAATCAGTCTAGACTTGTTGGTGAGAGAAAGGCTGCCTGGGGGCTGGTCCTATGTGGTAGGGATGGTCTCTTCCAGATCCAGGGCACTGGAGAGTTTAACTGAGAGTGTAGTTACATCACAGTACAGACTGGGCAGGGACTGCTGTTGCTACCCGGACAAAGAGTCCGCTGGCAGCATCCCACTGCCCAGGAGCTGTTCCAGGGGAGACCAGAGCAGCAGAGAAGCAGGAGGACAGCACAAGACGTTTGCAACTCTGACATCTCGGGGCAATGGTCTAGAGCAGCCAGATGGTTTTGCAAGCCTTCTCCACTGCTGAGGACCATTGCCTAGTGCTGCCTGTGCGCCCGCAGCATTCATCTCCTGTCTTGCCTGCAGGTGGCCGGAGAGCGCTACGTGTACAAGTTTGTGTGTGAGCCTGAAGCCTTGTTCTCTCTGGCCTTCCCTGATAATCAGCGGCCAACGCTGAAGGCAGAGTTTGACCGGCAGATCAGTGAGGAGGACACAGTGCCCCTTTCTCACCTGGATGAGAATGCTGCTTATCTGCCAGACCTTGGGAGCCTCCCTCCACAGCTTTACAGCAAAGGCTACACATACTAGCATTGCTGGGAGCATACTGTTCCACCTTTGCTTGTGTATATATGGAGATGTCTGGTTAGTATTCCATCAGTATAAGCATTTTTCCAGGGCAGCCTAGGGCGGCATTAAACTATGAATACCTGCTTTGGTCAGGAAAAGTGTCCAGGTACACATGTGGATAATCATCTGAGAGTTGACAGGGCTCTTGCGTGCTTGTGATAAGACCCTCCTGTTCGGCAGGATGGGACTCGTTCTCAGCAATGCATACATTTTCCGAGCAGTGGAGCTGCAGCTTCAGCAGCCTGTCGGGTAATTGCTGCCTCTAGCCAGAACAAACAGGCCTGTTGCAGTCCCTCTCTTTGGCAAGGGAGGAGGTGCTGTCCTACTGGGCTTTTTTTCAGATATGAAGATGCTACAATGCTGCTGCTGACTCCATTCCTCCAGTACACGCACTGAATCTCTGTATAACCTGCTTTGAGCAAGGGATGGCTCTAACCCACATGGACTCTCACCTCTGCAAGGCCAGTCTTGCCTTCTTCCCAGGATGGCTGCAACACAGTGGTCCCAGATCACAGGCCTTCTGTGTGAACTGCTTTGTGGGAACGGGGAATACTTGTTGTCTTGTATGTGCATGCTCCTGCCTTATCACCTCCTTGCTCCTAACACTTCACACCAGGGCTAGCTGGTATTTAGGCACTCTGCCTGAGCAGGGTAGCTGGAGACACTGGCCAGGATTAGAGCAGTCCTGGAGTACGCGGCACAACACACAACTTAGTTGTGGCTTTTCCAGACTGAACAACTTCTTCAACAAACATTCTCAGGAGCTTTGAAGATCTGTCAGGCTCTTGAGTGTACCCATCCTGGGCATCTGAGGCAAGAAAAGAACCTGGTGGAGGTGTGTTAAGAAAATGCTTTAGAAAGCAACCTAAACCGTATGTAGTTCTTAATATCTGAATTTAGACTTAACCTTCACAGATATTTGCATGCTTGAGGGAAATCCTGATGTGTTGGAAAGGCAGCTACCTCTGCAGCCCAGTGCAGCACATGCAACTTAACTAGACTTTGACTGGTTTTCCACAATAGTGAACATTTATAATCCTACTGCTTCAGATTGATGTTCTAGCTGCTGAGTACAGAGCACAGCCAATCCTGCCAATGAGGTAGCCTGTAGAGGAAATTCTGTATGTTGATTGAAAGCCTGATCTCCCCTGATGACTCTCCCCTGCATGGCTAATGCCAACCTTCCCAGCCTTCTCCCTGGGCATGAGGGCCAGGAAAGGCAGCTCTCCCTGCCTAAGGAGGGGCCAGATACTCAAGAGCAGCCCACTCTGCTGATGCCTTTGCATGCAGTCCAGAGACTTGGTGTTCTGGCAGCTCCTGGCCCTCCTGCCTTGCCCTGCTGCTACCTGGCAAGCACACTTCCTCTGGTGTCCCAGAAGCGAAGGTGAAGGGGAGGAACCCTTCCATTGGTATAAGCTGCCTTTACTATTTATGAGTGTAAAAATACTATAATTAATAAATTGGTCTACGTCTTTGGCCAGTGCACCTTCATTCAGCCCCTCGCTAGTCCTCCCTTACATTCTGAGCTTGCTTTGCCCATCTCCTTGGCACCAGCTTGCAGCTTTGGGTAGCTGATCTGGAGAGTTCAGGGATGCGTGCTTACTTCTGAATCCTGGTGGAGTTCAAGAAACAAACATTTCACGGCCTTGACATCCTCACAACCAGTCATACAACCAGGACTGAAAGATCACAATGAAGTATGTAACCTCCAGCTGCACCTGGTGTCAGGAGAACAGTTCTCTGCAGCTGCGGAGAACATTGCCTACGCTCCCACGCTGACAGTACAAGCCAAGCTCCATGGTTTTAATTAGCTTTTCCCTGAACTTCATCTCTCTCTCTTGAGCAGTGGCACTTCCAGGTTGCTTGCTAGGAAAGTGAGCACGTCAGCACCTGCTGAGCTGGTAACGTGATCAGGGTAGCACAGGGCATGCTAGTAATGAGAGTGGCACCCTGTGGCAGGCAGCAGAGCTGAGAGCACCCTGCCAGGACACAGCCACCCATGTGGGCCTCAGCGAAGGCTGCAGCAAGGATGGGAGTTACCCTGAAGTGGAAGAGCCGTTTCACACTGCACCTTCCTCAAGAGAGTCAGGTACCTCCCTAGGAGAAAGCTTTATGACTTCTGGAAGCAAAATACAGGTGTGGGCTGTACCCTAGTGCAACACTGTTGTTTCTAATGAATGAGACTAGTAGCTTGCTTTTATTCGGTCTCTCAATCTGCAGGATGCCCAAGGATTTTACGTTAATCCGCTATTCTTTGGGCTAGCCTCTGCCCAGCCAGTCTTCCTTCCAGAAAGGAAATTCAAGGAGCTAGTTCACATTTGGATGATATTTTATCTCCATGTTTCATTCAGGTCTGTCAAGTCAGTGCAACAGATCGATAGCTGCAGAGCAGTTCTGGGAATCGGCAAGATCAGGTTCTCATAACTGAGAGGCAGTGACCTCCAAAGGGCAGAGATTTATAACCAGATCAGAGGGCTGGGAGTCAATAAATACACTCTGTGTTTCCAGTTCAGCAAGACAGAGAGGCAGCTGATTAGGGGAAGATGTTGGAGGTAATAAGACAAGTGTCATAAATTTCTTATGCTGGTCCTAAAAGTGCCAGCCCCATCTAACCACAAGGAAGATGTTTCTGCTTTGCTATCTAGTCACTCACACTCCTCCTGTTCATACAGCAAAATTGAAACAACTCTTGACGCAGACAACAGAGCTGTCTTCCCGAGCTGAATGCTTTTGGCACTTTAGTGGGTAGAAGTGCATGTTACTGTGTGACAACATATACAGCTGGTGTAATACACCTTTAAGTACAAATTCACAGCTGAGCTTTGCTGTACATTAGGCAGGTAAGAAAGGTCAGAAAGACATCATTTTCTTTATGGAAAACCCTCTAAAGACAAGAGTTCAGCTCGTGACAAACACTCTGACATCTGGATGCAAATATACCTAATGTTCTCATGCTTTTTTACTATTGTTTACGCATTATATTCAAGATTTATTCTGGTGGCTTATTCCTCAGGATGTGATGATGCTTTGGGACCAGCCAGAAATAAATTCTCAGCAGTCATTTCTTCCTAATGTAATTTTTTTCTAGGATTTTTTTTTTCTACCGGGTGGTTGCTGTTATTGCAATGGCTTTGCTGTTACTCCTGCTATATCAACAGTACAAAGCCCAGCAGGAAGCACCAGAAATCTATTACCCAGAACACGATGCACAGTTCCTTTCTGGTCATAGTAAATAATTAACATGTAACATTACAGCATGTCCCAGGTGGACCCTTAGAGTGTACTGTCTAGGGCAAAGGAATTACCCCTAGTATTAACGGGTTTCCAAGCAGAGCTGAACTAGCTGATGCAATGTGCTGAGGCTAACCCAGGAAATACTTCTGTTACCAGATTCCATACCCTGAAATAAGTATGAATAGTGATAATGAAGAACGACAGCAGCAAATCTCACTTTATGGGATGAGCACGGAGTGGGAAGGCAGGAGAGTTACTAGAAAGTACATTCATCGTTTTCAGGCTGTACACAACACAGGTGGCTGATGTCATCTGGCTAGGCAAAGCCTTGACAATGTGCCTAGGGCCTGCAGGCAGGTCAGAAGGGGCAATGCATCATTCCTAGCAGTGCTAAGAGTGCCAGGATGAGATCTGCCAGGAACAAATTCTGGCCTGGCCAGGTCAAGACTCCAAAAGCCACACAAACTGAGTGGTGTCACCTCAAAAGATGAGGAGAGCAGCAGATACCCTTTTGCCCCTTTGGTGCCATTCCTGTCCCACCACACAGAGCCTTGTGGGAGCACCAAGCTCTCTGAAGCAGACAGACACTCCCATGTACAGCATATTCTCATCCACACCTATTGATGAGGCTCAGCAGAGCAAAGGAAACCAGAGCTGGCCATGACTCCTTCTGGTCAGTACTTTTAACCTGACCCCAACAGGGACCTGTCTTCTTTGCAGCACTAAGCCTGTCAGTTACAGTGTGGGGTCTGCATGTTGGACTTGCCAGCTCCCTACTCTGATGAGCCACAAACCTTTGGCAAAACCAAAACACTCCCATGCAGTTTTCCATAAGACAGAGTCCATCATGGCTTCAGCCCAGCCAGCAACAAAGCACCACAAGGCCACTTGCTCACTCCTCTCCCCCTGTGGGATGAGGAGGAGAAAATGTAAAGAAAAGCTCA
>JANZLQ010000086.1:45672289-45693509 GCA_026212715.1 Elanus axillaris | reverse complement strand
TCCAGCAGCTTCTCCCAGAAGCCACCCCTGCAGCCCCTCCACCGCTACCCAAACCCTGCCACACAAACCCAAAACAGTCTTAGGAAGAACTTGTGCTTGCTCGGCTCAGCATTCAGGTTTGGGGATGAGCTGACCCCAACAGCAGCAGTGTGTCATTTACACCATTAAGCCAGCCACAGGGGAGGAGGATAAGTAACTCCAAGGGCAGCAACATCGTGACATTTGACTCCTTGTAATGTTTTGTGGAGGTATAACACTCCCGAGAAGGACACTGGCACTAGTTTTGTTGATACACTCAGAAGAGTCATTCCGATTAATGAATCGGCCCTAATGTACACCTGTACACATCTCCCCATCCTCCTCTGCATTTGAATCACAGCAACACCATAGTCTACCACAATGATGGAAAGCATTTTGCACAATGAATATTGACCTCTTATGCCTTGACAGCTGACATGTTGATGAGACGGCAGAGGGGGAAGTGCTCACGAGCGTGCTGAACTGGGAGGCAGAGAAGAGCAAAAGCTGAATGCAGTGGAGGCCTCAGCCACTTTGGCCTCAGCAGCAGACGGCCATTCCGTCAACCCTGAGGGCAGCATTTACTGCCCTAGAGCAGGATTCACTCCTCAGGCTGGCAAAGAGAGCCCACTCCCTCCCTGCCTCCTGCGGCCAGGGAGGGCAGCCATGCACAGCCCTCCTCCGCAGCCCACTTTCTGTTCTTTCTGAAGAACATGTCAACAGATACCAGCCTATTTAGTTGTAAATTCCTTAAAGGCCTTCCTGTGTCTGGTCTCTGAAGAAAGAGTAGCTGAACAAACATATTCCTTTGCACTGCAGAGAGTCACTGCTTAGTCAGGGCCTCTGCTTAGGTAATAACCATTCTCTTGGCCATTAGGGAGCTATGGACAGGTATCAGGTGAGAAAGCAAAGGAGTAGAAAGGGAGGCATCTCAGGGGAGCTTATTAGCTGAAAGAGCTAATGGGACCTGAAGCACCTCTAAGGTTCTTGCTGAGCTGCTGCTCTGTGGCACCTGTTTCAATTTCCCTGAATTAGTTTCAAGTGTGTTTTGGAGGCACTACCATTGCTGTCCTTTTGCTTTGATTCTATGAGGCAAACATGGATCCCACCTCAGCCTGGGTTACCCCAGGCATGTCCCACTGGCTGATGCTGCATCTACTAAACTGATTTCTACTTATTTGAAGATTTCCACATAATTAAAGAATCCCAACACAAATGAACTAAACCCCATGAAGGGGAAGAGTTATTGAAGGAAAAAAATGCTTTTGAACAGTCCAACAGATAATGGTGTTTTAGAAGCCCTTGCAAGAACACATAGCAGAGAAGTTATGGGATCTGCCTACTTCTGTTAAGAGAAACATAGCAAGAAATCAGCACAGCAAACTGCACTAACATCTCAGCAGAAGCTGTGCAGTGCCTGTTCTGACCATTTATGTCTGTAGGGACCATGAGACCTCACCAGCCTGCAGAGCCCCTGGGAGGTCTTCCAGGTGCCGACTCTGGAGCAGTTTCCTCAGGAGTTGTTCCTAAAGCAAGAGGTCAGTCCACTCCCTTACCAAGTCAGGGTCCATGCCAGCTGGAGACTGCTTCGCCCCAGCTTGCCCTGACACCACCCACCACCTCGGCCCAGCCCTGTGGCACAGAGAACAGTGGTAGTGAGGTGCCTTTGGCTGCCCCAGCTCAACGCTGGCACTTTTAGCTGAACATCACCCCCACTTCTCAACAATTCTCAACAAATATAGTCCTGAGCACCTCATACTCTGTCTGTCCTTTCATAGACCATACGCTTGTGTTTGCAAGTAGCAAGGGCTCAGGAGCTGGTGGGGCCTGGGGAAACACCCAGATTGGAGGCTTGTGCTGCAGCAGAACAGGCTCTGCACACTGCAGCAGGAGACAACCCAGTGCTGCTCAAGATACTCTGAGGCAGGGCATATTCCACCCAGACTGTCCCCACATCCTAAGGCTAATTAAATGCAGAAAAGACCCTAGAGACCCAACAATCCCCAAGATAAGACACATAGACAACAGCCTCCAACCACTTCCCCTCTCAGTATGCAAGGGCTGGGAGCTCAGCTTTCTACACTGGCAGCAGCCACCTGTGTGCTCTCAGGGATCCAATCAACACCTGTGTCACCCAGCAAGTCCTCATCCCTTCACTGGCTCTCTTCAATTCAACTGTGCAAACAAGTGCCCCTTAACTCTGCTATGCAAGAACTTGTTTGCAACACAGCATGTGGCCTTACACACAGCTTTCCTGGAGGGCAGGCTACCTGCAGTCCTGTGGTTGGTGACAGCAGGTGTTTTTCTGAACACCTTAAATCCCAGAAGCAAAAGTGGACAGGGAATTCCTGCTGATCCTGCTTCAGAGCAAGGCTGAAAGCTTCATGTCTGTACAGCAGAGTTTGAACATTAGTGCAGACCAGAGGGTGGCAAAGAGAAACACAACAGTCAAATTACCTAAGTGAAAAACAGATCCCCCTCATGAGAGGGGCTATGAGTCCACCTCAACTTTTCAGGGAGCCAAGCTTATGTGTAGGGGGATAGGGCAGACCAGAAGCTTATACAACATGCATCTTTAAGTTCTAAGTGGACATGGTGGATAATTAACCAACAGCAAGAGAGGCATAAGAATTTATATGGCTTCTCCCCACACCTCCAACAGATTTTCTTCCAAGTTTAGGAAACAAAATCTAACACTGGATTTCCACCAACAGGCTTTTCAGACATTCTTTGTGGCAGACCTAAACAGTAGAAACTGACATGCACATTCCAAACCAGCCAGGATCTGCCACTGACTAGGTATGATCCAGTTCAGTTCTACCTCCTTGCCTTTCTTCTACTAGAAGTGAGCTAATATTGAACTCAAATAGACTTTTCTACACTCAGCAAAAAACCTACTACTTTCAGCGTAGCTTGCAAAGCAGAGCTGTGTTTGGACAGACCCACAGGGCCTACCAGCTACAGGAACTACAAGATCATTTTTGAGCCAAATAAACCAGCATATCCAGATCAGTGCAGCCCCACTTCTCCACCTCCAGTGTATGGACAGACCAGCCAGAGGATTTATGTAGGTTACAGAACATACACATACAAAACACATTTGCTAAAATCAGATACTCACTCACTGTATTCCCAGCTGGCTTGAAAGAACAATACATTCATAAATGAAAAATTCCATGGAACTGCTAATGGGTCAGTATCACAGCCTTCTGCAATTGTCACAGAAATCTCATGAAAACTGAATTACTAAAAAACAAAACCCCCATTGTGTAAGTAGCACATTGCTGTCACACTGGCTCTGGTAACAAGCCCATTAATGAGGTTAAGGTAGTTACTATAACAGATGGAGCATGTGTGGGGCTGGCTGTAAAAATCATATTTATCTTTCCTGCATTAAGGGCAAAAGGTTGGGTTTGGATGTGTGTGAGCATGTGTGCATGTACACATGAATGTGCGAGTTATTCTTTTGCTGTGAATCCTTTGCTTGTGACAAATCGGCTAACACGGATATTGGCCTATGTGGCACATACTGCTAGAGTTTGAGAAAAAGGATTGTTTGTTCCATTCATTCAGATAGATTTGTATCTGAACAAGCAAAATGAGGTCCCCAGCTAGGCGAGGGACACCACATCAAGCTCTAGGGAACCAGAGGGGGAACAGGAACCAGCCCTGCTTAGTCCATGCTACTTGCATTAAATGTTCCACAAGCCACAATGTTGCTGAGGAGTAGAGAAGTTCACAGATGGCTTGCAACTCAGAGGAACCGTTCAGCATTTCACACTGCTTCTTGGTCTTCCAGGAGTGGGGGGAAGCAACCATAACTTGAGCCTTCATCTGTACCCCCTCCACCTCCCCAAAGACTGGTGCCATTCTGTCAGTATCTTGTAGGAATGGCACTCATTACAATCCTTCAATTTACTCTTGCTTAGTTATTCTCACACCGCCTGTATCCATTTTCCCCCTCTGTTCACTTGTAGCTAACTACTGTTAGTTTGTTCTCTGCCAGCAGGTATAAGAGTAACCCCAGTGCTTTGGCAGCCTAAGCTTTCCCTCATAATTACAGCTGAAGCCTCTTTTCAACACCTTAACCAATTATTACTGGAAGCAGGGAACCACCCAAGCCTGAGAGAGGGCCTTTCAGTGGCTGTATTTGCTCCTGTTGCTGGCAGTAATGACACTGGAGATAGGGCAAGCACATCTGCCTCGTCCCAGTATGTGAGACTGGAAATGTGAGACAAGCTCATCTTCTCCTGGCATGTTTATAGAAACTTCCACTCCACACTACCACAGTCTGCAGCAAAAGACCTGCTAAAGGCAAGGAGGCTATTTATTGCTGACAAAGGGACACATGCAAAGATTGCACACACACGTACATACTTGTATTACTCAGGGAATTTTTAGCAGTTATGCTAAACATAACACCTCCAAAAACATTCCAGACTAGACTCATTGCCTCTGCTGGCAGAATTTTCACCTTTAGGTAAGAAACCTGTGTTACCAGTCCTAGTGCATTAACTGAGTACAGTCAAAATGAACCAGGAGATCTAGAATTTGTACCATTTAAAATAATGAAGTTCATTAGATAGAGGCAGGTTGGCAAGTGCTTGCACAAGCACCTCACACAGGAGAGCTCAAAGAACAGTTTCCCCTGCAAGGGGCTAAAACACTCAGTTATTTAAGTACTGCCAGAATAAAGCATTACATCTGTGGTTTTATCCTAGGATCAGGCAGCTTATTTTCAGTTTTTTATACATAAGATAAACCAACTAAAAATCACATAAACAGTAGAATACATTAGGATGTTATGCTCAGAAACCTCAGAGCATATAACAGGTTGATAAAACTTGCTTCAAAAAAAGTGTAAGTGGTTCAAGTTTGTAAGCGCGTTCCAGTTTCACAGGCTAGTTTTGGATGTGGGGTATTGCCAAAGAAAGCAGCTGAGGTCACTGTGGAAAGTTTCTATAAACAAACTAAAGAATGTTACTGAAAAAATTACAAGACGAAATAACACACACAGAAGAGATGACAATTGTTCACTTAAACCAAACCAAAACAATTCCTCTGTTGATGCATCTTTCCCTACCATAAGTCAGAAAGAGGCTACACTGGAGAAGCAAATACAAAATTAATTTGGAACAGAAATACCTCAAAGTATGCTGTACAACTGGGACTTCCACTGTGTACATTTTTTCCTCTTACATCTTTCATGTGACTTTTGAAAGTCAAGTGCAAATTTTCATAGAAAACAGTAACAGATGCAGCTGCAGAGTTCATGGAAAGAAAATACACTTAGAAGAGCATTCAAAAGGACAATCTTCTCTGCCTAATGTCATAATGAAAAGAGCCTCCAAACTGATGAACCTTCTAGTTCTATTTAACTTTATGAAGATGTATCACCATGGGGAAGCTATGGGCATTTATACAACATAATAAAACAGTATATACAACATCCCTGCCCACCTTTGTACACAGATACCGATTTCCAATATAGCCACTTCTCAGTGTGAAGCGTTCTTCAAATTCACTGAATGTAAACCAACCAGCCAACTTCATTCCACTAATTTAAACAATAATTTTGCAGATGTCCCAGCTTTGCAGGGGGGGTGGAACAGACATTGGGCATCTGCAGCTATGGAGTCAAATAAGTTTCATCTGTTTGCAACAGAAAAAATAATTTACAGATAGCTTCAGCATGACATAGCACACACTGGATAGTCAATTTCTTTTTGAATGAGGAACTGTTACACAATGTTTTACAGACATTTTAGTTGTAAAAGCATACTCTATTAAAAAAAACAAGTTGTGATGTCACCAAACATTGTAAGTGGAAATAAAACACATGACACATTGTATAGAAAGTCTAAACATCTGTAACCACTTATGTTCACAGACAGAGCCGTGCTACAGAGTGGATGTGGTTAATTACTGTTTGATATACTAGCCTTCAGCACACGGGAGACGGTGATGAAGGATAAGACTTGCAGCCTGACCTGTGCTGTTGTCCAAGTATAACTGACATTCTAGCTGGGTTTCAAGGGATCTTTCCTGCCTTATCCCAAAGCCACAGATACCGAATATCTTACCACAGGCGGCCTGCATAAAAGACAAATAGTTACACTGAGCAGGAAAATGCATAAAATAGGAAAAAATGAAGAACAAGCAGCTTCCAAAAAACAGCCACTGTCCAAGAGCATAAGTAGAAATAAATCCCTTTTAGCAGGGTAAAGAAACAAACTATTCCATCCTCTATTTGTCTGGTCATTTAGAACAAGTTAGGTTAGTGAAGAACTATTTTTTAATCATTACCTTTTTGTTGTTCAGCTCAGTGCCCAGATTTCAGAGTTTTAGGTTTTGTCTCTTAAAAGGGAAACGACTAAAGAAGTGCTTCAAGAACCATTTCTAAAATGATGCAACACGTGAGGAGACCCAGGACATTTGTCATGCAGCTGTGGAGTCTGAGGGGCAGATGACATGAGCACACATCGCCCCCTTGTGCTTCTGCTCTGAAAACACTTTCTGTTCGTTTTGCAGGTAATCTTCAATTGAATGTCCTTTCTCTCAGGACACTTGAAACAATGCAAAAATCAGTCCCACAAATATAAACCCAGTAAGAGTCCAGGAGGAAACAAGGCTCATCGCCGTCTGAATGCACGTGATATCCTCCAAGCATTGGGCTCCTCATAGCGATTGTACAGGGGTTCCAGTCGCTGCTGCTTTTTCTGTTTGCTCAGCTTGGTTGGATCAGAAACCTTGAAGAAAGCTGGTGCAAATTCCACCAGCCAGCGAGGATCAATAGTTGTCACTTCACGCATATATTCCTTGGTGGTCAGCACCAGTTCATGATATACCACCCTGTAAAAAGGGACAGCAACTCTGGAAGTTAGTTTTTCAAAACAAGAAGAAACAAGGCAAGGGACTGGAGTATCTGAGCTTGCCCCTTCACCTCTGTTTTACCTTCCCTCAGCATAAGGGTCCTTATAAGCTCCAGTGCAGGCTCCAAAAGAACCATCCAGAAGAGCTATCTTCTTTTTCCTCTCCTACTTCACAACTACTCTTCAGCACAGAACTACTTCATTCCATTTAAAACGATTCTCTCTCCTCACTCCCTCCCCTCTCCCTCAATGCTCAGCATTTTAAAATCAATTCCACAATACAGAAACACAGAACTGCAGGCTTCAGGCCTAGCCTTGGCTCAAAAAGTAAGTCTTATCTCTGCACAGGCACTAATTCTAGCAGCAGGAAGAGCCAAAAGCAGACTTGAAACTTTTCTCACTCTGCTCATTGGTGAGAAATCAGCAGCCTATACTTTGATCTGTACTCCACAAATCGTGCACACCATAACCTTGTCAGTTATAAAGTATGAACTGAAATAGAAGATTACAGGACACTGTCCTCCTTACCATTCTGGCTGCCTGTTGAAGAGAGCACTCGATGGGTGGATATAGACTACTTGTTGATCAATGAGTGTCCGATAACCTTCCTGAGGATCCTTCTTTGCTGCATTTCGGAAGAAACCACTACAGATGGCCTTCTGGACTCGAACTGTTGCCTTCCCGCAGGATACCACATCCAGCTTGTGCCTGCCAGACAAGAGTTAGAGATGGGGGGGAGAGTTCTTCAGATTTGGGTGCAGCTACCAACATCAGATTAGCAAATTTTGTTTAGCCACTACAGTGCAAGAACACTAAGAAAACAAAGGCAGTACTTATCCTTCTTGACATGCTCACCTGTCCATAATGCCCAACATCTGCTTGCGGATGTCCTGTGCCCTGCGTAAGGATCGGGCCTGGATAAAATTTTCATAGCACCAGGGATTTGAAAACTTATTATTCTTCCAGGAATTGTACACAGCCAGCAGAGTGAGGTGGTCACCTTCTGTCTGATGGAACTTGGCTTTCTTTTGATCAGCAAGTGCTTGTTTATCCTAACACAGAAAATATGTATCAATTGGGTAGCTACATTGCAGAGACAATCCTTGTGCAATGTGAAGGACACTGGCTCCTTGTCATTCATACCATGACTTTTTAAGTCTACCAAGGTAAGACTGAGAAGGCAACACAAAGTTTTCAGTGGTGAGTGACTAAGGACCAACTGATGAGAATCTAAAGGTCACTGGGACTGCTCTCACTAAGCCACAACTATGTCTGTATCAAAGGAAAGCCTAGAACTGTTCTCACCAAAGGCAGATCTCATGTAGACTCTCCTAAAGATTCTCCCATGGATGACAAGGACCTGACTGAAGATTTTATTATTTTTTTTTTTCAAACTGATACTTTTTATTCAATTTCAGTCCTATTTTTGAAAGGATACTTCAAAGTAAATGGCTTATTTATGCTATAGGCAGCATATGCATGCACTGAACTAGCAAGCTTTTTATTGCTCTAGAAGCAATCACAATCACTCATCAACAAAGGGGCTGAAGCAGTAGCTTTGACCCTCCTTGACCTACCCACTTCTCCAACCTGCAGATAAAACATTAATCAAATGCTGTGGCTACATAGATCAAAACTGAAGTTAACAGACTAAACTGCAGCAGGTCATCATAATGAAGAAATAATGGATTCAAGAGGAGTCTGCTGTTGAGGAATCCTACCACAGCATAGTCTGCTGCTTGCTGACTTAAAAGAAATCAGCATAATAGGACTGCCATGAAGAAATACATTCTGTGTATCTGAAAATGACAAAGGCATTCTGAACGCCAGAGCTGGGACTGACTTGATTTAGGGTTATATGTGTCTACTGGGAAATGCAAAAGGGAATGTGAGACTTCTAACTTCCGTCTTCCTGTCTGCAAAGAAACTACCAAAATCCACAGCTACAGGGTGTTTAATCAAAAGGTACATCAGAAACATAATGTAATGAGCAAACAGTCTTAAAGCTACAGGTTTATTTTAGCAAATATGCTCACTCTCTAACACCTGAGGCAGGCACACAAAACCATCCGAACTGTAACACTGCTGCTTCTTGGCTGCATTCCTTACCTTTGGCCTGTAGAACACATTCTGTACAGAAAGCATGGAGACTATTGTCAACATTTCCTCACTGCATCCCAGATGTACAGACATGATCAACATCTTACACAACATAGGCTCCAAGGGGAATTCTGCCATCTGCAAGAAAACTGTTTCAGGGTACCCTGCAACATCTTGTAAAAATCTTGAGTTCTCCCCATGCAAAAGAGACCAATGTCCTTTCTTCCATGCTTCCTTTCAAAGCAGTGTGCTTTACCCAGAATAACTTTGCTCAACATGAAGCAAGTTATTTGTCAATATTCACTATCACAAGAATATCCCAATACTTACAAGAAATTTTTAGATATTAACAAAAGCAACCTTATGAATAAGGAGAAATTATAGCTGCTTCTTAAAAAAGCAGAAGGTATGTAACTATGGTAAGTGAAAAGCTACCAATAAACCACAAGAGAATAATAGGAAAAGGACACTAACTGTGTTAGGCAAGTCCTTGTACAGCTACTCTCATGTCACCCCCTAAGTATTTGCAACCCAGCCAGTGCCAAGTATTCTATTTTGCCTACCCTGCGCCCAAGTCGAGTGAGCAGTCCCTCATCATCCAGAGCTCCGAGGGTGTACAGCTGCTCCATGGCAGTTATGAGAGTTTCCATTGGGGGAGCATCCATAAAGTCGAAGGAGAGCAAATCATTGATGCCCATAGCCTGAACAGAGGGAGTAGAGAAAACGGAAGTTAAAACACTGCAAAGGAAAACACCAAACTCCAGCAAGAGATATATAACCATGGAACAATGAGGCACCACAGAACTCCAAACAACCCTAGCCTCATGTCCTTATCCTAACTGTAACCACAGTCACGAATAACATAGCTGTATTTCTACACTTGAGATAACCTGCACTGACCCATGTCTTTCACCCACCATTCAGTTTTCCAGTCTGTTTTCTTTGGTACTGTTCCATACATGTCTCAAGCAAGATGATTTAATCAAGGAGACACATAGGCTAAATGCTGGTTTTGAGGACTTCCTGCCTTGTAAGCCAGTGTGGCTTGACAGCTCCAATGGACACTAAACATGTCTGCAACCTTCCCCTTGTTACCAGAAAAGCAGCAGCTTCCCAGCTGCTATGTACTGAATTAGACCCAGTTTGTGGACTGCAAGAGGAACAGTACACACTTAGAAGGTGCATATGTTTGGAGATCAAAAAATCACTCTAAAACAGTGTGCTTTATGTATTAACAACATAGATGTGCCTTACATAGGAAAGGTGTAAGCCCATAATATTCCTGTTTCTCAAACCTGCAACCGTTTTGTGCAGCTGAGACTTGTAATTTAGGTGGATATTCAACATTATAACCCTCAATAGAAAAACACAGAAGCAAGCTCAGTGCCTGAGAATTGCATTTGATGCAGTCTCCATTCCAAAACATCTGTGTTCACTAGAAGGATCTGAAATTACAGAAGTACTTCATGAGGCTAAAAGGCAGAGATTCATTTATTGAAATGCTTATGATCATGTTGGCTTGCTACAAGTTGGTGAAATACTCACCTTCAGGGAAAGTACTGTACTGGCCAAATTTGTTCTCTGGATTTCAGGCACATTGGTGGTTAGCATTTCATCTCGATAAGCACGCTCTGTATATAACCTATAGCATTTTCCTGGTCCTGTTCTCCCAGCCCTTCCTGCTCGCTGCTTTGCTTGAGCCTAAAGGTAACAAGGCATCTCAGTGAACAGGTACAAACTGGCACAGGAGAAAACAAGTAAAATAAATTGATTAATTATTCACAATTTTACTAGTGTTAATAGAAAGAGATTTCCAATACAACCCAGGAAAATATATATTCCTTAGGCACAGTCTCATGATTCTCAGGGAGTTATCAAAAATGCAGTTTTATCATTGCCTCACTTTGTTTCCATGTGCTTGTACACCACATCATCAAGATACACTTCACCAGGAGGAAAAAAACCCAACCCACCACACAAAAACCACAGAATGCCTACTTGTGAAATTGGTGTAACAACCAGCTGGTCAATTCCAGTCTTGGAGTTATAAACCTTCTGCTTCACAAAGCCAGGATCGACTACATAATATATTCCATCAATAGTCAAAGATGTCTCAGCAATGTTAGTGGCAATGACAACCTGCAAACAACAGTGATTCAGTACCAGGTCTGTCTCTGGTTGCCAAGCCAACCATGCTGCTGCTTGAACAATCCATTCTACATTATATGAGCAGTTTGTTATAAATGCAACTACTATCATCTAACAGAAATATGTTCACAAAGGAACAGAAAGAACTGTTATCTACAGTCAAAGACGGACAGGTTTTAAGTATCTACACTCGTTTCAGATTTGGGCAATATGGGAAAAGAGCATGATAAAAATCCATAATTAAAAGCAAGTGAAGGAACATTTCAAGTTTGTAAGCAGACTGCACTGACTTCAGGGAGAATTTTTGCCTATCACTCAAGCACAGTCCATATTTAGAGAAGAACCTTCCAGAGATTGTATCTCTAGATATTTGCTAGCTGTTTGGTAGGAAATTTACATCCATCCAACAGGAACTGCATTTAGATTTCACTGAAGTTAATATCCTTGAAAGGTAGCATTAAAAAACACACCAAGAACATTCCACACAGAGGGCTGCTCTTATACAAGATGGTTTTATATACAAAGGCTTAGATAACATCTATAGGCACAGACACAATCAAAAACATGCTAAGCTACATAAAAGCTACTTTTTCTCCAAAACTACATCATTTTGTCTGAAACTGTAAACTAACAGAATCAGAAGTGCTAAAAAGACCCCAAACAAACCCGAAAAAAGTAGTATGATTAGCAGTGTAATATACCCCACTATTAAAACGCATCAGCAGAAGATGAAGCTGAAATTACCTTTCTGCTTCCGGGTGGGGCTGGGTCAAAGATCCTGGTTTGCATTTCACTGGGTAAAGCTGAATATACTGGTAGTATAATTAACTCTGGAACATCAGGTCCTAGAGATTTCATCCTCTCATAGAGGATTTCACAGGCAGTGTCAATCTCTTCCTGACCAGTCAGAAACACCAAAATGTCACCTACACAGGAAGTAAATTAAAACATCCCCAGAATCAATTCTGTTCAGTACAACTCCTGCATTACCACATTGCCATGCCTCACCTTTTCCATTTAAAGCAGAGGATCCCCAGCTTTTGCTAGCCCCTGGGCAACAACTCTTACCCAGAAGCAACATACTTCAGTCTTTCACCCAACTTTTTCAGCATTTACTGTATTTGCAAACAACAGAGGATAGTGCTGAGAGCATTTTACTCATCTTACTAATACAAGATCCATGACTTACAGAAAGACATTGCTCATAGGTGTTAAGAGTCCCTGAATCACCAATAAGCCTAGACCATTCTCTACTCACCTGGTGGCTCTGTTAAGTGGATCTGCATTACTGTAATCAGACTGGCATCCAAATAATCTGTCTCTGGCTCTTTCGTGTACAGGATTTCTACTGGGTATGTTCTGCCAGGAATTGTGAAGATCGGCGCTTCATAGAAATACTGAGAAAATTTCACAGCATCCAGTGTTGCTGATGTCACTATCAACTTCATATCCTGCCGTTTCTGTACTGTCTATAGCAGGATAGAAAGTTCAAGTCATTTACTGCCTTTGGGACTATTAACATATGGCACATGACCTAAATCAGAGATATATGACCAGTAATATCAGGTGGTTTAATGTCTTTGTAGAGGGGCAGCTCATTCCAGCATCCAGAATTTCAAGAAATTGACCACTAAGGTCACATTTCAAACCTTTCTTAGCAGCACCTATCAGAGAAAGCCTTTGTCAGAGGTCGAAGAGCGAAGCAAGAACAGTCCTCTGCTCATCCATCATTATGAGCATCCTGGACTGCCAGTTCTCATTATTTCTGATTAATTTTGCTTGCTCCGTCTTCACAGAGAGGCTCATCTTAGGAAAATTTGGGCTACAAACCCTTATGAGCATTTGCTTTGCCTCAGAAGAGGCTCTTAGAGCACACAAATGAACTTGACTTTTGTGACCTTGCCTTTCCCTGTGTGCTCCTACCCACCAGTAGCACACAGAGGACACTGAAGCAATAAAAATCAAACACTACATTACCTTCTTCAGGAGTCCAAAGAGCACATCTGTATGTATAGTTCTCTCATGGGCTTCATCCAGCATGATAATGGCATACTGGGTCAGATCAGGATCTATCAAGCACTCCCTCAGTAACATACCATCTGTCATGTATTTGATAACAGTTTCAGGGCTAGTGCAGTCTTCAAATCGAATGGTGTAGCCAACCTAGAAAGAAGAGTTGCACAGAAACTGAAGCTACAGAATTAAGTTATAAGCACCATTAATTCCCAGTTTAATTATTCTGCAAGCTCATTTTACAGCCTACAAAGAAACGGACACATGGACACACAAGCAAACTAGTTCGGTACTGATTTTTTCCTACTTTTCCTCAAGCTTATTTTGGCATGTTCTTCAGCATGGAAATTCACCTCTTGTCCCAAGCAGCAACCAAATTCCTCTGACACCCTCTTCGCAACAGACATTGCAGCCACTCTGCGAGGCTGAGTACATCCAATCTTTCCTCTTGATGTATACCCCGCCTCAGCCAGGTATTGGGTAATCTGTGTTGTTTTCCCAGATCCTGTCTCTCCAATAACAATCAGAATCTGGTTGTCATGCACAGCCTAGGAAATATCATAATAGATACACTTGTCAAAATTTAAAAACAAAAAACAAACCAACCAAAAATCAACATAGTATACCTAGGACTAGAATGAGCACCTAGTGCTCTTGCTCCAGCTGACCCAGACCAAAAATCATATAAGTGTTCTTACTGATCAAGTCAGCAAACTGCTTAACCATTTAGCTGACTCATCCCTTGCCAACATGATCCTAGTTTCAATTTTGACTTACGACAATAAGTACCTGGAGCTTTACTAAAATACACAGATTTATATAATCCTTTAAAATAAATTATTCCAAATATATACAGTTCTGCACTTAAAATTACCAACTGACTATTCACCTGTCAACAAGCTAACCCAAGAATATTTAAAGTTATTGCTTGCTCAAACAAGAATGCCATTTCAAGTCTTACTTGTATCAGCTGCTCCTTCAATCTGAAGATTGGGAGACTCTCTCTCTGCTCAATAATGGAAAGCTGGGTCTTCTTGCCATAAGAAGCTTTGTTGCCACCAAATGCATGTTTCTTCCACTCTGGGATGTCATTTGGCATCATCCCAATACCTCGCATGTTTGCAGCTATTTGTCTGCCATCCACTGGAAAAGAAACAATTTTACCATTACACCTAGCCTCACTCAGCACAGACCCTGATGATCCTGCTCCTATTGTTCCATGCCTTCTATGCTTGTGTTTTAAAGTATTTTTTAAGTTCCTACATGTATACCTCCACTATTACATTAAGTCCAATGTAAAAAAATTGCTTCACTATCCATTGCACCTTTTAATAATGCATCCTTGACGGGTAGCAGGATATACCTGCACATTTCCCTTGACATTCCTACTTCCAACTCCAGTGGAAAAATATTTCTTCTTTGCCTCGCTTTTAAAACAAGGCAAACACAGTATCAAGACATTTCTCCCAGGTTGCTCAACTATAACAAAAAAGGCACACTTCACATTTAGATATGTTCAGACACACCATCAGGGAGAGGATCCACCCAGTGTGTGTTGAGTCCCATGGGGATAGAATCCATCTCTGCTTCTCTCTGGGCTTGTTTAAGTTCTCGTCTTTCTTTAGCTAAAGCACTCTGCATCATTGCAGCCTGGGACAAGGAACCATCTGGATTCTGGAAAGCAAGAAAAAAGTTAAAGATTTCAAGCACTCCCAATCCTTCAATTATCTCTGCCATCATTGTCCTTTAGAAGTGTCTTCTGAAGATGCTTTAAAAGATGTTAACTTTTAATCTATTTGACTTCCAGGACATATCCATTAGCTCAACCTCATGAACTTCCACAGTCATAATTAATATGGAGCATCCCTACACTGTCCATTCAGAAAGATTATGGGCACAATTAACGAAAAACAAGCATTTCTCCACCACCTTCTACTTTCAAAAGTTACAAAAAAGCAGAACAGAAAAAGTAATGTTCTAACACACTTATGTGAAATAGTTATTCTGCAAGGCTAATGCGCATTTCAGTTCTGATTCCACTTCACTGTCACCAGTAAAGTAAGAATCCTGCTTTCTAAGAAAATAAAGGATCTCCAGTTCAGTGGTAATGTTTTTCAGGGCTCTCAGTAATGTCCAGGTGGAAAACTGGTTATTAAATTCCCAAGTATTTATTTAATTAAATCAAGTATATTGGTTTTAGTCCTGGAAATCTCTTACCTTTACTATTTTGATGGGACTCATATCCATGCTCTGTTTAGTATGACCTCGAAGGAACGGTGGCTCTTCTTCAACTAACTCAATCTCAAGGTCCTCATCTAAAATCCACAAGTGACAATTTTTAGAGAAAAAATAAACATCTTTTTTCAGGTACATAAAAGTGCCTCTTCAAATGGTGCTTCCTGTGCATTCTTGATTGTGATTTACTTAATAGTTTCAAAAGTGAAAACACAACAAGTGAAAAGAATGCACACACAGGGCACACCCAAATGTCACTAATCATGAGGCTAGAGCAACCCTACTTCCAAATATTTAAGATGACAGCAAGTTGTGAGTTGCTTCACATCCACTTATGTCATCATCTCTTTTTGAATCAAAACACATCCAGAAACACAAGGAATTTACAACAGCAAGACTACTTGGAAATATTACCTTCTTCATCATCAACTTTAGGAAGAATCCCAGTCTCCTCATCAAAGTCAGGAAACTCCTCCTTGGAAAGCACATTAGCTGCAATCATCTGGGAAGAGAATGAATACTAGATGAGTTTGTCCCCATGAACAGAACAACTCATGCCCATGAGGTCTCAGTTCTAATGTTATTGCCAGACATGTAGAACAGGAACAAAGGAATGTTGTGGTTTCAGAACAAAGGAATGGTCCTATATTCTGGCACACCTCTCCAAGTCATCCAGTCTCTGACCAAATAATCCTTTTGTTATTCTAAATACCATCAGTGTCAGACAGCTGGCTTATACATGGCAGGAGTGCACTAATAAACAAATAGTACCTAAGTGTCACTGGATAAAGATCATGATCCCCCCAGGTCAGTGATCTCTGGAGGCTACCTAGTCCAACCTCCTGCTCAAAGCAGGGCTAACTTCATAGTTAGAACTAAGCTAGAAGTCCCAAATCTCATGACAGCAATTCAGAAGAAAGGAATAAGTTACACAAACAAACAATCAAGGAGCTGTATTCTAGTTCACGAAACTCCCTAGCAATTTTACTGACTCCCTATTTCCCTAAATACAAAACACACCTGTTTTATTTCCCATTTCTCTGGGTCTGAAATTCGGGTGAGGCGTTTCCGTTCAAGGCTATCATCTTCCACCTCTGGGGCATTCACCAGGGACAGGTGACTGGGTCTGTCTGGGTTTCTCATAGAGGTTTCTTCATTGGTTTCTCCAACTAGGTTTCTCCTCCGGTTTGGGTTCAAGTCTTCCCCGGTATCTTGATCAACATCCTGCATTAGATTGATTAATCAATCAGCTCTACCTGTACTGCACTTATCTATTAACACTGGTGCTTCCTCTAACACAAGAGAAATAGCAGACTATATTTCTCAGAGTGCCAACAACAGCCCATACACAGAAAGTGCTATTTTCCATGTGCTTTTTTCAGCTGGTATTGTGGGGTAAGCACACCCCAATGCCTGGAACACTCTACTCTGCCTTGGCAATGGCAGTGATCTCACTTCAAATGAAATGCTTCTCTCATACTGAAAAAGGAACACAAACATAGCAACAGTTTGAGGTTTGCCTTGTCACTCAGCTAACATATCAAGTCAAGAAATTGTTAGGAACATTACACCAAAACCAAGAACCTACAGAAAATGAGTAAAAAGTAATAGGTCACAAATAAAAAAAACCCTTGAGTTACTGTTCTGTAACTCCCACTTGAAGGATTACGATGTATTAGTTTCCATCAGAAAAAGCAAAAAATAGCAGAAAGGCATAATCTTTAAAAATTTTGGCACCACAACTCTTATAAGTACTATAGGATGTCTTCCATACCTTCATGCTCAGGCTGGTTTTGGATCCAGTAAAGGATAACACTTTGACTTTTACTCTTTGTCCTTTGCTCACAACATCAGCAACATTGGCAACCCGTCCTTCTCTTCGAAGCTCTGAGATGTGGACCAAGCCCTCCCAACGCTTCCTGTGGGTGAAACAGAGGAGTGTGAGATGTTGTACATTATTACTCCAACAGTTCTTCAGATCATTCAGAGTCTGGATTAAAATATTTTATTGTCAACTGATTGTTTGTGTACATTCATGAACTGTTTTTTATAAGGAGAACATTCTCTGCTGTTGAATTTATTTTTCTGAAACAGACCTTAATTTTGGCATCAAAACCCAGCATACCTTATTGTAGCCTCATAACCTCTTTAAGATGCTAGCACAGAAGTCAGATAAATAGTACCAGATTTATTGTGAACATCAGAAGGTACCTTAGTCCCTCCAGCTGCACAAAGCATCCAAATTGCATTATACTGGTGACTTTGCCATTGTAAATGTCTCCAATGGAAGGCTCCTCAGGTGGCGGACGGTCTATGTGCTTGTCTCTCCATCTCTCATTGCTCTTCTCGATGTACTTCTCTCGATCCTTACGGTCCCTGCTGGGACTCTGACTTCTGCTCCTTGATCGGTATCTGGATTTTCCCCTGTTCTTATCCCGAGTCCTAGAATGAGACCTAGACCGAGATCTGTGCCTTCGTTTCCTGTCCCTGCTACGACTTCGACTCTTCCTCTTTTTCTTTGCCCTAACAAACAAACATTACATATTTGCAGTGAAGTTGCACCCATGAACAGAGTAAGCAGGCAGTACCAATTGCCAATACCCATCCCCCAAAGACATACTAGAAACCTACCGGTGGTCACTGTTCCGTGGCTTGCCTTGCCTGTCTGCACTAGGCATCAGAGCTTCAAGTTCTTTAAGTGCATCAGCTGCCACCTTCACGTCATCTTCATCCAGCATGTTCTGCAAGAACAAAGAATCATTCTGTAAGAAGGCTGATATGAAGTCTGTCACAGAGAATTAATCTACAGAAAGGAGAATCATATGCATCTCTATTTAGAAGGAATGTAAAAGTAAAAAAATCAGACAGAATATGCAATACAGGGAAAAAAAATCTCCCTATTTTGCCAAAACATTGAGAGAATTCTGTTTTTATACAAGACGGCTTCATCTCAACACCTCAAATTACTATAGAAACATAAAATGCAAGTCCTGTGTAGCATATGAATGCCCAAAATTTTTTATCTAGTTTGTTACCCATCACTACTTTGAACATTATGTGAGAAAGGCCAGGCTACAAATTTCATGTCACAAGAGCCTCATCTTTCAGGTATTCTGCAAAACAGTATTAGCATGGCAATTGCTGTAACAGCTATTCTTGATAACTATATGCAATAATACCAGCCTTCTGCCTTTTTTGCATTTCATTTCTCAAAGTCCACTCTTATTTATGCATTAGCAGGAGACACTCACATTGACACAAAAAAACCCCCTTGAAACTAAACGGAAAAAAAACCCAAAACCAACCCAAACCATTATGTTTTCATCTACTCACAAAGAAAAATCTGAAATTATGACCTTACCCTGATGTTGGGATTGTCTGGCCTGCAAAGGGCTGGAAACAATTCTTTCAACTTCTCCTTCTCCGATTTGGGCTTGACAACTGTCTCTGATTTTGAGATTTAAAACAAAAAACAGACAAAACCCCCCAAAACTTAGAAGAGCTAGAATGATTCACTCTTGACTTTTCTGTACTTGAATATAAAGTTTAACTTTCATCGGAGTGCAAAGGCTGATACAGGTTTTACAAAGATTCAATTCAAAGATTACAATGTTACCTTCCTACAAATAAAATTGATTAGTGAATCCATGAAATACATAATACTGTAAATAGTGTACTCAGTACGTTTTTAGCGCCTAAACAGCTTTTCTAATCTATCACTCACAACAGAGAAACTCCCAGTGCAACAGTAAGACACAAACTCTTGCCTTACAAGACTAGAAGAGTAACTCTATCAATCTCGTCAAACATGTCCAGAAACTACAAAAGACTGAAGAGTTTTGGTTTTCTTTTTACACTGAACTGGTAAGAGGGACAAGAATAGGCATACCTTTGCTTGTAGATGGTTTTGGTGGAGGCCGCATTGTCTGTATGAGACGTAGTAAATTACTAATAAGGGAATCCTGAAAAATTTAATAAAATACTTCAATCTAAGAAATCACTGCAACACTGTTTTTTTTATTAGAAAGCACATGTGAGGGTTGATTAGCAGGTCAAAAAAAGCCCAATTCTGAAGATGCAGGTTCATTTTTAGAAAGTATCACTGGACTTCATATACATCCTAAAAACATATAAGTTGGATCTGAAAATGATTATGAGAATTCCATTCCTACTTTTTATTTTTAATCACCTATTTAATCAAACTACAGTTATTTCCAAGGAACTCATGAGCCCAGCATCTAAGTATCATAGAAAGAATTATGACAACATTTGACTTCAGGAAAGGTTGTTTCGTCCATATTTTACGTGCTCAACAACACAATAAGCATGCTGTTCAAGTCCTTCAGAAGGCTGCTTCGCAAAGACTACAGAAGTATTTGTTGTGGTTTAACCCCAGCCAACAACTAAGCACCACGCAGCTGCTCACTCACTCCCCCCCCCCAGTGGGATGGGGTAGAAAAATCAGGAAAAAGTAAAACTTGTGGGTTGAGATAAAAACAGTTTAATAGAACAGAAAAGAAGAAACTGATAATGATAATACTAATAAAATTACAGCAACAATAATAAAAGGATTGCAATGTACAAATGATGCACAGTGCAATTGCTCACCACCTGCCAATTGACACCCAGTTAGTCCCCGAGCAGCGATTCCCCCCCTCCCCAGGCATGAGAAGCTGAAAAATCCTTGACTTTAGTCTAAACATTACTTAGTAACAGCTGAAAACATCAGTGCTATCAACATTCTTCTCATACTGAACTCAAAACGCAGCACCATACCAGCTACTAGGAAAACATTTAACTCTGTCCCAGCTGACACCAGCACAGTTTTTTAAAAAGGAGGGTGAAAGAGGCTTGGCTTGACAAGACTGGAATATTCAAAAGCTAATTAGTGCATAGCCTTCCAATTGAAGAAAACCAATAATCACTCCTCACATCTCTCTCTTCAAAACAAGAAGCTCTACAGAATTTACCAGGCCAAGAACAACACAAAGAACAGTCAGATCTCACTTACGGTGAATTCAGCACCATTCTTTAGAAGAACTGCTTTAAATGTGTCAAATGTAGTATTTTTCTCAGCAAGACTTATGACAAACTCAGCTACAAAAAAAGAGCAATAAGTAAATTAGAACAAATAATTAAAAGGCAATATAAGTACTTCATATGTGGGTAAACGCTGTTCTCCCGGCAACCAGCTAGGTCCATCTAGCTACGGAAAAGCCGCAACGCTTCTCCCAATAGCAGCGGCTTCCTTTCAGAGTCCTTCCGTAGGAGCCCCGATGAAAGTATTTTCTCACGCTCACGACAAGTTTTTTCGGAAAGAAAGCCACGGGTGTTCTCCGAATTCGAAAAGCCCCTTCCCAAAACGCGCCCTGGCCGGCAGAAAGGGCTACAACAGCCCTTCGCCTGGCTGCCGTCGGGCCCGTAACGCGACAGGCGGGCTGCCGCGCCGCGGGCCGCACTCGCCACGGAGATCCCCGAAGGCGGCGCCGCCCCGCTGCCGGGCCGGGGCCCGCCGCGCTCACCCAGGTCCTTGTCGTTGATGCCCAGGTGGTTGTCCAGCTCGGTGCAGACCTTGGAGACCAGCGACAAGTACTCGAGCTTCGCGAGCTCCTCCGCGGCCACCAGGTCCGCCATGACTCCGCCCCAGGCACCGCGCGCGCCCACCTCACCCCACTTCCGCATCCGGGGGCGGGACGGAAGCGGTGAGGTGACACAACAGCGAGAGGGCGCTGGAACGACTCGTGCCGGGGGCCGCTCTGTGACACCAGCTCAGTGATCTGCGGCGGACGAGAAAGGCGGCGGGGCCGCGGCCGCTCGGCGCCGTTGGCGGGGGG
>JANZLQ010000086.1:45657102-45671277 GCA_026212715.1 Elanus axillaris | reverse complement strand
CTCCCCTGTCTAGTGAAGAGGGGGGGGGAGTGATAGAACGACTTGGTGGGCACCTGGCGTCCAGCCATGGTCAACCCGTCACAGGCGGGCGAGCTCCTCTTCTTCCACGAGAATGCTTGCATCCACACGTGGCAAGTGCGTGTCGGGGCACAGCCGTCGGTTCGGCCGCGGGCACCGGCCGGGGAAGCGCCAGTCCCTGGTTCGAGCTCTGCCTTTCCTCGGGTCTTCTCCCATCTCCCTCCACGCCCCCGCCGGTGAGCGAGCTGCTGCGCCACTGGAGCTGGGCAGCGGCTGCAGAAAGGGCGAAGGGCTGCTGTGCGCAGACAAGTCAGCCGCGGCTGGTTGCACAGGGCCCTTTATTTGCAAACTGATGGCAACGGTACAAGCCGGTAACAGCAGTACAGAAGCACAGCTGGAAACTCCACAGCAGGGGAGGGAAGCACATAGCAGAATCAACAATCTGGTAAATGCAAAAAGCACAGTAGAGAGGTGACGAGCAGGGAGGACTTCAGAACAGGACATGGAGCTTCATCCCAGCTTCAGGGAGGAGGCTGACTGGTTACCACTTTAGCATGATCTCAATGGGCGATACAGCGAGGAGCAGCACTCTGCAAAAGCTCTGTAAGAGCTGCTGGTTTAGGAAGCCTATTCTGAAGACAGGGTCAGAGATTTTCTTCATTAGTCTTCAACTAGTCTGATGCTTTGGTTGTGTCCTTCAGTGGGACAGATGGAGGAAAATGCTGAACTGCTGAGTAAAAACTTCAGTCCAGCAACTCCCAGGCTCCTGTTTTACCATCTAGAATGCATCAGGCAGCATCTAAACTAGGAATCTAAGGAATAATGCTTAACACCTCCATCATCTGAGTGACACAACTGTCAGCCCTGGGAGGAAAAAAGGATGCTAGGGCTGTTCCTCCTATAAAGTCTGTTGGGTAATTTTGCAGCTTTAGACAAAAAAAAAAAAAAACACCCCCCCCCAAACCCAGCTGTTTCCTGGTATTTGTGCAAACTAAGCTTGAAAGCATTAAATGCCAAAGCATACAAGAAAACAATGCAACAAACAGCATGGGCTGGCCACCAAACACCACTGGTGGGAAAGCAGCAATCTTTTTGGTTCGTGGTACAAAACGCGTTTTCTTCTTACTGAAATAGATGCCATTAAGCAACAGCTAGTGGATGAGCTTGCTTTAAAAATACATATATGCAAAAATGCATATTATCACCTGCTCTAGTGGACAGCTTAAAACAGCAGTAACCCATGAGTCACTCCCACAAGGCGTTTTGGCATGACATGCAGTAGTTTTTCTTAAGATTCAGAGATGAAGACATCAGTCCTGTTTCTCGCTCTCGTTGTGCAGGTTGTACAAGTGTCATTAGATTCTGGTGATGCAGATGCAATGCAGCCAAAAAAGTCTCACCATAGTCCTTTTTCAAGTTATGAAATACTTAAATTCAGGACAGAAGTGCAAAATTATGCAAGAAGGAAATAACTAGTTAGTCTAACAGGGTGCTGCCTCCAAAGCAGCAGTGAAACAGAGTATGGTCCACTCTGATCAGCCACACAGAAACACCCTGTGTACGGTCACTTTGCTGAAGCATCAGCCATGATAAAGCACTCAAAAGAGAAAGCTGCAATCTGAGGACAGCAGAGTCCACATTCACAAGGCCAAGTATGTTACCATCTTTGTATTAGAGATGGAAGCCTTATCCAGGAAACACCAAGCCTCCTGTTTAAGGCATAGCTTGAGAAGAAGCCCCAGAAGTTTCTGTCCTTATGACTTGCCTTTGTAGTGGAATATGCTGCACCCAAAAGCTCTGTCAACCTGGCCCTGTCATGGCACATGGTGGTACAGTGGGTGAGGTAGCGTGGCATTCCCCCGGCAGTCCACATACTGGTAGTCTTCAAAAGCCAGCTGCTCTGAATGACACAGGTACATGCAGGTCAGGGTACCCCTGCAAGGCAAAACCAGACCAGAACTGCACTTGAGATTGTCCCACATGAGATGTCTGACAATGTAAGGGTCCCATGGTGAGCTCCCACTGCCATCCTGGTTTGTCCCTATTACACAGCCCCAGAACACAACAGTCAAGATACCCTCGCAGCTCAATGTTGGAGAGGGAAAGCATCTTTCAGACTGCAATAAAAAAAGCCTTTACAATATCACTGCCATCACAACAGATGCTTTGGCCATTCTAGAAGCCCATTAAGACTTCCTAACCCAGCATAAGACTCCTGTGCCATTTCACTGTTTACATGTTCCCAAAGCGCTAGTGCAAGTCACAGTGGGCAGCCATTTATGGACTTAGCTAGACAAAAGCATGTATCTTTCAATCACTATCTTTCTGTGCCACCTCAAGAGCTGTTAGCACCACATAGTTTCTCCTAACACTACACAATCTATCAGTGGGTAGTGTCAGCTCCTGGCTAATGGAGAGCTTGCAGGTAGAGAGAGCAAAGGTCCTGTCAGCTAAGGAGGACAAAGTTCCCTTAACAGCCAGAGCCATTCACTATGCTGTCAAAAATGCACCATTTTTACCATGCTTCAAGTAGCATGGGACTTCTTTGCATATTTTACCTGTTCAAACTTCACATCACTCAGCACTGATTACAGTTAAAACCTGCATTAAGACCTGTAAAACAAGTAACTTGACAATACAGCCCTTCAAATTGCAACAGAAGACCAAGATTTAAACACCTGTGTTTTGGGAGATCACCAGTGACATTCCTTTAGTGATCTGGGAGAAGTGACCTCGGAGGTCTGGCATGCCTCCAAGAGATTCACATACTTTCTCCAATCAAACACTTTTATTAATGTTCACAGTCCATTTCCAGATGCAGCAGGTGAAGCCCTTGCTTTAGATTAGCACAAAAGACCATGATGCAAAAGCAGTTCCTCCCTTCCTGAAGGAATCATGGACTCAGTGACAACAATCTGCAGATGATGATCTGCAGATGGTCCGTCTTTCAAGAGTGGGCTTACGACCTGGAGTCTGTCAACACAGATGTGCAGGGAGATCTCTCTAGTGGACACAGGCTACACAAGGAGACAACTTCTGATGCAGAGTTTTCTGAATTGGCTTAAACTCATCTAATGAAGACCACTCTTTCACGGCTGCATAGAGGCATTCTAGCACTGCTATACCTTGTAAAAACCTCCCTGTCTCACACACCAGATTTAGCTCTAATTCAGACCAGAACAGTAGCAACCTGTCCCAGGAGGAGCTATATTATAAAACTGCAGTTGTACTCCTTCCTCCCTGGCAGGGAGGAACAGCCAACCTGAATTTGCTTTCCCAGCAGGGCCTCTTGTACTCTAAAACAGAGTCAAGCTGAGCATGGTCCTCTGGTCCATCCCCTGAACAGGAGCTGCCTCAGGCAGAAGAGTCTGCTTTGTCCCACCTTGCTCTCAGCAGCTGCTCTCAGAACACTTGGAGGCAATCATCAACACATCTGCACAGAGTCCAGGCTGAATGAGTCTGCCCCCAACACCACAAAGCAGGTAGGCATAATTGAACCAGTCAGTACTTCTAGTTCCAGACCAAAGAATTACTTTCCAACAGCTACAATCAGCATTCCAGAAGGAAATTTGCCAGGCCAGCTTGCCTTAAGCAAGTGACAGCTTGAGCTGTCAGTAAGCCTGGATCCAGGGGACTTCTCAGAGCAGCAATGGCTTTGGAGAATTACCTCCTCCTCACACCTCAGCACATCTATCTGGGTATCAGCACACACACTGTATGCAGTCCTGGTCTTGAACAGTGACTGCAGACCTTCTTGAAGGGAGTTGAGACACCTTGTAGGTGACATGCATGTTTGTTATAGCTCTGAACCAGGTATCACTTACTGTATATGCAGCAGAACATTGTGAACTTTGACTTTTGTCCAGGTACATATGTTACTACAAGAGAAGAGAGAGAGTTAATTTCACAGGAGCTGCCTCCACCATGTGTCTCCTATCCTCAATTATTCCACTGCTTTTCTGCTTCTCCAAAAAGGTCTGTCTTTGCAATATTCTGACAACAGCTACACAGGCAAAGTTCTTCAAGCACAGCAGTATCTACACCAGTAAAACATGTTTTTACTGTTGTAACTCTAACTGTGGATCTAATAAGCATAGGCCTCAAATATGCAATGGACCACCCTGTCTGCACAGAAGCCTTTGGTTGCTATGAGCTTCACACAGTTTGCTGGTCATTTGCAGAGAAATGCAGTTCATACAAGGTACCTTTAGCTGCTCACAATTGGAACATTTAAAGTTGATAACCTAGACATCAAATTGATATCAGTTACTTATCAGAAGGTATGAGAAACGACATTGTTGAGGCAACACTAAGCAGAAAATACCAATAAATAGAAAAGGAAATTAGTTTAAAATGGATGTGCCAGACTTAAATCCAGATCAGCTCCGTGTATTAAACTGAAAAGGGGACACTGACTCAGCTTCACTCTACAGACAGGACCAGCACAAGAAATCTAGTCATAGAAGCCTATAAGCATTAACATTGCTTACTGAAAGGAAAGAAATCTTCTAGAATTACTCACTAGGTGTTGTCATCCAGTATCCTACTGGCCACTGTATAATAAATCTGCAAATATGAACAGAAGAGAAAGCAGGAAGTACACAAGAACTACAGTTACATTTCTATACAATTCAGAGACCTAAATTAGGGAGAACTGGACTCTCATTAGGTGTCTGAGCCTGAATTTCAAGATCTAACCTAACAATTATTTTTAACAGTCGGTAAGAAAATAGAATCAGAAACTATATCTTGAAAGGCCTTAAAAAGGTCATCTAGGCCACACACTTGACCTTTACACCAAGAATGGATCAGCTGTGCTCAAACTGTTCTGAACAGGGTTTTTATATAACCTGTTTTTAAGCTTGCATTCATTTTAAGGCAAGCACACAACCCAGCCCACTACCTGAAAAGCAGACAGATGCTCCTTGCCCAGGAACATATTAGCTTCAAACTCAGCAACATGTAAATTTTTACAACACCTCTTCCTGAAGTGATATGGGGGAAGCTGCATGTGGAAGAGCTTTGAGTATTTGGCAGGCAGATGACAAAGAAGTAGATCAAGCACACAATAAGCACCTCACTGTCTAGGACGTCCAAATTAGTTCAGGAGAAAATGCAAGAAACAGCAGAGCTCACCTGGCTACTCTGCAAAGGGCTCATATTCAGCAGGGTTTTCACAGTGGTCTTCCCTACTACTAGGGACTGGTGCAAAACCTCTATGTCTAGCTGCACAACAGTGACCAGGTAGAAGTTGTTATTAGTTATGTTCAACATGTTCTAGGGAGAAAAACAAACAAACAAAAAAATGAAAACACAAATCACCTTGCAGCAGGGCTGTATGTTACTGCTGCATAGCTACTTTAAAGATATCCCTGCTATGACCTTACAGCAACACGGGATGACATGGCCCCTTTCAAATCCTCAGATGTACATCCGGCCTGGCCACAAAGGCATGTACGCTGCAGTGTCTCCCATGACCATGGAAGGGGGACAAACAAGCAGTTCAAGGATCAAAAGAACAACGATTCCCAGAATTAAATCACAGTGCTGCTTCTACACAGCCCTCTGGCCGCTTTGTGACTTGCTCACTCACAGCCAGGCTAGCCACACCTCTGATGCTGTAACACGCTCTGGACATTGATTTCAAGCAGCCAGAGAATAGACTGAGATGGTGGGAATGGCAAGACTGACAGTGATCAGTTAGCCTACACATGGAGTGGCACAGGATATAAGCAGGGAATCCTTTAGATCCACCCTTTGACTGTGAGCTGAGCACTTACCGTCATGTTGAGGTATATACTGGTGGTGGTGGCATTAAAGCCAACGGAGGAGGCATTCAGCCCTGCAGGCAGCACAGTAACAGAGCGAGGAAACAGGAAAAAAATACTGAGAGATGTTGTCAGCAGGCAAATTGTCACAGCAAGACATACATACAGTTTCCTGCAAAACAGCACCAGGGCCACAATCATTCTCTTGGTTTGTCAGTTGCAAGCACCTGCAGTTCTGCTCCAGCTCAAAGGGAGGAGACAATAAAAGCTTGGGTGCCAGATAACTGGGATGGGTTTGTGCAGAACTGTTTGCCAGCTATCAAAATCACAGCAGAAGCAGGGTAGGCCCCACACACTGACATGGTGCATTACAGTACAAATTGCTGGAGATCCCCAACATCTGCTATTGCTGAAAAGACACAGCAAACAAACACCAAACAATGCAAGACAGACCATAAAGAGTAAAACACCCAAAGGACTGAGGCTTTCCTTCATATGCAGAAGAAACATTCAAAAGATGAGAAAAGGGGAAAATTTAACAGGACTTACGTTCGTCTAGGCTTCAGCCTCTGGTCACCATATGGAATCAGTGCCACCAGTTGCTTCTCTTGCTCTGAAAGAAGTGGCAGCAGATCATAGATCAGACTAAGCACACAAGTAAAGCAAACTGCATTGCAGGATGTTGCACAGCAGCCTAGTGTCCATCTGCACTCACTTCACAGGCGATGCTGTCCAATTAGAAGGCAAGTGTGATGCAACTAAGATTTCAGTCTGAGCGTTCCCATCTCTCAGCAGAAACAACAGTTCTCCAGGGGCTCCAGGGTGGCTTTGAGTAACCACCTAGGAACAGCATTACCTGCCTTCCCACCCCATCCTCCTGCAATAGAAGCAGCCCACAGAAGTCACAAGTGAGCTGGAGGTACTGCAACAGGACATTCCTAGACTGATACAATAAAGATCAACTGATTCAACCAAGGTCTTTAGACAAGAGACATGTACCAACCTTGGAAGGCTCAAAAAGCACTGACAGGGAAGAATCACCTACCCCTGGGGATCCTTCCTGTTCCCTGACACGTCGGACAATTGACACAGCTTCGACGTGCAACGCCTGCACAGGGTGCACAGGACGTAGCAGAGTCATTGATACTAGCATAATTGGCGGTTTCATCTTCAGCATCCAGTTGCCTGGGTAAGATCAGCTTGCCTTCACTCTCCCTTTGGTCAGGTGTCTTCCAGAACAGTGAAAGTTTTCCACCCATGGTTGAAAGAATTCTCACTAGGCATCCAACACAAAAATGCGTTAAGAAAATTGTCTCTGTGAACCAACCTCCAAGAGCAGCACCATTAGCATTTGTAGTAGAACACAAGTATCTCACAACTCTAATGTTGCTTTAAACATTCAAATTTAAAACATTTATATTTTAAACATTCAATCTTCTAGACACTCTGGTTACAGAAAGTGTCTGAGAATGCCACGCTATAGAAAAGCATACCAGATTCTTCTTTATCTCTTAGTATTTTGTAAGAGAGGGGAACACTGACTCAAAGCTTCTAAAGGCTTCAAGATGACAACGTAGCCCAGAAGAGCTGCAAAGTTCTTGCACTGGTCATTATTCACCTACATTCAACAAGGAACTCACCTGAACATCAAGGCCTTGGCATTCCAAATCAAGCAGAGTGTTACTAGCGGTAACAGTTGCCTGACTAAAATCAAATAGTGTGCAAACAATCTCAAAATAGATAAAATAATAGAACTAGTCTATTTTAAAAGTTAATACAGTTGAACTCGTTTTCCTAGGCTTCTGACAATCAAAAATTTCTACAGCAGCTCCTAGTAATCCTCCCAAAAGCATTAACAATACCAAGGTGAGGAAGAGCAACTGTATTTTCATCACAAAGACATCAGCTGAATGCAGTTTCCTACCTGTGCTAGTCTTTCCTCTAAGCAGCCTTGTTTCAGCAACTCAGATATAGGTAGGATGTTTAGCTTTGATAAATCACAGCTTCTACATTTGCCCAGACGATCCAGAGACTTTGCATGAACAACTCCTCAGGGCTGTATTATAAAACATACTGGGGATGAAAATCACCATCTGGCAGTGGAGAACCACCATGACAGAGTTGCAGAGCATAGGGCTCATCCCACAGCCCACAAACCCAGGCCACAATGGCAGGACATAGGCTGGTCCCAAGGGCAGCTGCTGTTCTTGCTGACAAAGAAAGAACCAGGATCTCATTTAAACTAGTAGAGGTGGACACACCCGCAGGACTGCTCATTCAGCCCTGGAGGACCACAGAGGGACCTTTCAGCAGCCCAGTACCCCAGACTGAAACTCTGTTAGACATTGCTTGGAAGCTCAAGGTAATTCAGTGTTCCCCACCCTCCTGGGGCATGCAGAGGGGAAAGGAAGGACAAAGGTGGCTGAAGGATCTGGGGTTTTCTAACACAGGAAAGGCCTCATTACATTGTACCACAATGTACCACAAGTCCTCATCTCCGCAGTCTCTCGAGGGCCCCAGGCAGCGAAGCTGCAGCCCAACCTACACCCTCAGTTAATGTTTATCAGCTTTTCGGAAACAAGCAGCGAGGAGGAGTGGCAGCCTTTTCACAGAACTGGGACAACCAACCACAAAAGCTAGGAAAGTCATGAGTGGGCATCAGAGAGACCAAGCGACAGGCACAGCGGGTGAAGTTTAACCCCTTACGTACTGCCCTTAGGCAGTCTTTCGGGTTCACCATAACCCCTACCCCCCCACGCACCGGTTCCGCCAGGGCGGGTCCCGAGGGCCGCAAAGGGAAGCGGAACGCGAGCTTCGAGAAGGACCGGCCAGCGCCCGGCTACCACCAAGCACCCCTGGCGCGAGGGCCACCACCGGCTCCCGCAGGCCCGGCTCGACCCCGCCGTTCGCAGCGTGCTTATCCGGGCCCTGCCCCTCACGCCCCCGGCAGCGCGGCGCCGGTACTCCCCGTATGCAGGCCGCTGCCGTCCCGCCGGCCGGGGCGGGCGCTGCCGGGCCCCCCCGGCCGCCCCCCGCGTCCCACGCGCCCGCGGGCGGCGGCCGAGCCCAGCGAAGCGGAACCGAAAGCGCCGCGGGGCGGCACGGCCGCAGCCCAGGGCACGTGCTGGGGGCGGAAGCGGCCCGGGGGAGCGGAGCGGGCCCGGCCAACCCCGGGCGCCGCCGAGCGCTGCCGGCGCCCGCAAAGAGCCCGAGGCACAGCCGGAGGGATGAAGAGTTTTATTGTGAGGACGGAGGAAAAGGTGGTCCTTCCCCTCATCACAGTTGACTTTAAAGTGCTCACCCTACATAAGATACAGAGGTCATATCTGCACTATAGAATATAGGATAAATTATACCATGCATCCATTAACAAAATATACAAAGCCAACAGAAACAGACCGTAAGCCTGAGCGTACATTATCTATACCCTAGTAAAAAGTAACCTGGAGAAAACGGCATTTCACACGTCACATTTCAATCTGTAATGAAGTGTTCCTCCTCAAGCGTTGTAGTGTTTTGTTAATTTATAGAACACTCCAAGTATGAGGGTACACGCTGAAAGAACATGTGTCCTGCTGGGCATTCCAGATCAAAGCAGATAACCACACTACGCTTAGAAATTTCACCAGCTACTGCGCTTCATCCATGTCATTTCCTCCTCATTCTAGCATAGGCATAAGCCAAAAGATACTCAAAACTATGCATAAATTAAGGTGGGGAAAAAAACCCAGTGGTTTCAAGTTACAGAAAGCTCTTTATCTGGTCCACAGCAGACAGCTGTACTGGCATACAGAGATGGGAAACACTGCAAAATAGTTCTACTGTATTTCAAAATAAACATTTAAAGAGTATATCTTCCACAATCTATAAAAATAGGTTTAAAACAAAAAATGGTATGATACTTTTTCTTCAATTATTTTAATGGTCTCTTATCTCTAAGGGTATTACATCTTTTAAAAAAATTACTACTACTCATCACCTGGTCAGTCACAATACTACTTCAGCTACATTGTGACAAAACAGGAACACCTTAGTTTGAAGCAGCAGTAATATAAAATACTTCAGGATCAATGGTATCTTACTGCAGCAAGGAAAAAAGTTTGCTTAGAAGTAAGAACACAGCCAACACTGCTGTCACCTTCAGAGGTACTGGACTCTGGAAAGTTATCTATGGATACACCACTGCACAGCAGTATATGTTGCTTGTTTCTTGTGATTCTTCAGAATCACATCTCTTAGCGCATATAGAAGGGAATTATTAGACTTTCAAATTAAATATGGGCATCTGAAGCAAAATCTTGTGAGAAAAACGAGTCCTACAGAAACGTCTATGGAAACATGGGAGCAGCTAGAACCATCACAGGAGACTGTATGCTTAAAACTCCTTAAATTAAAATTATAGTTTGAAAAATGCATTAAGTCACACAATCCCTACTTCAAGCACTCTGCCCATTCCTAAATGTTACGAGAGTTTGTACTCCAATTCAGGTCTGGGTTTCTACACATTCTTCAATTCTTCTATGTGGTATTAACAGAGTAAGAGGTTTACACTATACTGAAAAAAGGCAGGGGTCAAATTTTTAACATTTTTACAAAGAGCCTGTAAATATTCTTAGAAAGGCCCTTCCTACTCTTAGACTGCATTTTTAACAAAATACTTTACGTAGGCTGTATTCTCCTGTTAGAGATGTTTTGCGCTATCATTACTAGAGCTGGTTCAATTGCTGTTGGTAAATTCACCCTCCTGCTTCATTCTGCTACAAGAAACAATGACTTCCCCTGGTATTAATCAGTTTAACAGTGGATACACTTTCAGACTTTTCAAAAGATGTTTGATGGTTCAAGATGGCTTTCATATATGAGCAATGTTTTTCTTCTAAGACTCATTTGTTAAGATTTAAGTCTGTTACATCACTATCATGCATTGGACACATCAATTACTAAACCATATCAGAAGAAACAACTTTTTAGTTGGGGGCATCTCTTGTAAGTTAGGCAAGACTACATTTTGCAGCAGCATTTTACATCGGTTCCTATTCCAAAGCTTGTTATAAGGTCAACAAAACAAGTTTCCAGCTGCCTAAAGAAAAAAAAACCAATCTTACACACAATCAAAGGGGAAGTTCGTATCTGGGTAGAAGTTTAAGTAATTCTACAGGATTCCCTGATAAAAGGATTCAGTATGAAATTAGAGACTTAAAGACTACTCATTTAACTATGAGGTCCAAATAACAGTTGAAATTCTGGTCTCCAATTCATAAGATGCTGTGACAAGCACTGTTTGACATTTCCATGAGAAAGTCAAAAGCTCAAAGAAAAGCCAAAGTTTTAGTCACACCACCAAACAGAAAGCAGCTGAGGAACAGCCTGCTACTGTTGCAGTGTTTAACGAGAGTTTACTCAATGAAGACAATTCCTCCTTCCACCATGAAGGTTCAGCATCTATTGCTGTACCAGTCACTGTTAGTGATCTGAAGCAATTCAGTTACCACTTGAACCATATTATTGTTGTGTTTCTTCAGCAGTCGCAGGTTTAACTGCCTGTCACAGAATCCCATCTCACACAGACTGGATATAAGAGTGGCAGTGTGCTCTTCTGTAGCTGCAGGCTGCTGAAAACAAAAGGAGAGCGAGACAAGCTATAAATAGATCATTTAATTTTGCCAGTTGAAGCAGTGGTCCTACATTATACTGGGATATAATTAAGGCACAGGGGCCCTTTTGTCCACAATTAAGCTGTTTATATTCACTTTCACTGTTCACTTACAAAGGTGAATTACTACTCTTACATGATGCTGTAAGAGACATGCTTCTATCGCCATGGTATTGATTTCCCTACCTACTGGTAGAGTAGCATACTTCAAAGGGATGCCATCAAGCTTAACATTTTACTGTTGTGTGAAGTCCTATATGAAATACTGATACATTTATAAAACATGCACCTATAATTTTAAGGTTGGTGTTCTATGAAACTCACATAGCATATAGGAAAGACATTCACCTGTTGTATAATGGGTGGTCCAGCAAATAATGCTTTGTAGGCAGAAGCAGCAACTGACAAAGCTCCTTTAACTAGTTCTCCTGCAATGCTGCTTCCTTGAGGGTATCTGCGGAGAAGTCAAGTATTTAGGGTCAGTAAAGTCAAGTGGGTTTTTTTCATGGGAAACCCAAGTCTCTCCCTGTTGATGTGACAACTGAGATTCAGTTATTCTTGGAGAGAACAACCTATGATACAAAGGAATCACTGCTGTTCAGTGACTGAGCTATGTTACAAGCCTATTCCTTCATTCTTAATACCTTCTATTAAATTGTGGGTTTATGCTAATGTACCTTAGTTTGCTTCCGTAACATGACCTTTTGTAAAGAATTAATTATTCTCACCCAGAAGAGTACATCTATACATGAAAGATGTGCGCTGTGACACATCCATTCAGGCCAGAGTAACTTCCATTTGTTTTCCATCAATTCTTAAGTCACTTGATATTCTGCTCAATGCTCTGTCTTATTCCTCCAGTCTCAGTGTCCTAAGATGCTTAACTTTCTACCTAATTTACAAAATCCCTATTTTAAGAATCCTGAGATTTTCCAGAATAACACCACAGAATTTTAGAAGGATTCAGCTTGAGCTCTTCATACACTTTTGCTTGCCAATTCTGCATCCTTCACAGTCCTAAACAGAAACCCAGTTCTTGGGAAAATATAGCATTATACAATTCAGCACATTTCCTTTGAGGGGAGGCCTTTCTCCAGAATATTGACTACATGAAATCTGTAAGTCACTCCTTCCTAGGTGCCTAATTTAGCAGTTCTCAGTTTAAAACAGTATTTGTAAAGTCACAGCTTCAGCTTCATTACCTTGGGTATTCTGAGCACTTCTGTTTACTAGTTAGAAATCCAGAAGAGCCTGATCCATGACTGACTTCATCACCGAGTTCTGGAAAAGCAAAAGAAAAAATACCATATTGACATGTCCAGTTAATGAGAAGCTGAAGAGATGCAACATGTACATAAATGGAAGAGAGTGGGATTCAGTCTAAAATTAATACTTTCAAGTTTAGTTATCCAGACACAAACTAGATATACAAGATTCTCACCGCAGTCAAAGCAATCAAAGAATTTCAGAAGTCATTTGGCTGATTAGTCAGTGGGTGTTCACTTTAACATGAGATGAACTGCTGTCTGAGCTCCCAGTCACTCTAACAGCAGCTTAAATAGATAGCTCATTAATTCCAGCACAAGATAATTTTCCAGATGCCTACAAATACTTTTGTGTACCCTCCTACCAATCCTAATAATAGATGCTCTTAACTGATCCATAAAGCCAATTATTTCTTTATTCAAACCTTCTATATAGTAAAACTTCAACACCAGAGAAAAAACCCAATCATTACTTGGTAGATTTCTGCTCTCCTCAAGAATAACAAGACATCAAATCCAATACTAGGTATAAGGAATAGGCGATAACAATAGGATGCACCCTTTATTAAGTACCGTCAATATCTTGTCTTATTTGATTATGAGGAGTGGAAGAGATATTCTCTGATGGCGGTATGTTTGGTTCTTGAAAGATACGATTCTGAAGTGATGCAAGATTCCTGAGAACATAAGGCAAAAAAATTACTTTTACTACTTTCATTCTACATGTACACATGTAGGTAGGTCAAGATCAACAGACAAAAAAAAAGCTTCACATGCTCCCTTCTCTCCCTCTCCTGCACTCACCTATCGGTGAGTACAGGCCTTAGGACCTTCACTCCAGTATGTGACAAAACTTTTGTTACAACAATTTCTGTTTGGACACTGAACTTAAGCACAACATTGCAGACTCTACAGGAACACTAACATACCCATTTTGTTCTTGTCCAAGAAGCATACCTTTGTGTCTGGGGTAAGGTGTCCACAATCTCTGGGGTTAATGGTACTATAGCCAGTGTTTGTGAAGTTGTCAAAGTATCACTGACACTGTGGCTCTGTGGCTGGCTTCCCCCTTCTGGATTCTCTGCTCCTGTTTCAGGTTCTCCTCTTTTCTCCAAACTGGGCTGAGAAAGAGCTGAACTATACATAGACTCCCCTAAAGGACGACTGGTGTCAAAACACTCGGGGAGAATAATGATATAATCTTCTGACGAAGCAGAGGAGCCTTGACTTTGAACATCATCTTTATCATCATCTTCCTCTTCATCAGAATTGCCAGTATCACTACAGGGGCTTCTTCTCTCAGACAGTGGAAGGTCCCCTAACAGGAAAAAAAAAAGTGAAGTATTATCCATACAAAATGGACAGCTGTTAACAGCAAAGACAGTATTGACCCAGATACGAGGCAAGTATTCAGAAACAACTGTAAACCTTTGCTACCGATATTAATGGTATCATTTTCTTTGTCTGCTGG
>JANZLQ010000086.1:45639737-45657002 GCA_026212715.1 Elanus axillaris | reverse complement strand
GGTGGGGGTGTAGTGTGAAGGAGTAATAGATCTTACTGTTAAGCCTATGCAGATAGGCTGTTGATACATATATACTGCCTATAATAAAAAATAGGAAAGAGCTACACTGAGAACTTAGAACAGCAGTTTTTAGCTTCTAGATTACATGTATCAGAAACAGTTCAAAGCACTGACTTCAAGCTATATGTACAAAATAGGGAAACACCAGCCATGTTTAACATGTGAGCACTTATTTGAATACCCAGTTGGAACCTTTTTGTCTCAATATAGCTAGTTTTGGAGCTGCTTTAAAAAAAAGCTGCTTGTTCAGAGTACTGACATCAATTTTCTGACATAATGATTCTCTTGATCTAATGAGGATAGATTTCCTAGAACAGTGTCAGATCTTTTTACACCTGATTTTTTTTAGCCCTTATTACAGCTTTATCTTAAATTCAAACCTAATTTACTTACCACAGTCATTTTCTGCCATTGCCTCTGACTGATGACTCTTTGCTTCCTTTGTGGAAGTGGAATTACTTTTTATTCTAGGAGATTCTTCATTTATCATACCGCAACTGAAGGTGTCTTGCAATGTTTGTAAAGAGTCTAATAAAACCATCAGGAAAAACAATTAAAGCTTGCCTCCACCTGCAGTGCATGGCAATGTGTGGCCAGTGTCTGACTGCAAAAAAGTAAAGCTACAGAAGCCAGCTAGAGACAGTACTTACTGTGGAGGATTTTCTTTTTTTGTGGGGGCTTATGGTCAGGTGCAGCATCCAGGGTTAGAGAGCGAATTACAGTTTCACAGACAAACTGAGTCCCACTCATATCTTCTTCCACTTCCTCCTGGTTCAACGGATGTTCAGCTTTCACTTTCATTCTGCAAGTATCTGCAGAAAAGCAGGCTTCCATCATTTCTTTGAAAGGGAAGCACAACAGATAATTTTAACACTACCACAAGGAAATGTAAGTATAAGAAGAATTTTTAGGCTAGCCAAGGCTAAATTGACTCTGTGTTAATTCTTTTTAAAAATTGAAAGATTTTGGAATTCAGTTCAAGCTGAATGTGAAAGTGATTGAGAAATATTGGGGCCACACCTGGAATGTTTGAGTGTAATCCAGTCTATGAAGGGCAAATTCTTAATTCTCACAACAGTTCTAGTGGTTGGACAAATCAAAAGAAGCATTTGCATTTCTGAATTCTACAGATTTTATGCTCCAGACATACATATATTACACATCAGACCATGGGTTTGAGCCAAACAACTGTTTGTTTTCCCACAAAAGGGAAAGTCAGGACTTAGAATTCTTCTTAGACATCAAGTCTGCTAACTGCACAGAAGTGACAAACAATATCCTCCTCCCCTCACCTCCAAGCTCCCCATGACTACTGCTTACCAGGCACTGGTTTAAATCCACTCCCCTCATTCTCCTCCTCTATCTGACCTAAGCCAGGTTTCTCCAGCAAGGGGCTATCATGTGGCAAAGGGGACATGCATGGAGTCATGTCTGAAAAACAACGGTAGCAAAGATAATTGGCACTAAGGCAGGAAGAACCTTCCTTCTTCCATGAGGCAATCTCTTCAGAAGTTACCCTTTTTTAAAGGATAATTTTTTCCAAGACTGAAGAAACCCAGTTATCTTACAAGATAATTTGGTGAAATAAACAGCTAGCTTAGCATTACACTGGTACTGGTTGAGCAAAGAAAGTGACAGCCTTCTTCAGTGTCTGGAATCTTATGGTCTTAGGGATGTGAAGCTGAAAAGAACCCAAGACTGAAAAATATAAAAGGATACCTCCCTCTGCTAGAGAAAGCACACAGAATGAGAACCTTACCAACAGGAGTATTGTGTGGCACTCGCTCCAATTCCTGCACAATATTAATGTCCAACAGCTCAAAGGACAGCAAATCCTACAGAAAAAACCACCAGTTTTCATCATGGAAAATGGAATGGAATCCTATGCTGTACTTCCCAGCATCAAATCCCAGGAACTTACAAATAACTCTACTTTGTTAGTTACTTGACATGATCTCAGACAGAGGGCAGTTTCCCCTTAATGTACATTCATATTATAGAACATGGTACACAAATTAGGGCAGCAAGAGGCAGAGCTAAGTACTCCCTTGTTAGGGGCCAAAGACCCAACTCTGTGACTCTTTGAGAATCTTAAGTCTGTCCTGCATATACCTTCAACATAATGCCAGTCCCCAATAATACTAATTCAAGATAACAGTTCTGCTACTTAAAATACAATATAATCTTCCTGAAAACACAGAGGTTATTTTAGAGCTGTGTGATGTCTGTGTACCTAGATATCAAACGCAAGGTGGTTTGTTTTATCTCTACTCGAATTTCAGCACTTTACCTGTGCAGTGAGGAGATCAACTGAAGGGATATAAAATTCTCTCTCACTTGGCAGATTTTTGATCTTTAAAGGAATAGATGGCAGAGGTATTTCAGCCTGCTCCATGATTTCACCCATCAGTTGAGCACCTGCTTCTGTCTTTAAGGAAGCATCCTGTAAAAGCAAAAAAGTAATGTCCCAGAGGCCCCTTAGGCAGGCAGCAAGTAATTACATGATATGTGTTCTTATACACAGAAATCAGACTTTACAAGTAACTTGAAAGATTAAATTCAACTCATTTTAGAGCCAAAAGGACAAGATCTAACATAAATTTAAATCTTGCAGTGCTTCAGTTCAATCAAAGAAGCTAGTCAAATAGCTGCAACACTAGTAACTAATCCCACGCCTGTCAAAAAGAACGACAAAAAACCCTGATCATTTTGGAAGTCACAAATGCAATAAAAGTTGTTTCTCTTCTATTAAAAATAAAAACTAGAAGCAAGTAACTCAAGAGTCCCCTGGAAATCAATATAATTAGGGACACTACACTACTGCACCAAACAATATACATTGGTCCTCCTACTAGGCAATTCAGAACTGACCCAAATACCAAAGTAATTACTTGCCTGTTTGGTGCTGGAAGCTTTATCCTTCTGACAGGATTCGGAATCCTTCCAGTTGCTTTCTAGATAGTCAGTAGCTGGGGAGGGATCCACAACAATACTGCACCAGATCCTGGGCCCAAACTGTTCCCCTCTGTGGGACAGTCTCCAGTGAGAGGTGTAAGTTCCTTCTATATTAGGAGCTACAAACTCAACTGAAACAGTTCCTACTTGTCCCGATGGAAGAGATGGTACTAACACATCTTTTTTTTCAGAAGATGCCAGGGTCAGATTTCCCCACATAAGCTTCAGCTGAAACGTACAACAGAAAACGCAAAAGTTAACTTCACTAGCTTCTCTGCAAACTATGAGCAGTAAGGAGCACTTTAAAGTTCCTCTGCTGAAAGGCCTTGTAGATACTAGGCATGGAGAAGAGAGGCTGCCAATAAACATTCTTGCATTAGTCACTGTCACCACAAAGTAAGAAGATACACCCATCTTTCAACATGAACACAGTCACTCACAGAAGAAAGGCTTTCTGAAGTCAGAAAAGCAACACACCTGTTGTAAACAAGGTTAACTGTAACGTTATAACAGCACTAGACCACATGTTCAGTGACATTAATCTTGATTGCTTTCCTCCTGTAGTCTGCAGCTGTAAAGAGCACCTAGACAGCTTATTGCTCCAGAATTCCCAGGTTGTGAATTAACAGGCCAAATGAAATCCTACACAAGTTCACAACAGAGAATTCAGATTCCCAATGCATACAAATACTAGCTTCCAGAACTATTTTACTCTGTAAAAGTAATAGCAAAGGCAGGATACCTTTGTGTCTGAGCTCCATTCCACATTGCCAGTATTTTTCATTCGCCAGTGTTTGATAAACTTTGTTCCTGGTTGCAAGTGAGTCCCATCTGGCAAATTCTCATCCACAAACACTGCGCTAAGTGTTGGGACAATTGCTTGGAAGGGTTGACTAGGACTCCGGGGGCTGAGGGGGAGGAAAGAAACAAAATACACCAGAACACTAACAAAACTGTGGAAGTCATTCAGCAGCTATTTCACTGGCTAAACATGGAGACACCCATTTAGTTTGTTTTCTTTTTCTGTCTCTGGAAGAGTTTCAAAATTCTTAACATTTTAGCTACTGTTTTCATCTTAAGCCTAAACACGACATAGCAGTTCACTTTCCTTTGCTTAAGGAAAGAAGAAACACATTGAAACAAGATTTTCTTATTTGGAAGAATATTATTATAATTACAGAACAGGTTTAACAGAAAAGTTCACTGTTCTCCACTTGATTTAATTTAGTCTGACCACACTTCGGGCTATGTTACTCTGCTAGAGAATGAAGTAATTTTTACGGTGTTGAAGCAAAAAGATTGTGCTCTAGTCTAAGCGCTAGTGTCTTATTTGGCCTTACAAGCAAGATACCAGGTTTTTTTGCTTTAAAGAGGTTCAAAAATAGATTTAATCCAAAGCTTTACTGTTAATTTGAGCACACTCAGAGAAGACTGGTGAAGCAGCTCAAATGCATGCCAACTTTAAAAGAGCTGAAAGAAAGAATTCAGACCTAAATTAACATTGGTTTTGTTCCTGTAACATGTCTGTTCAGCAAAAAGGAAGCAAAGATAGCTGTTTCAAGCTCCCCACAAATCTAAGTAACTGATTAACATTAACTTGACTTTTAAATGCCCTAAACAGAAGGGATGAATTAAAAAAACTAGAACTATACAAGTTTTACTCCTGTATATTCGTAAAACCAAAGGGAAAAGAAAACGCAAAGTGGTTGCCTGCAAAGGCTGCTGTCTAATGAGCCTTGGCCTAAGAGTAAAAAAAAAAAAAAAAACAAAAAACAAGACCACTGAACATAAGCACACAGAATGTACTTGACTTTATGCAGAGATACTTAATATAGCAGGAAGATACAGACTTTAAAACTGGCAGTAACACTAAATTTACAACATATGCACATGCATGTGTATATATGTAAACCTAGGCATTCCCCTTCCTCCTAAATCTATGTAAATCTACAAGTTTCTGGTAATAACCATCAATTGCTTTTTTTCTTCTCCTACTTTGCTCCCAAGTAGAAACACTCCACCTTGCAAGTCCCATTTAGACAAACTTCAAGAGTCCAATGACAAATGATAGTTTAAATGAGTAATCATAACCTTCCTCCTGTTACTTTAACTTGGTCCCATCACGAGAGGTCAGACAGCACAACTAAAAAACACTCAGCTAACAACATCTCTTACAGGAAGGTATTAGGTTGGAGACTCTCAGATTTCAGAGCAGGTGAGTCATTCGTTTCCAATACATGGACCGAGTTCCACAGATGAATTTTCCTGTGCAATTTTAGCTGCTTTTTGAGCTCTCGGACCTCTGCCTTCCGCTGTTTCTTCTCTGCTCGTAATCTTTGCTTTTCTGCCTTCAGAAATCTTTTGTCCATCTGCTTCTGGAGCCTGCAGAGAGAATATCCACCTTGTTACAATACACTAAATTGATGAGAACTTAGCTTTAGCCAGCACAGTCTTAGCCTCAAAGGGAACCCTTCAGTAAATATCTTATGCTTCTAGACTGGATACCAGACAATTTTAAAAACATCTTCATAGTTGCTTGTGAAGGTATTTTGAATGGCATCAGCAAAAGAGCAAACTTAAAGGCAGATTACAGTACACTCAAAGAAAAAGCAAGCCCTCAAAGTCTGTTACCCACCTATAAACAAAACATTCCGTCTTTTCTAATTTGTTATTAAAAACACTAAGATTCATGGCTTGGACCATTTAAGTATTTAGCTATTTTTAGCTACTCACAATACAGTTTGAATACCATTTCATTTCTTATGTCTAAATCTAAAAGCTGAACATCAACCCCAATACAGGTGTTCCCACTTTGCTATCAGGATAATCTTGTCAGGTACTAACAGGTGCCACCATTTACCTAACTTGCTCCAGAGTAGCAGGCAGGCGAGATGAACACTCTGCAAGGCTGTAATTCTCAGCAATACATAGCACAGGTCTTCGCAGCTTTAACAAGACATGGTTAGGATCATGTGCATATGTTCCTGCTTCACACTGTTCACAGATATTGTACGCTGGACAAAGGCTGCAAAGCAGAAAAGGCAGAAGGTTACCAAGAGGCAGGCAAAGAATTAATGCACTACAAAGAAACACTGAAGGATAATTAATTTTTAGATTTCTGCAGAGAAACAACTCTATCATACTACCATTGTACACAGTGCTTGAGTGAAACAGAAGCTGGTTCTCTCACTTATACATCAATATTTGCAGCCATCTGGAATATCTGGATCAGTATGTCTCTTGGCAAAACTGCAACAGTTCCCACTTCCTTCTTGAATACACATTGGGGAAAAAACTGATACTTCCTTTAGCACAAGTAACAATTGCTGCTCTAAAGGATAAAACAGTGTACTGAAATCCAATGCCAGAAACGGCATCATACTTATGAAAATACAGAGGATAAGTCAACTGAAGTATTCAGGGATGCAAAACAGATTGGTCCTGCAGGAACAGGACTGCTAAATAACAGACTGTCATCTCCTGCTGGCAAGAAGAAGAAACATAGAAAGAAAAACCCCATTGGCATTCCATTCAATCCTGCTGCCTAGTCCCAAAATACTTACTTTTACAGCAATTGCCTCACCTCACTTTTGACACCTCACTTAAGACACTCAGCAAGACCTATTTCATATTATTAAACTGACAACAGAGATCATTAAAAAAATCATGACCTGCCTTAGTCTCATTGAGTGTCAGAACTAAATAAAGCACTATTATAGACTGGTGGTTTTAAGTTTTGCTTTCTTCTTTCGTTAACTGAATGGAACATTCTCCTTTAAAATTACTGCATGTTATATGCAAAAAAGGTAAAAGAGTGTTTGAGTCCTATACAGTTCTCTCACTAACAATCCATTTTCTCAAAAAAGTATTAATCTTGCTCTTATGCAGATAAGGTCTAGTGACCACAGCAGAGAATGTAAGCTGTTTGTGAGACACACACTAGACATTCCAAAATGTGCAGCATGCTGCAGATTAGAAATCTAGAAATCTACACCACCAAGATAGGTTCTCAGACTCATTCACACACTCGACACGTTAGGTTTCCCACATTCCCATCTCTCATCATATTCTACCTGCACTGATAGCGAACTCCAACAATTCGGGCCTGGCAGTTGCAGCAGGAGATCAGCCAGTCACACTGGTTGCCGTTCTCTGGTTGGCTCTCTGAAGTTGGAGGTACTGCTGTAATGGAGCGCTCTGAAAAATCTGGAGCCTGACTGTGATGAACAAGCTTCTCATAGAGCTTCTGCTCCAGTTTCTCAACAGTTTCCTTAACTACTTGTTCCCTGAACTGGAAAAAAAACAACCATGGATGAGACCCACCTATGCAGCTTCAAAAGTTGGATTACATTGTCCCAAGTCTCCCAATCCTTAAGTCATAAAGCAGTTCAGAATCTACTTCCTATCCACCCAGCACATTCTAGATGAAATTTAACAAGTATCACAGTCCTCAAAGAGGATTAGTATTTTCTAAAATACCAGCCCATAGCTGGCAAATTAAAAATCATATACTCTTGCTTACAATATGAAGGTGGTTCTTCCATAACACTGCATGAAGGGAAGTAAACTAATCTGAGACAATTAACACAACTCCCAAGAAACCCCTCTGGAGTATCTACTATTAAGTCCTGATTTTGTCCACCAGGGATGTTCTAAATACAACTATTAAGTTCCCGTATCTTTAGTTTGCATAAAGAGGTGGCAAAGGAAGGGAGACTCTAGAAAAAAGCTTAAAGCTAAATGCATATACTATTGTACATTCTACCTTTTAGCTTCAAGAACTCAGTAGCCTATTAATTCTTCGCATTCATATCTAAATGCTTCTCGGTGATGTTTATTAACTTGTTTTGAACACCTAACACCCACATCTTATTAACCTATAGGTTATACTCAATGGTCTCCTCAAAGTATTTTCTTGAACTGAACAATCAAGAAAAGCAAAGTCATCAAATGCTATGCTTCAAATCTCAGGAAGCCTTAAGTATTACCGTACTCAAACTGGCCAAACAAGAGTCTCTGACAGCAACATCATATTTCATGCTCTCTCATGATGAGTGTCCTGAAGTTCCTACAAACATCTGGAGTGCAACAAGTATTCTGTCATGGGAGGTACTTAAAACTACACTCAAACAAATCAAGTGCATAAACCAAACAAGCCACTTTTCACAAGTGGCATGTATCAAACTTTTTTTTTTTAAGGTAAAACCTACACTGCACAGTCATAGTTAAACATCTGGTTTCCATTTATCACCACAAAAACAAAGCTATTAGATGCCTAAATGTCCTTTAAGATCCTGGTCACAAGTACTGAGAGGAAGTGTGATCAGATATAGAGAGTCAGGCATCACAGGCATCTTTTCCACCCACAGCCTGTACGCCTTTAAGAATACTAAAATTCAGAAGAAAATACACTTACTGTTTCCAAGTAGCTAGTAAACCATTCTGGAGGATTTTCATTTGTTCTTCCTGGTCTAGTGTGATTTAACTTTTGCTGGGGAAAAAAACAAACAAACAGAAAAACATACTGCAAAAACAAGTCACAAACCTTAAGCGTGCAAAGCTGAAAAAACCTCAATACAGCAAGTTAACCACTTTCAAATAGCTCTCCCCTCAAGTGTCTTTAAAAATAAATTTTTCCAAGTTCTTCAGAGAACAATGGAAAAGCAACACAAGGAAGCAACTGACATTTGCCTGAAAGATTTGTCTTATCTGCATTTGAGTATAATTATACATCAAAGCCAAAGAAATCAAGTCAACCAGAAGTTACTAGATGGCAATCAGAGCTTCAGGAGACCAACTGCTTTGTTTACCAAAAAACTTAAGAATGGTAAACATGAAAGAATCTGTATTTCTAAATGCTGCATCAAAATATCCTCTTGAAGACATTCAAACAATTTTGCAAGCTTCAATGGGTGTGCAGGTAGCTGAAAATGAAGACCAACTTCCAAACTCAAGAGTTTTTACGTATGAGTAAAGATGACAATCAGTCTATAAAGTGAATTACACTTATGAATTCTTTGTTTTAATATTTGATCCAGCTCTAAATCCTACCTGAATTGTCAGCTCCTTTTCATTTTTTAAGTCTTCCTCTAATCCCTGAGCTAGCATGGAATAGTGCAAAACAGGTTTCTTCTCATCTTTAGTAAGTGTCAACTTTTCTGTCACAGTTTTTTCATGTAGTTGCAAAGAACAAGAATACGAGGTTTCTTTCAGAGAAGAGTTTTCTTCATACACATTCATCTGAAGCTGATTTCCTTGTTTAACTGCAATCTAAATAAACACCATATTTACTCCACTTAAAACCAACATACAAAATCCTATAAAATACAGCACTACACTATACTGGAGAGCTTGGGGAAAGACTAACACACAAAAAGAAAAATTGGGTGAAATGCCAAGGTACAGTCAGTTGACACTCTATTCTGCCTTTCTTATAAGGTTACCAATATGCTTACTAGAAAGTTTACTATAAGCAAAAGGATACTTATGCAGATATTCTGTGGGAATTTTTCAGTCTACAATAAAGCTGTTCATATGGGCCAGCAAACAATAGAGAACCTGTCCAGGAACTTTCAGTAGATTTTAATTTGTGATTATTTTCAAATTATCAGATTTGAGATTCAGACCATGAGCAAAAAGTTCTGAAAGCATTAATATTGTACAACTGAAATTTAAAGGAATGCAATTCTTGCTTTGCCTAAGTAAAATTAACTGCTTATAAAGTAACTAAGCATTGATACCAATTAAAGTTTTAATGTTGTACTCTCTGGCAATAGACTCTACATGGCAAGATTTTTAAAGGGATGCCATTAGAGCCCAGTATCTCTAAACACGGGATTACCATTTAAGTGTTTGAGAAAGTCAGTCATTTAACCAATGAAGTTGCTGCTCGGGGCCCTTAATCACAACTGTCTATTCAACTAATTTATACAAATCAAGCTTAGCCTAGATGGAAAAAAAATTGTAGCAAACATTCAAGCTTGTGTCCAACACTAGAACACAGAGTTATTCTGATTTCCATGGACCAGATAATGCTTTTTTTTTCCCCTCAGCTACACCAATTTTAATTGGAGAAGGATGAATATATTGAAAAAAGGCAAAGAGAGCATTTACCTTCAGAGCTTCTTCATATTCCTCTAAAGAAAAAGGGAAAGAAGTGTGAATTTTCCCTGTCTCAAACAACAGATGTAAGTTTAGCACACAGTATTTAGGGACTCTTACGTCAAACTGTCTCCCATACCTTCTGTAAATTCTTTTAAATAGTGCTACTGAAAGAAGTTGTATATATAACAACAAGCAACCATGTTCTCACAGCCTAGAGATTTCACATTCCATTAATTTAGTCATTTCCAATTTGCTCCTACAGATCAAAAACTCCTTCCTTTGGGAAGAATTTGATGCCCAACCATACATAAAATGCAAAAATCAAAAAGCAAGCATTCTCAACTGCTTTTCCAAAAACATGAAGAACAGTTCAGGTCTGTTTACTGATTTCACTTCAGTATAAGTAGCAGCTCACCTTTGCTATTCACAGAGACCTGCAAAGAGAAATAATAGTGAGTAATAGCCACTGATATATTTTTGCAATTCTCTTAAAATTAACACACTTTCAGAATAAATGTACTTTTAGTCAGAGTTTCCAAAATACCACTTCTGCAGATATTTGTTATTGCTGCCATGTTTAATCATTAATCAATGTTGTAGTGTTCTGGAGTAGACCACGTCCTTTATTAGATTTGCACAAGCAGCAAGGTCTCTGACACCTACTAGCACCCAGAACAAATGTGGTCTCATCCACTGGAAGTAAGCTGGAGCTGGTACCACTGGGTTTGCTAGAAAAGTACACAGATGTTGGACCCAGGTGCTTTTAATGCTCAACAAAAGAACCATTAATTGTTTCATGATTTAGACACAACCCAAGCCCATATTCCACAGGTGCTCATATATCAATTTTTGCATATAGAAGTTACAAGAAGCTATTTAATCACTACAGCATTGCATGATTCTGAACCATGTTTACTCTATTAGTATCTGAAAAAGATGTGCAACAGATGCATCTATATATTTATATAGATACAGGCTGGAAAACATGGGGAGAGTCCTTCCCTGAAATGTTGCGGCAAGCATCTTGACATTTCCCCTTTATTCCTACCCCCCTCCCCCCAAGACCTCCATCTCTGCAATTTAGTAGAGCTACAAGAACACAGAGTTTGCAAAAGTTACCTTTTGTTTGAGAGCTAAATTCTACTCTAAGTCTCTAAATAAACAGAAAGAATATGAGAGGGTGAGGTTACACCAAGCCAGAAGTTACTCAGCAAGGACAACCGGAAGTAACCAATTTGTTTTCCAAGTCAGTAATCTGCTTGGAGATTATAGCATTTGCATAAAACAAGCAGAGGATTTGAGTACACCAGATCACTGAAGTAAACATATGCTAATCACAGGGGACCTACATTTTTCAGAGGAAGGAGTGTAGATTGAAGAGACAGGCTTTACTATGGCTGCAAACACAAATGGTTACAACTACCTTATTCTTATAAAATGAAAACTAAGAGTCCCTCGACAGAAGCATCCCTCACTCAGAGCACACAGACCCACTGACTGATTCTATGGGGTGGGAAAAAGAAATGCAGTAGCTTCTAAAAAGAAATAATATTATTTTAAAATAAGTATGTTTCATTAAGAGTGAAACCACAAGACTAACAGTTATTTTCTTATCAAGGGGCAAAAAAAAAAAAATCACCTCTGATCTGCATAATAGACACTCCTCAAGGACCCACTACAAATTATCAAGAGGCAGAAAGGTTCACACCAGACATATTTTATTAGACCTGTTGGGAGGCTGGGGTGGCAAAAATTTTACCTCATCATCATCTTCATCAATGTATTTGATCTGAATGTTGTCCAGGTCAAATGAAACTTTAACCTGTAAGAAAAAAGAACACAAAACCAGTGAGACATAATAAGCATGATTATTAATAGGGAAAAATGTTTTAAACCTTCCACCCCTCCCTTCAGTTTCTCAGTGGAAATAAACACTGTTTTACAAAATCCATTCTTCTGGACTTGAACTCTCCCCAGTGCCTTGCCTCCAACCTTTACTAACTTTCTATAATGAAAAGAAAAAATTCCTTTCTTTAATGTTTCACCTCCCCCAGTTAATGTTTACCCCAAAATAAATAATAACCTTTCCATTGTAAGAGGACTAGCTCAGGGTTAACGAACTCAGCCACAGTAAACACTGCAATAAACAGAGGCTAAAGCCAAAAATCACCAAATGCCAACTTTTACATTAAAAAGTACCAGGAAGACAGCTCACACATGTGATCAGCATTTTTTCCACAAACCTACTTGTGTTTTGAGAAAATAGGATTAATTCAAATACTAAAAAGAGCAAAGTATCTCCTTCTGCTACTCACTGGCTGATGTGCTGTACATCTGAACATATAAATCCATTATAGAGATCAGAATTAGGAGAATAAAGCTGAGCACCTATTTTGTATTTTGCATTAATAGGGTAGAACAAACAGCATCAAATGAACCATAAATGAAGGCTGTTGTTTCCCTACATTGAGTAACAGTCTTTCAGGCTCACAGGCATTTTTGTATCATTTACCTACACAAGCTGTACTTTTCTTAACAGACACTCTCTCTGAAAAACTGATATGCCCAAGACATTCTTCTAGCCTAGACCTTATAGAAGAACACTACTAGCAGCCTTACAACACAGCAGATGGTTGGGCCTTAACATTCTGCAATGAATGTGCTACAGGAAGGTTCTTCCAGTGACATATCCCAAATTAATTTTGAGAGTGCAATGAGAAAACCAACTCAGCTTGTCAAGAAGAGACCGTGCTCTGTATCTACATTGTCTAGGACCACAGATTGTTCCTGTAAAACTCAAGCTAGAACCAGAGATGTGTTAGCCTTTATAAAAACCAAACATGTTTAACAACACATTAAAACATAAGACAGACGCAGTTTAACTGATACTACCTTGAAACAGTAAGGTACACAACATAGCACAGAGACACCCAATGGTACTACCTTGGTTAGAAAAACATTATTATAATAGAACACCACACCTTGAAGTGAACAAACACACCCTCACTCTCAGACTAAAGATGAAGGGCAGCACCATGTTTACATAGCAATCTGCTTCCAGCTTTGATGCAAGAAGGATACTGTCCAGTTCAGACATTCCTGCAGGGTCTACTTGCCACCAAGTATTTTACGCCTCAACTAGTTCCTCTTCTAGAAGACTGAAATATGAGTGAAGATGATGCAATTTAAACTTTGAATTTGAGTAATTTACAATGTAAGAACCTCTTACGTTGGAATACATTAGCTTAAAAAAAGAACTGAAAGAAAATAAGATAATGGCAAGATCTCTTAAGATGCAACTTCGAGTAAGCAAAAAAAAAAACAAACCCAGAACAGCTGCTACAGAATAATAAAAAAAAAAGTCACTGCAGCTTCAACATAACCAAGGGAATCCTTGCTACAAAATTTCAACCTCAACCAATACAGTAATTTTCACTGAATAGCACTGGAAATAAATATCCAAACAAAAACTCTTCAATATACCAAGTGCATGATATACAGACCTTCATAAGCAACTGCCTATGCATGCATGGCCCAGTAACAAAAACAGTTATATCCAAACTAGCACACACAAGATGCCAGGAAGCAAGAAACCAAAAACATATTAGTGACTCAGTACCCCCGACGGCAAAGATAAATCTGCAGTAAAACGTTCTATAAGCAACAGAAGAGTGTTACTTCATCAAAGAGTGGGAAATAAGAGGAACACACTGCACTTTATAGGGGTACAGTGCCAAAACCAAGTACCCGTAACTATGGAAAAGAGCAAAGCACACAGCTAAGGACACCTGCTCACACAGAAAAACAAGCGACCCATATGAAGCTTTACCCTAAACGGGCTTTTCATGCCACTCTAAGTATATAAACAGGAGTAAAAGTTACTGTTAGGGCCAAAAGAAAAACTGAGACAGCAGCAGAAAAAAACAACAGTTCTAACAGCTTGTGAAATGGGGGACACGGCTTAGGAAGACGAGAGAGAAGATGCTGGGCCCTCAGAGAGAGGCTTACACTCCCAGCACCTCACTGACACGGCGCCCCACGGCTGCGACAACGCGGCGACGGCAGCGCTGCCCCGCAGCGGGCCCTCCACTCGGCCTCCCATGGCGAGTCGGCACGGAACGGGCAACGCTCACCATGGCCTCCACATCCGCCCACGTCGTGTGCGCCGAGTCTGACACCAGGAAACTTTGGGTCTCCCCACGGCAGGTGATGCGAAGGTTCACCTGCGGCTCCATGCCGCGCTCTTGAGGAAGCAAGGGAAGCCCTGTCAGGCGGCCCGACGATCCTAACATGGCGGACAGAACGCGGCCAGCCCCCTCACCCTCCGCACAATACTATTGGCAGTCCCACCTGCCACTCATCCACCTCACCACCCTGGTTGGCCAACAGGGGCAGGGCCAGACACCGTGGAACCACAACAATAAACAGAGCCAGGGAGCGCCGCGCCGCCAGCACCCACGCACTTCCGAGGCCGTACCACACCTCCCACAATGCCCCGTAAGGCACGCAAATTATATACGTGCGGCGGGGTCACGCCGCAGCGGCAGAGCCAATCAGCCATGCCCTTTCCTGCACCGCCCCGCCGTGGCAGGAGCGGGAGCGGCACGCGACTGGAAGGAGCTAATAAGAAGACGCGTCTCGGCCCACGTGCTGTGGCCTAGGTGTCGGATTGGCTGCTCGGGTGCGCTGTGGCTCTGTGGTGAAAAGGGCGCGAAATGCGTATGCAGCAGGGCGGCTCCTGAGGGCAGGTGAGTGGCTCTGGGCTGGGCGGCCGCGACTCGCCTTTTGCCTTTGTCTTTGCCTCGGCAGCATCCTGGTGGGCCGCAGCAACGGCGACCGGCTCTCCCTGCCGCGGGGGGATGGTGGGCGCCGGGCAGCTGGGGCGCAGTGAGCTGGGCTGCTTCTCTTCGGCCTGCTGATGGGCCTGGCTGCAGGGCCCGTCCCTGCTCCCGAGCTGCCGCCGCGCAAAGGTCAAGCGGTTTCTCTTTGTTTTCAGGATTTGCGGTACTTTCCGTAGTGCTATCAATTAATATGTATAATATGATCGAAATAGCTAGGGAGCTGCTGAAGTCCTGTGTACAGCCCCCATCAGTTAATATTTAAAACAGGGAAACAATAACTAGATGTGATTTTGGGTTTGGGAACTAACTACTAGACAATGGGGCTTTATGTCAGGAGAGGTAACGGATTGTGGTCTGGTCAATAAACCTTGAAGAAACGCTTGGAACTGCCAAGGGTAGTGAAGAAGTAGGTAAAAGGTAATCCCTACAGGGGGAGATCGGGAGCACCGACTCATTGAGCACCTGCTCAAACGATAATGAAGGAGAAAGAGTCAGTGCACTAATTGACATGAAGGGTGAAGAAGAAAGAACCAATCATTGAAGAAAATAACAATTATTATGGATTAGTTAAGTGTATAAATGTGAGAATTTTTGAGACAAGCGTATGCTGTCTTGAGACAGGCACCATTTGTGCGCATCAACGAAGTTAATTTGAAAATACTTTGACTCTGTGTGTTATTGGCTTACACAGTGGGTAAATGAACCCCATTTGTGGGACAGCAGTAGGGTCTTGCCTGTGCTGGTTGCTGTAGGTGGTTCCCAGGGTCCTTTACATAAGCATATCTGCTGTCTCCTTTAAATGCTTTTCCACCTAGAAAGCTCCTTCTTTTTTGCTGTTATGCTTGTGTGTGCCCTTGCTGAGATTCTGCTGAATGCTACTTCTGTAAACCCTTACAGTTTCCTTCTTTGACTACGAGACACTTGACAGGGTTTAACTGTAAACATTCAGAGTAAGAACTCCAATGCTGTAAAACCTCACTCAAGAAATAGCAGCTAAGTATTTGATGGTCAGCATGTTCCAGAAAAGCCATACAGGAGAAAACACGGTTATGGGATGCAACAGATCAGAAACAAAGCTGATTACTTTTTTTTTTTCTGTAGAGTATTTTTGGATATGAAGGATGGCCTTCTCCGTGATTGCTGTTGGAGATGTACAAAATGTGCTTGCAGCTATGCAGAAGAACTTGGAGTGCCCAATATGGTATGCCAGGAGAATGTGAAGTCCGTATTAGTATAGTTAATAAGTTCTTTTGTTTTTCTCTCTTTTCTTTTCCTTTCTTTTCAAATGCTTTGTCAGTTCTATGGGTTACCAGAAAGCAAAAAATTCTGTTTTGAGGCTAAGTGTAATGATGTTTTGTAAGGCTCAAGTGAGGAAGTGCAAGACAGAACCTGTATTTTGCTCTTATGTTCTAGTAAATTTTGCTTTTCTATTACAACCTAAATGTGTCAGTCCTCTATCCAATTAGGAAAAAATGTAACTGACTGGATTAGAGTATTGTTTGTAAAGCAGCTTGGATCTTTGTCCTTTGTCTCTAAAAGGTAATTGAGGTCTGTAGTTCTTTAATACAAACAAAAGCTGAATTAGTGTAGATTCTAGTTAAAGCCTGTATACCTGGAATGTCTGATGAGCCTTTGAAAGACTCTTGTTTCCATTGAACCAAACTGCTGAAATTTATTTTGTTGATGGTGGGAAATGTTTTTAAATCCTTAAATTTCAAATCCATTTGGAAAGATTTTATTTTTTGCCATTGGAAAACCAAAATAATTTCTGTGTTGGTAATAACATCTATTACAAAGGCACAGAGCAGAAAGCTTAGAACGTCTGTATCACTATGCAGAAAACTTACATCCAAACTTTTCTGAAGAGGCAGCATGCTTTTTGCTGAGGTATTGCCATTGGATGGTTGATTATTCATTGGCTTAACAAACAATGTTAAAAGAGCTAGAATATAAACTATTTCCTACATCTGCTGTTCTTTATTGCATGTGGAACGTGATGGAATAATAAAATACCTCAAAAAGTAATTTGGCATAGTCTGGTGCAGGTGATTGATGGGTGGAAGCTGACTTCAACATGGAATGGGGATTTTTTTAATGTCTACTTTTTTTCATATGTCTGCATTAAAGATCATGGAAGTGTGTACTGTTTAGGTTAAATAGTGTGAGAAACAAGCCCACATAAATTTTAAAATATTTTGTTCGGGGACAAAGTCAGTAGAGCAAAGTATAGCACTGGGTGCAAAGCACACCGTCAGGCCTAATTGTGCAGGTTAAGTACATGTTCTACATACATATTCACTAGATG
>JANZLQ010000086.1:45627600-45638655 GCA_026212715.1 Elanus axillaris | reverse complement strand
AGCTTGAATAAAGTTGGAACGATTTTTACTCATATTGAGTGTATGTCGTTACCCGGGAACTCCGCACCCCGCTTCACCTAGTATCAAGTTAAATGTTAATTTTCACACTGCTAGACAGGAATGGGTTTAGAATAGAAAACCAGGGGGAAAAAGAAATAAATATTTATTTGTGTTGACACATCTGTGCATTTGGTTTATACAAACATAATAAGAGTCCAGTGGGCTCCTGAACCCAACAGAACTACACTGTCCTTTATTCTTGTCACAGGAGGTCATCGTTGGGGGGAAAAAAAAAAACAGACATTAGTGTTCTAACACCCAAGTTTCCTGCCCTGCTGAACTGGCATTTCCAGAAAATGCTGTCTTTTTGCCAGAGGCAGACAAAGATTGTGAAGAGCTAGTAGATATGTATATATCACATAATGACAGTATATGTTACTGTACCTGGTTCTCAAATGAAAAATTGTCAAGTGTGTCCTACTTCTCTTCCTGACCAAGATTATTTTTTTTTAGGTTCAGAAAAGTGACTATTTCTAAATCTTTTGTTTCTCCTATTTTATATGTAACTTCTGTGTTCTTGTTTTCCTTCCTTTTTCTTTTTGTAGCTTGGATGTGGTAGAAGAGCCAGTTTCAACAAAATGTGATCACATATTCTGCAGGTAGGTTTTAAACTTGTAATTGCAATGCTTAGTCAATCTGTTCTTATCCTCCATGTATACATGTTTTCTTTAGTGCTAATGATGTGTACTCTGTTTTGATAACTTAATGTGTAGCTATTTTAGGGGGGAAATCAATTCTAAATAATAAATAAATGCAGTTTCACAGATATATCGAAGGGGACTGATTAATTCATTGTAACACCAGAACAAGCATACAGGCATTCAGCTTGATAATGAAGGATTTCTACTAAGTGGTGCATGCCTAGGCTCAATTTTAAATAAAATAAAATCCTCCCTTTTGTTACCGTTGTGATTATTTTTTTTTCCTAGGTTCTGCATGTTCAAACTCCTCAGCAAAAAGAAAAAAGGGGTGATACAGTGTCCTCTGTGTAAGACTGAAGTTACCAAGAGGTAATGTATCTTTGCAAGTGGGCTTGAGGACGAGAAGTTTGAACTCTTAAGGAAAAGCTGATCATTGTCTTAAAAATGTCTTAGCAGAAGACAGAAATAAACAGGAAAAGGTGGTTATTAAGTAAACTGTGAGCTTCTAAAGCAGTAACTCTTTAGTGACTTACCTCAATATAAACTTTTTTCAAGCCGAAGATACCATTCTTAGCAAATGTTTGTGCTATCAAGTACAGATTGTATTATTGTTTAATCATTACAACTAGCTTCTCTGTGCTAAATCTACTTAGGGAAAAATATGAAATTTTCACTTTGTGGTAGTTTTAATTCCCGTAGTAATGGTCGTTTTGGGGAATTGTGGTGTTATTCCTTGGCAACAATTTCTCATTGTCTCTTCTTCCACTTTGGAGTTCTACTCCTTTATTTGTTCAGCCTAAATTCTAGAGAATTATTAATACTTGACCCATAAATTTGTCTTAAAACAACTCATGTGGTGATGTTATTTCAGAAGTCTGAAAGAAAATTCCAGATTTAAGCAACTAATTGAGGGATTGTTGGAAACTATCCATGCGTTTGAGCTTGACACTGGAGTAAAGTGTAAGTGTTGTGAATGTATACCCCCAGGGTTTTTTAAATAAGATTTTGGCATTTGTATCATAATTATTTGCAGGGTATCTCATTTACTGTGCAGTACTCAATATGGGAAGAATTATCAAAAGTTTTTCTTGGAGGTAGAAGCATAAGTTCCATTAAGTTCCCAAGGTTTTCTACAATAAACTCTTGAACAGTCTTAAGGGTTTTTACTGTGCATTTGATGACTCCAGCCAATCGTATTTTCAGTTCCTGAAATATGGCTGAATGTGTATCAAATAATCTTTAATCTATAACTGTGTTGCAAAGCCCTGCTCTTGTTTACACCCAATCTTGCAGCTTTAACTTCTTAGACTGAGAGCCTGAATTTGCAAGTGCTGTAACAGTGTGTGTTACTTGTCCCATTCAGGTATATCTTTTTGGAAATGAAATTTATCATTACTACTGCTCAGGTGTCTTCTAAAGGGTATTGGCAAGTCAAGCACAAGCTTGTTTATATTTTGGGAAACAAGGTGTTGTTGGGGGTAGGTGGTGGCTTGTGCATTTTGATTTGGTTTTTTTTTTTCTCTTAGTATATTGCACTATAAAAAACTAGACTTTGTTTTCAAATTCTTTTCAACTTATTCAGTCATTCTAAAATCACTAGTATTAGATCCTGTTCTTGCTAGATTGTCTATATAAGCAAAATTGGTTGGGAAAATTAGTTGGCAAGATCAAGATTTTACTTAATACTTGAAGAGTACTCAAAGAACAATCATACTAATAATCAAATCAGATTTCTTTCTTTGATAATTGTATTTTAGCTGGATATGTGCCAGTTGCATAGGGTCTATGCAAGGCTACTATATTAATATATAATACCTGTTGTCATGCTCAGTGTAAGAAAATTTTTTTGCTTTTATTTCCTGTTGACATTTTTCAGTTTTAAGCAGTCATCACTTTCCTAAAACATCCACAGAAGCCACTACTGCTGAGTTCCTGTGTAAAGAAAGTTCTGTCATCCAAAGTAAGGGCTTCAGAAACAGAAAAAAAAGTGCTAAAGAAAACGGACAAGAAAACTGCACCTTGGTATTGTTTTTTTCCCCAATTTATTTTTGTGGATAGTTTAGTGTTTTATTTGAAATGTGTATACATGCATATAAATAAATGAATGGAATAGGAGATTTTAGTTTTCTTTCAGATCACTGTTTGACTTTAATATTTTTCCAGACCAGGACATCTAAATATTTTTGTCTTCCTAAACTACTTCAGAAAGTTGTTTGTGTAAAATGACCTGAACTTAAAGATAATATTGCCATAATATATTCTGTTACTGAAACTAGGATTTAAAGCTGCTTTTTGTACTGCTTGTTTAATGAGACTGTCTATTGGTAGACTTTTTACTTTTATAGTGGTAAGACCATAAATCTGTCTTAAGAATTCTTAAGACATTACCCAGCTTGGGGTGATTGCTGTGTGTATGAGTTTGTTCATGCTACATTGTTTCTCGTCTCATCTGCTCAATGTAGAATAGAAATTTAAGTAAGATCAAACTGTTAAAGATTTGAGCTGTTAAATGCATGATAATTGTTTCTATTAACACATTCCATTCCTGATATCAATATAATAAATTACATGGGGTTTTGTATAGAGGCTCCCAATTTAAATAGTTCATATGTATCAGCCCACCCTGCTGTAGTTCAATTAATAACTTTTTTTTTTTTTTTTAATAGCCTACTGTTATAAATAACTTTTCCTTTCTATTCTCCTGTCAGCAGGAAGCTAATGTGGATACACAGCTTGCAGATACTAGGGTCAAAAGGTGTCCCCTAAGAAACAAAACCCAGAAATGTGACTCTGGAAAAGGGATTTATATAGAGTTTGGTAAGATCTGTTGCCCGTGCTAGTTGAGCTTATGTATAATGCTTGCAAAGTAATAAAGATTGATGAAATTCAAAGTCTTTATAAACACTAATTTCTCCTCAACACCCAAAATGAGAACAAAGGGACAAATGATGGACGATTCCAAGTTGGTAAATCAAAGGGTTTTTTACATAATTTATTATATTGTAGGAAGTAACACTGCTGTAGTAAACCTTTAAGGCTCAGAGTACAAGATCCAAACAAGAGAAAATTCTTACAGATGTGAAAAAAAGTTATAGTTGTTGTAACTAATGATAACTACTGTTTTCTAAAGCATATTAAGCCTTGTTACCAGTGCTTGAGGCTCTAGCTAATAACCAGAGATAAGAATGAAATCTAATTGAAAAAAGAATATCAGAACTTCCTTATTATCTGCTGCTGACTGCTGCAAGAAACAAGATAGATGCTGTGCATAGTTGATTTTCTCCCTGTTCCTTCAAGGAAGGAATTGCTTCTTTTGACAGATAGTGTTCGTTGCCTCTTTTTTTTTTTTCCCTTACTGCTTCTTCCAAGACCAATCAAAGGTTCTGAGACAGATATTCAAATATATTGCTCTGACTTCCAGTTCAAAATTCTAAATACTAGCAGCTGTTTCATGTATAAATTTAGAAATTGGAAACTAAGTTTTAGTTAATTAACTCTTAGTAGCTCTCTGTTACCAGTCACTGTATTTAAACAGAATTTTATGCTGGAGCCAGTAGATATTTATATATAGAAATCCTTATAATTAGGTAAAATGCTGCACAACTGAACTTTATTTCATCTGATAAAAGTTGAAAGCATCTGTCTCTAGAAAGAACTAAGCATGCATGCTTCTGTGATAATAAACACTGAATCTGGCAAGTCATCTTTCTCTGAATCATTTCAACCAAAGTAACAGCTGATTTGTCTTTAGGCTCTGATTCATCTGAAGAGCTTTTTAAACAGGCAAGCAATACTGGGTAAGTAAAGGTGATTAAAGAATTCATATTTTCTACAGACAATAGTTCAGTATTCTTATTCCGATGTTTTCGTTTCTTAGCATAGGACTGATAGACTGATAGAATTCTTCAAGCTGACAAGTGATTTTTGACTTCGAGAGCATCAGGGTAGAATGGGTAGCTGACTCCCATCAGTTTGTCAAATAACATGCTTTAAAGCTGTTTTCTAAATGTTTTGTTGCTTACACAGGCATTAGATCTTAAAGAGAAAAGCACGTACTGTGCTTTAGAAAGTAAATGTTAAATTCAGGAATGTGGGAGGGGATCTTCTAAAGGAATGGCCTGAAACTCGAAGGGATCTAGTTGTGAGTGCCAGTCATGCAGCCTGACTTCTCCAAAAACTATTTCAGAGAGCAAAAAGGGAAAATTAAGTATCATCTTCTATTATGTCTATTGTGGTTTTCTCCGTAATGCAAGTAGGTTTCCTTTCCCAACAGGTTAGAAGACAAAGAAGCACTTCAGTTTTCATCTCAAGAAAAGCCAGAAGAACTTAAGAGTGCTGAGAAGGGGAACAAATATTCTTGCAATACACCGCCTGGCAAGCTGGCTGCTAAAGAAATAATTCTACCAAATGTCATAGGTGTGTTTGTTATTTTGGTGACAAAAATTATTAAGCTTGAAAGAAAGAATACAAGTTAACATTTTGATTTCACATGATTAAATATGTCTACTTGCAGTTTTGTATGTTGTAGTTTTGTTGATGCCTACAGCTAGTGACAGTATAATACAAGACTGTACCTGTAGACTACTTAAAATGTAGGTATTCTGTGCACAGGAACAGAAGGGAAAAAAGTACATATCAATGTGCAAAACTTATTCTATTCTACATAAGCCATATTATCCCTTTTAATACAAGTTGAGAGCACTGTCTGGTAATTCATATAAGAAGCTGGATGAATGTATGTCATGTAATCTGATCTTTCTCTAGAGGGATATTTGTACAGTGTAATATTCTGTTAGGGGGGAAATAAGAACAGTTCTTTTAAAACAAAGTAGACATGGAGCTTGTCATTGTTCTTGTGCATGTAAAATAGGGCTCAGTAATTTATAATATCTATAAATCTTCAGGTGAAAGCGATTTCTCGAAAGAAGGCTCAAGCAAGAAAAGCACTCGGAGCATCACCGAATATGCCAAACCTGGCCAAGTGAATATGACTGAATACCAGAGTTCTTCTTTAAATGTTCTTGCTGTAGACCTATTCACAGGGCAGTGTGACAGCATAGGTAATGCCAGTCCCTTAAGAAATGGGGACACATCTTTCTTTAAGAACACAGAAGAAATGGATGCAGAGCAAACTCAGTGCAATAGTAAAAGCAAAGTGTTTGACTTAAAAGATAGCTCAGAGAGCAGGTTGGATAAAAGCAAGGGAACAGGTATTGTCATACAAAGTGTGGAAGCTGTGGAAATGTATGAACCTGAGAATGATTCTTTCTGTGAAAAAGAACTTCCTCTGGAGAAACTGCTTCAGCCAGGGACGCTTCACTGTTCTACCCTGAATCAAGTCTCTAGGAAGAGACTGAAGCGAAGCATTCAGAAAGTCAATGAATGGTTTTCAAAAAGCAATGACATTCAGTCTTCCAATTCTTTGCAGGATGATTCTGCTGGATCAACTGATGCTTCAGGTGAAGGAGATAAATATTTATCAGATAAAGATTCCTGTGTTTCAGAAAAGACTGACCCTATGGTAGATTCCATGGAAATTGCAGTGGTTGAAGGAAACAAGAGATGGTCGAAACAAACAGCAGACAGCATCAAAGACAAAATATTTGGGAAAACATACAAGAGAGAGAGGAAGTCAAATACTGCTGTTAGCCTGAGAGATGTTTTACCTACAACAAAAAAGGAAGATGTGGCTGCTGGTGAGGAGTGCTTGAATAATTCCAGCAAAGATGGACTAAAACGAAAAAGGAAGACTGTCCATGTCCTGCAACCTGAGGACTTCATCAAGAAAAAAGATACAAAAGAGGCAAATGGGTGCCCTGAAAGTGTTAACTGGTGCCTTGGAGATGCTGAAAGGAAAAGATGTGATGAAAGTTCTGCTGTTAATGAGAATCAGTTATCTGAGAATAGAGAGGATAATACACTCGCAGAACTTGAGGAAGGAGGAGGATCTACATGGAAAAAAGCTATTGAAAAGGTGACTGGCAAGCACTGTGATGGGGAGCTAGAACTGAATAACTGTGATCAGAAAAGCACTAAAAAAAGTTCTGCAGCAAAAAGAAGCAGGCGTTCTACTAGAACCATGTGTACTCTACAGTTAGTGGATAGAAACTCTGTTTCCCCTGATCCAGCTGAGCCACAGATTGATAGCTATCCAAGCAGTGAAGAACCAAGGAGAGTTGATTCTGAGCAAAGACAAGTTAGGCGCAGCAGGAGGCTTCAATTGCTTTCTGAAGAAATGACAAAAGAAACAGGAAAAGGAGTAGTAACTAAGGGAGCAAAAAAGTATGACAGTGACCATGAAGGGTCTTTCTTTGGAGTCCAAAGGAATGTGTTAGCTCACACTTCAGAATGCCAAGACCTGTGTGAGCCCCAAGGTATGTTGAGTTACAAGCCACTCCCTGATCTGAAGGGTGGTGATCTGGAAGCAAATGAAATACAGATTAGTCTAAAGAATTCATCTGACACTGCAGAAACTGGAAAAAATCTCTTCAATCCTACATCTTCATGTCAGCATTCAAATTGTAGTTCCTCTGCACCTGATGCAGTTTCTCAAGAAGGTGAAATACTAGGTAGCCCATTCCTCCTACAGTCTCCTTCAATGCCTGTTGTGCAAACTGCTTCCCACCTGACTGAAAAGATGACTGAATCATGTACTACTTTTCCCCAGGATAGTGGACATGATAAACAAAATGGTCCAGGGAACTTCAAAACTGAAAAGTTGCCAATAGCTGAAAATGTTTCGGAATTGACCAAGGAAGCTGAAGATAGCGAGTTAGACACACAGTATCTGCGAAATATATTTAGGCACTCAAAACGCGTATCATTTAGCTTTTATCCTACTTCGATGAAGGCATGTGCAGTAGAAGACGCTGCTTCTGAAACTTTAAAGAGATCATGTGCTGATCAGGTAGAAAATAAGCATAGCAAATATTTAAAAACAGAAAAGTTGCAAGAAGAGAAAACAACTGCTGAAAGCTTGAGTAGTGTTTGTGAGAAAGAGAAGCTTAAGACCTATGAATCTGCTTGTGTTAGTCCTCTGACTTGCTTTGTTGGCAACACTGAATGTATGCAGACGGGGGAGCATAGAGATGATGTTGCACAGGTTGCAAATCAAGGGAATCTGACACCATTAAGAATGGATGCTGCTAGGACTGAAGACAAAAACAGATTGCAAAAAGGAGAGCAGGGAAATGAAAAGACATTGTCAGCTGACACAGGGATAGAAGGTGAATTGAGACAGAATCCAATCAAAAGTAATAGAAGCCAAAGCGATCAGGATAATACAGAAGAGCACATTTTCAAAAGAACCAATTTAAACACAGTCATCGACTCTGTAAACACGGTAAATAGTTCAGAAAGCAATCAAGCAGGAATGGCCAAAGTTGTTGACGGAAAAGGACCAGGACTACATTTTCAGTCTAGGTCATTGATTTGTCCTGCAACTTGTCAGCAAAGGCCTGCTGAATTCAGCTGTGAAGTCATTGGGAAAAAAAGTAGCAAGAGAGAAAGAAAACAAGTAAAGGGGAAGGAAGAGCAAGCAACCCAAACTGCTAGCACAGTGATGCCTGAGTGTTTAGTTACAGAGGCTCTGGAAGAACCTCTTAAAGGGAACAGTGATTTTACAGGTTTGTCTGAAACCCCTGATGGCTTACTGTGCTTTGATGATGATACTGAAGAGAACAGCAGCTTTTCTGAAACTGATAGGAGAGAAAGATCTGCTGTGTTTGTAAAAAGAAGTGACAATGTGCTGGTAAAAGAACTACACAATAGAAATGTTAGTTCTAAGCCAAGATCTCAATGTATTCAAAGACCTCAAAGAAGAGCGCAGAAACTGCAATCTTCAGATGAAGAATCCAGTGAGGATGAAGATTTCCCATGTTTTCAGACATTAATATTTGGCAAATCAGTAAGCACACCTTTGCAGAGCAGTAAGCAAGTGACATCTGTGGTAGAGTCTTCAGTAAGTCCCATCACATTGCCTCACAATGGAAGTCATGATGACAATAATATGCAGAAAATGGCTGAAGCTGCCCTAAGTAATGGATGTGTTTCACCAAGTGAGGAGTCAGAATGCTCAGTCAACTTATTTTCTTCCCAGTCCAACGTGTCTGAAGAATCAGTTGATGGAGCACAAGAGCTGAAGAAACCTTTAATACAAGTTCAAACATCCAAACAAGTGAGACATGTGAATGAAACTAAAGAAGCTTTTCAAATTTGTAATAGAGGGCTGACGATAAAGAAAACCAACTTAAAAGGTGAATGCCAAGAAGACCCAAACATGGGAGCAAACCTAGGTACAAACCAAGATTTTTATCTCTGCAGCTGTATTTGTAATGTCATTGCACTTAGGTTTTTGGTGTTTGCATGGGAACTTTGTTCTGTATTTAGATGGTGCTTGCTCTTTCAAAGCAATGTATCAGCCCTAAACAATCAAACAAAAACCCTCAGTGGTTTATTTCCTGAAAATTAAGTTCTTCCAGTACTCTTTGTTCAAAGCAAAAATGAATAGACTGGGCACTAGAGGCCAGACTGAGTGTCTGATGGGAATTAATTTTGAGTGAAATGCTAGCTTTCTTACTGTAATGTGATACTTGCATCTATCAGCAAAATTTCATAAAACCTACCTAAGCTGTTTCCCCACGTGAAATGTTTGTTGCAATTGCCCGTATAATTCTGTAGTGCTTATTTTGACCTTTTTATGGCTTTCATAAATATTTAGGACTCTTTCATCATTATTGAAACACTTTGAGTTCTACTTACTTTGCCATATGCGTGACAGGGTGTTCTTCGAAATGGTCTCTTAAAGTAGATCTGTGCTTCTAACTGTTTTCAAAACTTGTGACTTAGTCAACTGTTAACTATAATGATAAAAAGGTCTGTGTGGTAAGAGATTATGGATGATCTTTGGTTTTGGTTTGGGTTGGGTTTTTTTAACTAACTCAGATTTTCTTCCACCTTCCAAGGTGAAGCATCTGGATATGACAGTGAAACAAGTAATGTAGAAGATTCATGTGCACCGTTCTCTCAGGGTGAAATCCTTACTACACAGGTGAGTGAGTTTATGCACTAAATTCTAAAAGTAGTTCCATTCTAGGATATAAGCAAGTACATGAAAGCTGTGAAGTCAGTGTAGTGGGAAACTGCTTTAATTATAATTCTTTGTGTTGCTAGATTACTTCCAAGAGCATAATTAATGAAGAATTGTAGAACTGCTGCTATGCCATTGTTTGTCCAACTTTGTCTTCCATGGTAACATCACATTCTAATGGCCATAACTTGTTATGTGGTATTGATTACAGTGCTTAATTGTGGAATATGCTAGTTAATGAATCTCCACACTTGACCAATGCTGGAAACCTCTACTTCCTGTATTTAAAAGCTTTATTGACAGGAATTTATAATGATTGGTGGTAAGGATTGGATTTGCTACATTATGATATATAGAAGCATGGAAACTTGCCTTCTAAGCAGAAAGATGAAATCAAATCATTCCATATTAGAATATTATAGATACAAGTCCCAACAGGCAGTGTCCAGTGAAAGGGGTGTCTAGCACAGTACGTTTTCTCTACTATTTTTCTGATTACTGCTTAATGACCTGACTTTATGTATTGGGTGATTGGTGTGGTTTTTTTTCAGTTGGGGGTTTGGGTTGTTTTTGGTTTTTTTTAGGGGGGGGTAGTGTTGGTTTTTTTGTCCTCTGTAACTTCAAGGTAGGTCTTACGCCAAGTCTCTCTCTTCAGGATTAACAGCCCTATGGATTTTAATGTACATCAGGACTGAAATGTGGTCAACTGGCAGGGCATTGCACCCTCATGTAGCTTCACTGATATTGAATCTAGGATATACCTGGGTTGAATGGAATAGTGGCAGTATGGATTGGTGGGGAGTTTTCTGTTTGGTTGGGGTTTTTTAATTGATTCAGTAACAAGGAAGTTCCACATGGTGCCACTGCTAGAGCTAGAAATGTAGTATTCAGTGCTGTGGAAACTGTTTTATCCTGTATGGTGAAGGTTTTAGGTTTTTAAAAGGATCCTTTGAAGCCCTGAGCTCTTAACAAGGAGGTGTATGTGGCATGTTTTTAATCGAGGGTATTGTAATTTTTGAGAAGGTAAGGAAGAGTAGGATGAAATATTTTATTCCTTTTAAAAAGTCTTTGGGGCTTTCAGTAATAGTGGAAAGTGCAGAGACTCAATACTTGATGTTCATTATTAAATTTTAAATTAAGTGGCTAATGCAAACTAACACAGTTGGGACAAAATTACTTTTAAGGAAATCTTTGCAGAAGTTAGGTTTTGGGGCTTGGGGGGGGGGGGGGGGGGGGGGGGGGGGGGGGGGGGGGGGGGGGGGGGGG
>JANZLQ010000086.1:45584755-45627500 GCA_026212715.1 Elanus axillaris | reverse complement strand
CCCCGACTGATTAAACTCTGGTGAGACATCTAAACTGAAATAATTTGAACAGCAAAATGACTGTGTGGTTTGGGGGTTGTTTTTTTTACTTTTAACATAGTGTGTGTGCATGATTTGTTAACAGTAAAAGCACCACAGTCACCTTTTGAACACATGGTAAAAAACTAATTCAAAATAATTTTACTCTCTCTAATTTTCAAGCATTTGTTAAAGAAATAAATCTGACTGTTTAAAACTGAGCTTGCTAATGTTGGCACAACTGTGTATCCTTTGCAGCAGAAGAATGCTATGCAAAATAACCTAAAAAAACTTCAGCAAGAAATGGCTGTACTTGAAGCAGTGCTAAAGCAGCATGGAAGTCAGGACTCTGCATTTTTACCTATCTGTAGGGAACTGCCACGTTCTAGTAATGAAGGAACACTCGAAATGGAACAAATGCGACAAGAAAGAGGTAAATAGTAATGAAAACCTTTCCCAGCTTTCTTAGGAACAGTTGTGTGACTCTTACTAGATCTTTTTCCCTCTACCACAAATTATAGTGTTAATTTAAAATTGATATATTAGCAGAATTTTACCTAAATTCAGCTGTTCAGTGAGACATACATGTTTTATTTATAACTTGGGTACTACACTTAGTCTCAAAAACTCCTGTTACGTATCTGTGTGAGATTACATGATGTAACTGTATAAATGGTGTGAGTGGGCCTTGTGGCTTGGCAGTACTAATCCATGTTGCTGTTCTGTCATTTCTAGTTGTACTCTTGTTTTCTTTCACTGGAATGGGTAAGGGACTGGGAGAGTGGCTGAACACCCAGAAGGACTTGGCCTCTGTTGCTGTGGTAGAAATTGTCCTTTAGTATATCAAGGAACAAGACAGAAATTAGATTAGGTATGTATTGGCTGTCAAAAGTAATACAATATAGGTCAGGATGCTGATGGGCAAAGAAGAGGAGAATACCTGTAGTGTTGTATAAATCCCTGAACAGGACGTGAATGTAGAGTTCCTAGCTGGAAAGTGCACAAGGCAATAAATAAATGGTGAAGAATACTTTAGTAATCACTAAAGGCTTATTGTATATTGAGGATAAAGTGAGTTGCTGCCAGCTACGTGAGTAATGGTAAGAGGGCTTTATTTAAGGTGTTTCTTTAAGGCAAGGCAGATGCTGAGATTACTGTTCTGACAACCTATCTGCAACAGAGCATAGAGCATTCTTTGAACAAAGCCTACAGTAAGTCTAGGCGGTCATTTTTTTTAACTTCTCAGTGTTCTCAAAAGGTACCCAATGCTGATTTAAAGATTTCTAAAGATGTAATGCTTATTGAACTCTTAGATAAATTGTACCAGTGCTTTAGTATCCTACTTGCTGCTAAAAATTTATTTCTAGTTCTGTCATCTTACTTCAGTCAGTTATCTTTATTTTCTGAGAGTAGCTAGAATAACTTAACATCCTGAAATTCAAAGTTATCTAGTGTCTTATCATGCCTTTACTGTGTATGGTTTTCACTATGGAGTCTTTCTATCTAAATTCAAAGGCTTTCGTCACTGCTGTGGGTGCTAGTCAAATAGCACAAAATGATCTGTAGATTGCTTTTAAATCTCCTGAGTTGTACAGTGGGAGGTATGGACCTTTAGATTAACCTCTATCTTAAAAAAATACAAAAAATATGAAATTGCCAACCAATATGGTGCAGCTATACCAGTAGGTCTTCTGCTTGTGTGTTAGTAAGTTAATTTTTGTTGTCAAGAGTGTAGTTTGCATCAGGAAGCTCCTTTGTGGAGAAAAGGGAGACAAGACAGAAAAGTGAAGAGGTTGAGCCTTTGAAAGGTACACAGTGGTTTGTTCAATTGGGTCAAAAATGTGACGTAACAGCATCTTTCCCTGCTGTGGCTGCTGCTTTGATACCTGGATTCCTAACAGGAAAGTAGGGCCATTTGTTGTTGAAGAAACTCACTGTGATCCTCTTCTGATTTTGTGTTACTCATTTAACAGCTGCACTGTGTTTTCAGCCTTCCCTCTATCTCATCTTTTGGACATCTTGAGCCATTAAAACATTAACAGTATACTTAACACCAAGAGACTGGTTACAATCCATGCTTAGTTAACAAAGCTGGTTGAATTGCATGGCATTCAACCTTACTACAGTTTGAGAATGTTTCATAGAGAAGGCTTTGAAATGTGACATTTCTAAGCATAGTAGGCCAAATTCGTGAGATTAACTATAAATAGGCTGCTTGAAGATTAAGTCAGCAAATCAATTATTAGTTTCCTTCGGATAGGAAAACTACTTAAAATAATTTAATTAATACAGTGGATGTTTACGTTGTTATGGGTGTTTATGTTGTTATGCTAGAATATGGATTTCTGACTCATAAAAACTTAAACCAATTAGAGTTATTGATGGCTTGATTAAAAATTACAAGCATCTAGCTATCAAATAAATGCCTCTCTACTGCCTGTGAACAGAGATATGGTAACGTGTTGAGGGGATTTATAAACAGATTGCACTAAGTGTAAATTTGCCTTCAGCCCATTTTACATCCTACTTTTTCCACCTCATACAGCGCTGACATGTTAGTTTTGTGGATGATTTAGGATGTGAAATAAAATGTAGTTGTTAGCCATATTCCAGATGGCTTACTATTTTGTGTAGATTTCTGTTTTGGGACACTTACACGTTAGAGAAGCATCTGGATTGAGATTTTGGAGAATGTTTGACTCCTTACCGGAAGAATCAATTAAGAACAGTTGCTTTTATTTTGTTTGTTTAAGGATTCTTTTTCTTTATTGAAGGGACAGAGTCAACCTCAGAAGGAAATTTTGAAAATCATAAATGCAGCAGTTCAAAGGGATTTTCAGCCAATGATTTCCATGTTATGCCAAGTGATTCTCTCAACAGTAAAATCGAGTTAGTAAAAGAAAGGTAAATTTGTTTTGGTTTGGGTTTTTTTACTTTTATTTCTAATCATGTATTAAAAAAAAAGAAGAAAAAAAAAAGTCTTGAAATAAACACCTCTCAGCTTTTGAGCAGTTATGATAGCTTAGCTATTGCTACATGGTTCTGATACTTAGAAGAGTAAAAAAGGTATTAAAACCAATTTCCCTCCCTCAAGGTCTCCAGAATTGTTGCTTCCATCTTCTAAATCCTGTTTGTTAAAGAGACCAGATTTGGAGAAAGCCCTTCAGTGTGACAATGTTCTGAAGAACAAAGCTCCTTCTGAAAAGACAAAACCTGTGCAGGAAGCAGTACAAAAATATAGTCAGTCTCAGCTTGAAGCAGGTAACATCTAAGAGGGATCCAATATATTTTGATTTCTACTCTTTTCCTGATTTTTTTTTTCATGTTTTTACATACCAGCAAGGTACAACTCTTTCTTGTAAATCAATGATTTTAATTTATATACTCCTGGTCAATTTAAAAATGTTAGATGTTGCTTCTTGTTTGGTTGGTTTTGTTTGGTAGCCCAACTGTATGGCTGCCCATGAGGATGGAGTTGGACAACATTTTGACAGTAATGGGAGTTATTACCTGTCTCACATATAAATTGGTACTTCTTGACACATATGCTACTAAAATTTTCACAGGTATTCTAGTGTCTCAAAGTAATGATAGAGGCAAAGATAAAGTAATAAACAAATAAGGAGAGGAAGTGACTGCAGCATTTAAACTTAAAAGGTAGAGAAACTGTCTTCCACCATGACTACAAGAAGGATGAAATTGTTTCAAGGAGTAACTTCTCTTTTCCTTCAGAAAACACAGATGAGCAGAAATCTGGGACCAAGCTAAACAGTGCGTCTGTCTTACCAAATCTCTCTGGAAATGTGACCGGGAGTCCAAATAACGCTTCCTCCTCAGTAACACTTCTTAACCCTCAAACTGCAGAAGCCACAAATAGTTCTGTTATAGTTCAGAACGCTAATAAAAGCTGTGCTCAAGAATATAAATCAAAGAGAAGTGTGTATTTTCCTACATCTGTTCTGCACAATGCAGCTGGCAAAGAAAATGCTACAAGTCCAGTTGTGACTAACAGGAAAGAAATGTCAGTTGTGGCTTCTGGTCTGAATCAAAGTGAACATGTAAGTGTACATCAGAAGTTTTAGAGATCACTTGTTAAATCATTCCTGATTATCACTATAGTCTTCAATATAGAGAGATCTAAGTATAATGGAAACTAATCTTACAGGAATGGCAGATTAGTAATAAAGCAACTCAAGTCAAACTTCTTCACTCCTAAAGATATGAAGAATGCTGCCTGTAAACAGCACTATTAAGCTTAGTGAAGTTTGAACTTTTTAAATGACTGCGTACTGTCTAGGGGAAAAACACATTATTCCAAAGCAAGAGAACTTTATTTCTAGAAAGCCTTGGGGCTTGGAGGGGAGGGGGCTGTTTGGTTGGTTGGTTCCCTTAATGTTCTCAGATGCTGCTGTTTACCCAAATTCTGATCCATAGTGAGGATTTCTGTAATTAATCAGTTCTGAATTGCTAATAAACCTGTTTCTACAATCCATTTCCTGGATGATACGGCTTTTGGTTTATAAACTACTGACCAAGAGCTCTTCTTTACTTTAGCCTGTTGAATGGTGCCAAAATTACTGACTTAAGGAAATGTATATTCTGCGTGCCAAAACAAATAAAACCATTACTTTGAAGTAACTATCTTATGTTATACTCCTATAAATTGGAGTTGTTGGGGTTTTTTAATCTGCTAGCTGTTAATTTTCTTAACTACTTTTCAGTTAATGGTCCAGAAGTTTGCAAGAAAAACTCGGAGCACTTTATCTAATCACATTACTGAAGGAACAACCCATGTCATAATGAAAACAGGTTTGTGGGGAGCTATGTGAGCAAATCCTATATTTACACATTGTATAGAATTTTAACTCTAGGCTAACCAACAAGCAGACAGTTCAGCAATAAATTTTAATAAGTTTGAGGAGAAGGTATTAATTGTTTTCTTCTCTATGATAACTTTTTAGTTTAAACTTGGGAATCTTACTCTATTTCACAGAATCAGAGTGAGGGTATGTTTTGATTCGTTGTGTGATTTGAATTTAATGTTACTTAATTTTTTTTTCCTCTAGCTGTTTGGTCACAATTTTCAGGTGTTTACAGCATGTTAACATGAAGTAGTTCAGAACCAACCAAAAAGAAAGCATGATGGTCCCTAAAGAAATGGGATACAGACATTCTGGAAATAAGATGCTGTTTTGGTTTCCTAATTCCTTGCAGGGATTATAAGTGCTGTTTCATTTTAAATTTTTGAAAGAAACTTGTCTTTAATGGAAAACTGGAAGTGGGACTTAACTGTATGTATAACTGATGGTAGTTGATAGAGAAGGCATGCTTCCATAGGAGCAAAACAGCACTACCATTTCATTGTAACTATTATTTGCATGCTTAATTAAGGTACTTAATTTAAGTTTTGCTCTTTGGTAGAGCTCAAAAATCCCATTATTAAAAGCTTGAAGGAACTTTATAGAAACTTCAATACAATACTGCAGTTTCAAATTTGACAAATGTATTCTGAAACAGACTTCAGAAAAGTGTAACATTCATCAGTAAAATTAAGTTGTTATATTGCTGTGTCTAGGCATATGTTATATTTAAGCTCCCTACTGAACCCACCACCTAGCTTCTTAACCAGCATTTTCTTAAAAAGCAAAGTATTTTGAGCCAAATCTGGGTGTGGGTATGCTATATACTGTGCTTGCATTTTGCTTCATAGAAGCACTTCTATCTGGCTCATGTTTGGATACAATCTATCACATAAGCCTTTCTTGGTTTTGAAAACCAACATAGAAAAGGAGCCAGAGAATCTTGTTACTCCAAATCTATGGACTCAATTTTTGCCTTTTTCTTCAGGAAGTGTATTATAGACACCATGGCTGTATGTTTTTGGAGAGGTAGATTGTTCTGTCTTCATACAAAGTACAGATAGGATAAACTGCCTTCTAAAGTTGTGCCTGTTCTGGTAGAGTAGAAGATGATCTTAAATGAGTAGTCATCTAAAAGTTTATGCCAACATTAGGCACTGAATCCTATTGCTAGTGTCCTCCGTCTTGACTAGTATTCATGCTTTTTCTTGCCTGTTCTCTTTACTGAATAACAAAAAAGGGTTCAGAAGCTGTACATGTGATTAGTTTCTGCTCATTTCCTTCAGTTTAGTGGAATCAAGCTACTGGAATTTCAGAACCTTTCTATAGATGGTCCTAATATTTTGTTGCTGCGGTTACATAAAAGCAAAAGCTTTTTGTTATAGATAACCTGAGCTGGTTTTTTTCACTAGTGGCAAAACTGGAATAGATCTTATTCTTGTTTGCTCTGCAGATAAGGAGCTGGTGTGTGAACGGACACTGAAGTACTTTCTGGGTATTGCAGGAAGAAAATGGGTAGTTAGTTATCAGTGTAAGTATAACTTGTTTTGGAGCTAAATAGTTTCTGCACTTCTAGCACAAATGTACTCTTCACTTGTTACAGTAAAAAAAAAAAAATCTCTTCATGTCTTGGCATCTGATGTTTTGCAGAGTTTCTTCTAAATACTTTAAAATCAAGTAAATTTCAAAATTCCAAACAGCAACATCAAGCTTCTTTCTCTTCTGAATACTTTTCCTGCTTTCAAATAACCACATTGGATTGTTCCCCACCCTGCCAAAAGCCTTTCCTCCTTCTTAATTTAAATCTGTGAGATGCATGGCATCAGTTAGTGCAAAATTAGTATTATTTATAAGAGGTAAAAAAAAAAAAGTTATTTCAGGCATCATACCATATTCAGTTTCCTGTGCTACAAATACCTTCAATTTAATATAGCAATGAAGTCAAACTATTGGCAGCAGAAGAACAATTTTGCTGGATAAAATGACTTGTCCTGTTCTGATCTTTTTGTTTAGGGATAATTCAGTCCTTTAAAGAAGGAAGGATACTGGATGAGGTAAGTTTTTTATCTTAAGAGTGAAATGTCAAATGTGTAAGCAGTGCTGTTATGTTGATAGACCTATTAGTAACCTCAGATATTGTCTAAGCATTTAATGTATGGAAATATGGCACTGAAAACCAAGATTCTAGTTTTACCAAATGCTAGGACCAAAAGCCACACCTAGGCTATATGTATTCATTGTTATTGAAGACATAATGGGTCCCTATTGTTTTTTGGAACAAGTTATAGGTATACTTTTTTGTAAGCGTTCCTACTGATATTGATGGATTACAGCATACAGGAAAAGATCTACTGTTTGCTTAAGGAAATAATGTTAGAACATAGCTATATTCATAGTTTTGTTTTTAAACTTTAGAATAGCCAACTATTGAAGACTTGTGCCAGCATTTACTACCTTTCCTAGTAGAAATGGCTTATTTGATATGCCCCTGATTTAGGTTGATTTTTTTGTATTCCTAGGTAGTAGTTGGGAGTTTCATTCTCTAGTACAGATTTTTGGAGCATGTCATATTAGTGACACAGTATGGATTTCATGTATCCAATGAGCAGAAATGCCCACTTTCTGGTATAAAATTCATATGCCCTTTTGTCAAGCTAAGGGTGAAGAAGAAAAATCTTACCCCTTCCTAGGGCCTTTTTGGGGCTATTAAAGGCCCTCCCATGCTTGGGATGAAAGGGGGAAGTTGCTACAGAATTGACGGGGAATGCTAGAATATGGGACAGCTGTTAACATTGTCATACACTCTTACATTGCTTTAAGCAAGGAGAAGAGCCTCCAATTATAATGAAAAACAAGAATTTTTTTCAAGTAAACTGAAAATATGCAGCTGTTCTTCATAGTCCTGTAGCAGGTTAGACTGCATGGAAGTTTTTGAGAGGTTTCAATAAAGTATTGGAGAAATAGGAGCTTGAGTCGGATGTAGGCCTGAAATTATCAAATGCAGAAGTGTATTTGTTACTAATTTATATACTAAGTGAATGCCTTGAAATAAAACAAATGTTGAAGATCTAGAGGTTATGTACTGATAATTAATTTCTGTCAAATGAGACTTTACTGGTAAGTTAATTATAGACTTGGAGTGTGCCCCTTCTTTTATACAGTCTCCTAGATTACTATACAGTCTGACTATAATTTGTTTCTTTAAAAATTATCTGGTGCTGCAGGGGTTTCATTACTGCTCTCCATAATTTTTCTTGAAAAGCCTTTTAATTAATTTTCCACACACACTTAATTGTAAGGTTTCCAGTTTTGAAATCTGACTTCTTCCTGTTCTGGTGCAGAACTCTGACCAGGAAAGTGTTCTTAGTCTCTAACTTTTGATTGCTTCTTACTGTTATGTTGCAGGAGAACTTTGAAGTTAGAGGAGATGTAATCAATGGGAGAAACCACCAAGGTCCTAAGAGAGCTAGGATGTCTCTGACTGAAAAGGTATGAGCACATCAGGGCTGAAAATCCTGTCCTGCTGTGACTGTTTCAGGTATGTGGCTATGCTAGCTGAACATTTGGAACTTATTCCAATTTCTCTGCTGTTCTGTGTATACAGAGTTGTACAAATTAAGCATTTTTATACATAAAAGGTGAGCTCTGTCAGCAGCAGAGCAGATATGCTCAGGTGACTGACTATGCTTAGAGTCAATGCTATCTTTTTATAATATCGGTATAGGATAGCACAGGGTTGCAGAGTTTTTATGATATTCTTTTCTTTTGTAGGTTACAAAAAGCTTCAGATATACTTTGTGAAACAGTGATAGCTTGATAACCAGTCCTAGAAGTGCAGTGAAACCAGCATATTAAGTAGTGTCCTTTAAAGACACTGTATGTACTCTGTTAATATGTTCCTTGTTTTTCAGATCTTTAAAGACTTTGAGATCTGTTGCTATGGACCTTTCACTGATATGACTACAGGTGGGTCATTTTAGTGGAATTAAGTGAACTCTTAGCATAGAAAAATATTTGGAGGGGGGCTGTGTGTATTCACCAGAGTTTTACATTTGACCTCTTCTTGGATACTCTTGTACCTCTTTTACTCTGAAACTTCCAAAATACCTACATGAGTTATAGTGTAGGTAAAGAACTTTATCCATTTCTATCTCTAGAATGGAAGCAGTGTTCTGTTTGGATATCCTCAGAGAACTGCTCTGGCAATTTTGCTGTATTTCAGAACAGGCCTTTTCGTTTTATCTCTGATTCTCTAGCAATGAAGGAAAAGCATTAATATGCTGTCTGGTAATTGCTTTAGATGCTATTGAACACTTGTATTTGAGCATTTTTTTCTTTTGTCTTAGTAAACAGTTCCTAAGTATCATTTTTCTAGCAGTTGACACATCCTCAGTGTCATCCTTCTCTCTCTAGCAGCAGATGTTAAAAGTGAAACACACAACAAAGCCAGAAGTTTATATACAAAGAAAGAGCTGGGCAGGATAGCTTCTTTTTGTTAGTTTAAAACTGATTAAAGTATAGTAGATGTTTTGAAAATGTAAGCTACAATTTTTCTACTTAAAATATTTGTATCTCTGTTCCTATTTTTGTGGCTTATACAGCAGGTACTTTCTGATTTGTCCGATACAACTTTATTTTTGACTGGGTGAAATATCTTCATGTCTCTTGACATTTACAATAATTGCTACAGAGGATGCAGTGCTTTCACCTGCTGCAGTGAATCATCAATTATTGCTCTTACACTTACTTATGGCTCTTAGACTTACTTATCTACTTCACTATCAATTCTAACAAATTGGTGGAAATTATATACTTTGGTTGCTTTTGTTAATGAGAGATAATCACAGTTCTAACTTCTGGTATTTAATTTTAATTTCATGTCTTACATATTTGTAAGAGAAAATAAATTGTTAGTGACTTTAAGTTTTCGATGTGTGGTGTTTTGCTTTTTCAGAGGTTTTTTGTTTTGTTTAGTCTGGACTAGAGGGTGAAGGAAGAGAGTTTGTTGATGTTCCTCAGCAGGCTAGAAAGTGAAAGGACTTACTCTTTACTGAGGCTTACATTTCTTTCAGATTATGATAGTTTATATCTTCGAACAAACACGAGCGCTTAGGGAACAGTATCAGTTTCAGTGTGATACAAAACATTGAAGTAATAGACTGTTTATCTGATTTCTTCAGACCATCTAGAATGGATGGTGGAGCTTTGTGGTGCCTCTGTCGTGAAGCAACTTCATCTGTTCACACACACAACAGTAAGTGTTAATGAATGTTACACTTAACATAGTGAATGGTCTCTAGTTATGTAATACACAACATGTTGAAAGATTACATGACCTTCATGGGCTTGTCAAAGACTGATGCACACAGGTATGTTAGAGAACTGTCTCCACAGTAATGGTGCCAAACTGCATGGTAACAATTCTCGTGTTCTAGGCTCTGGCCACTCTGCATTAGAAGACAGGCTAACTTGTAGTGGAAAACCGATCAGAGTACTTTATGTAAGCCAGATAGCTAATCTCTCTTGAAATCAGCACTGAGCTCACTTTCCAGTGCAAAAAGCCTTTAGTGCCTTAACTTAGTCACAGCATTCCTGGGGAGAGATCACAGAAAAATCTTAGGAACTAATGTCTTTCTCCCTCTACTACCACTTCTTAAAGTCTTCTCTGAAGTGATGCACTGAAGCAGAGTTAACCCAGTTGACTCTGCAGGTAGGTGTGAGAGTGATTTAGTGACAGACAGATAACAGTATTTTTATTTTCTTATCTTGAAATCCTAGAATTCTACTGCTGTTGTGGTTGTGCAGCCAGATGCTTGGATGGAAAACATTGATTATGGAGGTAAAATGACACACAGTCATGGACTGCTTTATGATACACATTGAGTGTCTCTATCACTTCAGTCCTTTTAACAGTTAAATATCAGGGAGGTTTGTAGAGGGATTGAAATAAAATCCTACTGCATCTGGAAATGGAGGTATGTCTTGAAAGAAAAATCTGGATGGACGAGGTATATTATCTCAAAAATTAGAACTAAAGTCTTGAAAGGTAGTCTGGCATGCAAATCCTATTCTTGGCTCAGTTGTCCTGCATATCATCAGCTTTACAGAAAGTTTTCTAATTGGAGATAGTTTCTAAAAGGTGGGGAAGCGTGCCTTTGTGGGACTAGTAAGATCTAGGAGAAAGCCTCAGATGGGACAAGATTTTCTTGGGCTGGAAAGAATATCTAGCTACAAAGCATTAAACTGGTATAGCGCTGGAATTTTTTTCCTTTTTTTTTTTTTTTAAAATCAAAATGCTGCAGAGGAACCATGAGACTTTGAAACTGCAAGTGTTCCACACTAACTTACTTTTAAATGAGTTAGTGGGAGTTAAGGGATGAATCGGAGCTAGTTAGGCTACAGTGGAGTTCAACAAAAAAATGGAGCAAGAGGATGATGTAAAAACAACAGCAGTTTCCACGGCACTGGGAAAATGAGAAAATAAAGAAAAATATTCTGAAATGGTGAAGAACAGTGTGGCAGCACTTCAGTAATTTTCTGTTGCTTCTCTCTTAATGAGACTCATTGCTTGTCACATACTCAGTATGCCTGAGCAGACAGGAACTGAGGCTCTGTCACCGAGGTCCTAAATTAAAAGATAACAAGGACTGCATGCACTCTTTGCTTTTAGTGTTTATTCTATGGTGTTCAAAACTTCCTGGCTGACCATTTGCCAAACAGCTATTCTTGGAGCAGCAATATTACCCGCATTGTTAAAAGGCGTAGTAGTGCCACATTGCTGTTTTTAGATACTTGGTTTTTATCAAGGCCTTTAAAATGTCAAAGATAAAGCAAATAGCTTAATCTCAGAGACATCAGTAAGCTCACCTTAAGCTTGCTTTGACTCATTGATAACAATTTTATCATCTGTGTCTTTGTCTTACAGCAATCCAGCAACAGAACAATGTTACCATGGTGACTCGAGAGTGGGTATTAGACAGTGTTGCTTGCTATGAGTGCCAGGAGTTTGATGCTTACCTTGTGTCCTAAGAGTGATCTACACTTCTTTTTCCATTTCTCAGAAATTCTCAGCAGTGCTTATGGTTTAGTAATTATTTTAAGGACCAAGAATTTTAAGTCACTTATGCAGAGATTATGTCCATGTAGTGTTCTTGTTCAGAGTAAACTAACTACATTTTTGTTAACAATAAAGTTACTTAAACAACATTACCATATAAAGATGGAATTACCCACTGTTCTTTAAAGATTAACATTTCTAATTTCAAAATTGTCCTTTAAATTAATGTAAAACAAATTTTAAAAGTTAAAGTGTAGAACATGACCTCCTCAAAGAAATGGTGATGTATTATTTACCATTGCAGCCAGTTCCTGTTTAATATACTTGACAGTTTGGAGACACTAATTTAAAAGAGTAATATTGGGCTCGGGGCCTGAATCAAAAATGTACTTGCACTCCTGAGCAACCTCCATATTTTCAGTTTGCATAAATACATACCCTGAATAAGGGTGTATACCCATACAATGGAGTATTATTTTGTGATGACTAATGCATCAGCCTGGTTAATCTTATAGTTGTGTTGAAAACTATACAAGCAGCTCTCCTGTTGTATATCAAAAATGCCATCTTGCCCTAACCAAGAAAATTATCCACAAGTACAATCCCTGAAAAGCCAACACTCAATTCTCAGCATAAATCAATCCTTAAAACCACAAGCTACACCAATGTTCTGTCAGTCTTATTTCTGAGAAGTGTATGTGGCCCCTATGCAGATATAAAAAACAGATGCACTTTAGTATCCTAGTGACCTGTAATAAGCCCTATAAGAATCTGCTCCTAATAGTCCCTGCCTGCAAAATGAGACTGCAAAGAAAATAAATTGCTTTTTATGGAAGAAAATATGTTGCTTGTTCCTGTTGCCAAGCAATTCAGCTTCATAAATAATTTTGTACTTTCAGAGCAGAAAGAGAACCTGTTTTCATAAAGATATTGTTTAAAAAAAAATTGTAGCTAAGTTCAGAGAATTGGTCAGTGCTCAGATGCTGCTAGCTTGTTTTGGAAAGTTATAGAAAGTATGTTTATAAATATTGGAATGCTCAAAGGAAATAAAATTATTTTGGCAAGTATTTTACTTAATTGTTTAGCTCTTCTTAAGTGAATCGGTCCCTCAGTCTCTGCATTGACGTGTATGTGAAAAAATATCTGAAGTCCAGCCTCCTGGAATGAGGGAAGGGAATAAAGACTTACTGGAGGAGGTCAAAAATGTAAATTAGAATTTCAGAGCTGAAATCAGGATTGTAATTTCCATCAGCCTGAGAAGCAAATGTGTTATCAAGTGTCTTGCAGTTGCCAAGTGGAGGCAAATGTAGTCTAACTAGGCATTGCTACTGGTAGTGTAAGTGCTGGAAGGATTTGCTCAGTTGACATACATTACTGTTTTCTTCTATGTGACAATATTCATAACTATTGAGGCTGCTCAACACAGCCTCGCCTTCAGACTGATGCTCCTCTTATCTCTAGAGCCCATATTCGTTGTTTGCGGGTTTGTTTTGTTTTGTTTTGTTTTTTTATAATCTACATTTCAAAAGATAGCTGGGGGGACTGATTAAATGCTGCCTGTTAGATGTGAATAAAAGGCCAAGCAAGACTGTTTTGCATCTGCAGTTGTGAAATTGTCCCTCAGATCTTGACACAAAGGTTGTCCTTTCTAGCAGGTAAGGTACTAGCTCCAGCTAGATAAATGTCTGTAGGAATGACACCAGTGACATTGCCCTTCTTCCTTGGAGGTAACTAGACTGGATCTGTGGAAACTGTTTCTAATAAAGTAAGTATCATCTATGAACTTTTATAGTAATCTGCATCTCATTTACGATTTGAATGAAGTAAACTGGTTTGACTAAACAGTTAGCTAGGTAAAGGAAGTATATGATTCCAAAGAAGTACAGTTTAAGGGGAGCTGATACGGCCTCCATCATGGAATCCATGTTGACTTCTCTAGTCTGACTTCCAGCTTCAGTAATAAAGCCCTAGCACTTAGACCTTCACAGCCACTATAGGGGTTGGAAATACCATTTTATACATGAGGATCAAGCTGCTTTTCCTCACTATTTGCTCATATGAAAGAGCAGCTTGCTTTATGACACTTTCCAGGGTAGGAAGCCTCTGAGGTGAATGCATTTTTGAGATGGCTAGGCCACACTGTGCCTTTTACAGTAATTACCTGAGGGTAACAAACACCAGAATCAAACATCATTACAGAACTAGAGAACTAGTTAAAGGGGCTGTATACAAACTGTCCTAGTAAGCAGCATGTGCCTTTTCTACTGTTCACTAGAGCAGGGAAGAAACAAAGGAAAGGCTGGTGCTTGCTGTAGGTTTTCCTGAAGCTTTGCCATCAGTTAAGTACTGTATCTGTAATTAAAACTCCTCTGCTTTTGTAACTTAACAGGAGCTTTTCTTGATGCAGCTGCATATCAGGGTCAACTTCCAAGAAACCTGAGCTCTGCTGTTGTTCAGTGTACATACCCCCTCCCGTGGTCCCAGCTGCAGGAGGAATCTATTGGACACAGAGTTTTGAGCCAGTCTTCCTGGTCAGTACTTTCCTGACATCGTGTTCAGGCCATGCTTTCTCTGAATTGGTAGGAGCCGGTGCATCAGAGTAATGCTTTACTGTATGGAAGTTTTCAAATGTACATAAAGGGGTGGGTCAACTGAATAATTTCCTTCCCCTTTTTCTAGGCTATTAAATGCTAAATAATTCCTAATGCAAAGGGGATGAATTTACTACTTTTGGGGAAGAAAGTACATCCTGTGCTAATGAGAGCTAACCTTGCACTGGGGCGGTAACAGGCTAGCTTTGTCTTGCAGCCACTGCACTAGCATTGTTGCAGCCCATTCCTTTTCCCCTTAAGGTGTTGTTGAGAATCCTTAGCATCTGTTTCTGGGTAATACGTTTTGTCTGATGCCTGGCTATGCCATGTATGGTTTCTATTATTTACTTCACCATGCCTTCAGCTATATAGAGTAGGAATCACAGCTGTAGCACCAGGCAGGCTCATCCAAAACATTTAGCCTGAGTCCTGTCTACTATAGCATCTGAGATCAGGCACAGCCCAAAGCTTCAGGCCCTGCAGAGGTGTTCTGGGGCTCTGTTCCTGTGTTTTCTAATATATGGGAATGGATTCCTGGTTAAAATTCATGTATGTAAATTAAGGATGCAAGACAAAGCTACACCTATCAGCTATGCTGATGTGGAAGCCAGCAGAGGGTAAGCAGCCTGTTACCAATTCAGACTGTCCTTTACATTTTGCTGCTAGGCAGCATGGAGTTATGCATTGACAGAGCCCACTCAGGTTACATTAATGTTGTTGGAATAATGTGTACTCGCTGTTTGCTTCATAGCTATTGTTGAGGCTGCAGACTGAAGCAACAGGGAGAGGTTTGTGGACTGTAGGGGGTAATTAAGCATCAAAGTAAAAATAATACTCAATCGTTAAAAGCCCTTTGTGTTTGGCAATACTGAATTTTGATATAGGATTCTACTTCTCAGAGTTTATGTTCCTTAAGAAAACAAAACAGCAGACTTTCTCCTGGAACATGGTGCAGCACACCTGTATCTAAAATGTTTGTGCTATGCCTCTGATGCCTTTCTCCTAGGTATACTAGACACTTCCCACATAAGGGGGTGAGACTGAACTGTATTGTCACTCCTCTTTTTCCCTCCTTGGTCCAGTTCCTTGCTCAGAACTCTTTAACATGCAACCACAGCTGCTGATGATGATATTGGAAACACCTGCATGGCCTGAATGTTGAAGACTGATATGCTGGAAGAGTCCACATGCTAGATATTCCAGCTGGGTTTGTTTAGCCTGGAGAAGGCTAAAGTAGTAGGGGGTGGGGTATAACTGAGAATCCCCTTTAATACAGCTGCCAAATCATGTCAGTTTTTACTACAACCTGAGCATGCAGGATGGTGCCGGCACACTGCTTTTTCCACCTCTGACTCTGCATCCTGATTTGTAAACTCAGAAGGTAATTGGTGGTGGTGGTGGTGGTGGCTGTTTGCTGGGGAGCAGCTCCCTTTACATTCCTGATAGGTTATGGATGGCAGCTTCTGCTCAAAAAGAGGTGAAGGGAGCCTTGCTCTCCATGCTATAATGTAGAGATTTTTAAATGCAACTACTAGCAGAGCCTTGTAGTCATTATGCATTGTAAATGAGCTTCTTTCAGGCTTGCTATAAAAGAATATTAAAGTGGCAAATCCATTTAACATGTAGGAGGCAAAGGAAGGAGGAGGCAGCAGCTGGGATTCCCACAGCAGGCTCTGTTCTGATTGGGCTGTACAGACATCTCCCTTGTTCTTTCCTGCTTGGGGTTGGGGGGTGGCTCTTTAGCCCGCATGCCATGTCTTGCCGCTTCGCTTTGTCATTATTGTTTGGAAAGGGACTTTACTGCAAACGTGCATCTTTAATTTACTGGAACTCCAACTTGCCTACCTCCTTTCCTCAAAGGAGCGGTAGCTCCCTGCTTATGGGACTGATGGCAGAATTTGATGTGTGTGTTACTGTGGCACAGGGCTTCCAGAAGGAAAAGCTGGATTCCAGTGGGGATGCAGCATTGTCTGGCTGGGGTCTTTCTCTATGCAGCCCCACAGCAGAGCGAAGATTCATGAGACTTCACTGATTTCTTGAGAGTGCCTGAGCCTTTTTTACACTGGGACTGGGGCGAGCTGACTAAAGGACTGTGGACTCTGGCAACCATGTTGTGCTGGCACTGCCTAGATTACATGGGTCAGACATACACCAATTACATTAAATGGTGGATCTCAAAACACTTTACAGATATGATTGATCCTTCTCTCCTGTTCCCCTTTTGCTTGAGGCTAGATATTACTGCCCCTAGTTTGAGTCGTTTCTGGTCCTAGGTAGATCAGGAGCATTTTTGTGTACAGGCTGGAGGCATCTCAGCCATAGACAGTGTCTGTTTGCCAGACCAACTGCACCTTCCCTGTGAAAAGAGACTGACAACGGCTTGACTGTGGCTTGGGATGGTAGGGATTTCTTCAACAAAGGTATTTTTTGCAGCAACTTTATTGTGCTGCCTTAGACTGGCTTTTCTGTGGGTGCGTTAAATTTGAAATATTCCTTTTGAATTCCATAAAGTTGTACGTATTTTGTTACCTGACCTACTAATACTGCTGATGAGCAGCAATGACTACATGTATAGGGTTTTGCTGAAGTAGTTTACTCTTTAAAATCTTCCCTCTGCATTTGGATCCATACATAAAGAGTTCTTTCCTTGCAGATCTGAAGCCATTTATAAGAGAGCAGCTTATTCATGGATGCAATTAGAACACTTGTCTGACTCATTACTAGAGTTAATGGTAAATCAAAGAAATATTCAGTATGTTCCTATAGTTATTCTTGGTGATTTGCTGAATTGTTTTCATCTTGGGTCTGGTGTCAGTTTTATTTTGCTGATATTACAAATAAAAACCTTGTGCATAATCTATAATGATCCATCTTGGTAGAAAAAGCCTATGAATTCACCTGGTTCACAAGACAGGTGATGCGAGCTGAGGCTAAGCAGTGAAGGTAAGGGCTTTGTCCTCCTCTCCCTACATTGTTGTGGGTGTTTGCTGGCTCTCCTTTAGAATCTTAACTATGATCCTGAGACTGTAAAAGGACTGTTCAGACTCTCCAGGTTTTGTGCAGCAATTCTTTGGCTACAAGTTGCACTATACCTCTTTCTTTGCTGAAGATGTATGTTAAGCATTTGGCTTGGATCACAGTGGAGTCTGTTGAAGAAGATGAATTTGATGTAATGTTAATTTTTTGGAGTATAGGTAATAGCTCTTCTTGAACAGTAGTAAGAACAGACACCTTCTCAGAAAAGAGGTGAGAAGGGCTTTCCTAAAGAGATTTCAAGACTCGTGCTTACAGAGTCAATGCAGCACTTCCACACAGATGGGGGTATGTGTGTAGGGGCCACTTACAGGGTAAGGCCTGAAGGTGTGGAGGCGGGGGTTAAAGTACAGGCTCTTCTGGGGCGGCAGAGGCAGTTGGAGACTGTTCTGCAGTTAGAGGTGGGTTCATAAGGTACCATGTTGGAGTCCTATAAGAATGCCTGCACATCAGGTCTTTGCTTTAACAAGTCTTTCACTGGTGAGGCACAGCAGTGCATTTTCCAAAGGTCAAAAAATCCTAATTTCTGTGGTGGCAGTGTGACTGTGTCCTGTAAAAGCTGCTGGAGCAAAGTGAAATTGTGTGGATTGTCACTTGTGCTGCCCATCGGACTTTATGGCCACTGCAATAGAAAGAACAGCCAACACATAAAGGAGGCTGATTGATACTCAACCACCTCTCCCAGAAGCAACGGCCTGAGTTTAGGAGTCACTTAAGAAAGCAGCGAAGCAGTTGGTACTGACAGTCCTTCCAAGTATTTGTGTGTGAACTAATCTCTTCATGCTGTCCTGGGTAGGAATAACAGTGTCTCTTGCTTTGCCTTTTGCCCAAAGCACAGAGATAGCCCATCTTGAGTTGCAGCTAACTGCTGGGTAGCAGCAAGATGAGGTCTGAAGATGAATTTTTATTCCTTACAGTCTACGAAAGGGCCAGGATCTGAGACAGGTAATTTTAGCCTTGGACCAGTGTATTACCGGGAGGTTACAGAATAGAGGAGGGTGGTACAGTTGCTCTCAAGTCATACACACATTAGACTCTGAACTCATTCTTATCTATGCAGGTTCATCTCTATTTGAAAGGACGTGCTATTTATTATGTGCCTACCAGCAGCTTATAAGCCTTAGCTTAGACTTGAAAAGCATCAATTCTTGTTTGCTTGTTTCTTTCATGTAAAGAGCACTTCTGCAAAGCAGTTCCTTGTTCTGCTGTGGAGCAAAGACATTCACAGCTCATCAGGCTCTGAGCCTTTAATGTTGAGAACACTGGAATGATAGTGTTTGGCAGGCAACAGGTACTTATCTTTGCAGGCACATGAGGGAGGGCAGATTCTGCAGGCTGTGACTTATTCCTGTGTTGAGTGCTGCTGCAACATCTAATTTAAAAAAAAAAGCTTTCAGGGTATGACTTACTGTAAATTTCAGATTTTTAGTAGAACACCATGTATTTTTCCCTAAAGAAGGATGCAGAGCAATCGTACCTTCAGGTACGTGCTCAAATCAGTAGGCAGGCTCTCCTTTCGATGTTATTCGCTGCCACACCTGCTATTGCACTTGGCCCTTAGAGAGATAGGAGATCTGAATGCAACCCAGGCATCTGGCTTGACATGGACTTTTGATGTTAAGGTGACATGCAGCCTGCCTGCAGAGGAACAATTTGAGTACTGAAGTTGCTGTTGGAAATCATAAGGTTGCAGGAGAAACTGTTGCTGGGATTTTTTAATTATTTTTTTTATGAGCTGCAAGTCTGGTTATTGCAGGCTTTGAAATAAAGTACTTAGTTATACAAAGATTTTACAAGTTCTTTCTGTGAAAAGCAAACCAACCTGTAGTCTGACTGGGGTTGGTTTTTTTTTTTTTTCCACCCAATTCCTGGGTGAAAAGCACAAAAGAAAGGCTGTGCTCAGTTGGACCAAGCTGTACAGTGAAACAGCTCTTTCCTTCCAGTTCTCTGTGGGGATGGTGCCCTACAATATGAAAGCTGCCTTCCCTATATCTGCTGAACAGTGCTACTGTTCACAAAAAAAAAAAACAACTGTTCAGATGCACAGCTAATTCTGACTCTCTGGAGTATTAGCTGTAGCTCATTGTGCCTACCATGCAAGGGTTCGTGTTTCCATCAGACAGGATGGGCATGTAGCCAGTACACTCATGCTCATTACAGCCCTTTCTGTTTCTGTCCAGTCACAATCCATGCAGCAAACAGATTTCCGGATGCTATGGCTTTATCCACTAATGAAATCTGAGACTATGTCTGGGCATCTACCAAGCAACCTCTAAATTCTCTTCCCTGTGAACCAAAATGTCCAGAAATACTAATGCTGCATCATTACCAAAGAGTTTCCATGCATGCATCTTGCACATGTGTACAGCACAACCACCTGTGCTCATGTGTATGTTCTGGGTGTTTCCAAGCTAGCTGATGAAGACACATTTGCAAACAGAGGCTCACATCAGTGCTCTGTCCTAAAGATGGGGAGAATTGCCCTAGCTGGATTTGGGTGGAGGCTGTGGCTGGTTTATCTGTGTGCTCAGTTCTAGCAACCTGTTGCAGATTTGAAGGGGTAGTACTGAACTTATAGAGGATGAAGTGCTTCAGTTGGGGCTACACTGTAGGGTGTCTGTGTTAAGGAGGGAAGTTGGACATGTCACACTGCCAGGTTTTACTGAGCAGAAAACACTCACGAGTTGAATGATGAGCCAAAGATAGAAAAACTATCAGCATGTGGCTGTGTCTCCTGCTAGTGAATCCTGCTAAAATGCAGTTTGTAAGCTACATAAAAGCACCATTTCAGCTCAAGCTGGTGTTAGTGCAGAACACAGTACTTACTGTATGCTTGCTACTTGGAGCTAGCTCCTTTGCTTAGTGCAGGGTTGTCACAACATCAGCTGCATTAGGATCTGGCTTAGCTCTTCCAGCCAAGGCAGGCTATGGGACCCTATATGGTGGAGAAGTGCAGAACAGGAAGAAACCCTGAAGTTCAGATTGAACCTTTTCCTGAAGCCAGCAGAGCAGCTGCTGAGACACTTTTCAAGCATTTACCAGGCAAGATTTGACAAAGGGCAGACTGATCCAATGTGAATGCATTGAATCAGGGTAGCTATTTATACTACTCCTGCAGGGATGCTGGGTCAACCATTTCCCACGAGCTCTTAATTCCTTTGTTCGTTTTCTCCTATTCGTAAGAACCTCTCCAAAAACTTTCTTAGGAGGTGTGTGGAGGCTTTCCCCTCTGCTTGCACTCTTACACATTTCTCATTCCTGGCTTGGGGACTTTTTGATTCACTGAGGCTCTTACTTAAGTAATCTTGCCGAAAATCATCAGTACTGATGAGAGAAACGCCTCAAACCTGTTCAGAATTAGACAAACATAGATCAAAATCTTATACTTTAGAGGAAGAGGAGTTGGTACCCAAAGCCTCACCATCAACCAAGTACTGACAGACTGTCATTGTGGCTAGAACTGAGTGTGTGTGAGGGAAATCTTCAAAGAATTTTCTATAACCTGTTTCTGACCTGGTGATTGTGGCTATTTGTTATGGCAGGGAACTAGAGCCTTTACTTGGACTGGAGGGCTGATGGTGTTCCTGTCCCTCTATTCAAAGCATCAGGTCTAGCCTGTCTTGATGCTGGTCTGGGCAACTAAGTTCTTACGTCTCGTGCACCTGATCCTGTAGCCTATGAGGATGGCCTCTTTTTCTCACCAGGCTTTTGCTCTAGATTAGCAGATGAAGGGAACCTGTTTTCCCTTGTCTCAGGAAGAAAACTCAGTGCTGAGACCCTACAAAGAATGCAGACTTTAGACTGTTCAGTGTATCATATGGAGTTCTGTACCCATTCCTTGAGAAATGCTGAGCACAGAAATACTAATTTTAATTTGTAAATTATTATTTTTTATTTTTCATATGGCCAGTCAACTGTACAGAGGTTTGTGTGGTGTATCCCGCAGTTAATACTCCCCTTGAAAATTGCAGAGAAGGGGAAAAGAAGACTGAATCATCTCTACCCTTAGCCAAGCAACCAGGCATGCATCTGTGCAAGTGTGTGCTGGCAATACTAATCAAAGAAGTGCTGCCCTACCTAGCAAACACTCTGGTTTATGGTAGCAGCTTACTCTTTGCTGATCACCATGAAGTTTTCTAAAAACCACTGACCCCCTCTTAATCTTAATTTGACTCTGGCAACCAGACTAGAGGGGTTGCAGTTTCCTCTGTCACAGTCCCATAGCAAGTACAATGCTTTCTGCTGTTGTAAATGAAAACCAAGCAGCTGAGAATCTGGCTAGATGTGGGGAAAGCATACATAGGTAAACAAGTAAAGACACAGACTTATACCTGACCTACAGCATGTTTCTTTAAATCTCCACAATTATGGAGGATTATAAGAAAAACAGCTGTAAAAATGGCTGGGAGTAACCATACAGGGAGGCACAGTGTAATTTTCTTATACCTCCATCAGATAACATCTGTGGAAACCAACATTTCTCCATGAACTGTCTAATTGATCCTGTAAATGGAGCTAGAAGGCTGGAAAAGGATAGCCACCAACTGGAACCATTTCAGTGCTATGACTGGGAGGTATGTGAACTTTCTCTTGCAACAACCTGTCCTCAACATACTTCTTGGCCTTGACTCCAAGTAGAAACTCTTCAGTGGGCTTGTGATGGGAAGGAAACGTGCTCCTGAGTGAAATGAGAGATGATTTTCCTAAGGGACAGAGTCTTGCCAACTGTTTAAAAAGGTTTTCCTTTCCCTGAAATATCCAAAACTCATCCTAAAGCTCATAACTGTAGAAGAACCATGTATAGAGTAGTTGGACGTAGAGATAACTGCTGGCAGCAACTGGGATAAAGACACTACTGGAGCAGAGGTGGGTGTGCCTGATGAAGTGCTGGGGACATCTCTGTTGCAGACCACAGCATGGTGTAGAGGTGCCTAAGTGGGCCTGAAGGAAAAGGTTACTGCAGCCTGGTTCAACAGCCTGCAGCATAGACAGAGCCCCAGGTACATACAGACCCTTGCCAAACTAAAGCTAACAATTACCTTGAGGCCAGAGGCTGTGCTGTTGCTCCTCTTATCCAGGGAGCACTGCTGCAGGATGCTATGGCAGTGTTACAGCAAAGGTCAGGAAGAGTGTGTTTTGGGCAGCATGCTTCAAGCCCAGTCCTGCTGCTTTCACTTGGGCAGGACTTCACTTGGAAAGACTCCCAGAGGTGTATTGCAAAGAGGGCTAGAGACTACTCTAGCCTACTGCTAATAGTCATAACATATCCATGCAAGTCCATAACAGCCAGGCAGCAGGAGCCATTACTCAGTCTGTTACAATTTCAAAGCAAGGTGCCAGGCTTGCTCCACTACCTAGATATTGACAAGCTGACTGAAAAAGAAGGAGGAAATTTCATCTGTCTTGCACATCATTATCTTTCTTATCTGACTGATTTTGTGCCTCCCCTTCCCACCTTTCTGGGGAAATAAATCAAAGGTCAAGAGTATATTTATGGAGCACAGGCAATAGCAAGAGACTTGGGGAGAAGCTCCTGTTTATGGAGCCTTTCCAGCCCAGAGCCTGGCATGTTCTTATATGCCAGAATAAGCATGTTTAACTACATGCATTAATATTCAGGTCATGAAGTCATCAGGAATTGTATTTATTCATTTAAATAAATGGAACAAGCTTTCCAGAGCACTGTTGTTGACAGCCCGTTCCCTCAAGGCCCTTCCTGAGAGAAGCATTTGCCATTTTGCATACATACATTTCAATTAATTGCAATGGGTTGACTGATTAAATGAAATAAGATTATTAATTAAGTGACAGTTGTAGAAATCAGCTGGGGTCAGAGTAAACACATGGAAAAGACAAGTGGTTCACTTGCAGTTCAGTTTTCACCTCAGATCAATGGTTCTCTTGTCATTACTTAGGTATGGGGTGTTTGAGTACTTCATTAGAACAGTGCACTCACTGCTAAGACAGAAGAAAGAACTTTGACTGAGGCAGACACTGTTCACTGAAAAACAAAGCAGCGCTATTGCCAAGAACCCCAGTATCTTCTCTGTGCTTCTGCTGCCTCAGATCCACACTCTGAACTAGGCATTTCTTTCTCATGTTATCTGTTTGCCCTGACTGTGAAAGGTCAATGGTACTGGTCAGAGCCGAGAACAATGCTAGATTCTTACATTCGTCTCTTCCCAACCAAATACATGCACAAATTACAGCCCTACCCTACAACACCAACAGTGCTCCGGTCTTAACTTCTGATCACTCTGCTGCAGTGTTACACCAGCATTACCAGTGTTAATTAACCAGTGTTGCCAGGTATGGTAACAGCATACATCTGTTGACAGGCTGCCTTTCTCCTAGTGGCACATCCTGGTGTTCTAATCCTGGTCTTCCTCTGAGCACAAAATAGGTGAAACCAGTCCTGTGCTTAATATCTGATTCATTAATAGATAGAGAACATTGCTGAGGTAGGGATAGGGTCATTTAAAGGGTATGTGCAGCCTGGTAGAGTTGTCTGAGGGTCCAACCTTTCAGTAATGTATGTTTACAAAAATAAAAAAAGCAACAGTCTGTGTACTTAAAAATCCAGCCTGGACTCATGTCAAATTCTGCCAGAAAATGAGTCTGTACTCCTTTGTGCCAAAATGTGGGGATTGCTCCAGGTTGCTTTACTGCTCTTGGCCTTTTGACCAGAACGCCAAGATTGCTGTAAAGAGCTAGGAAATGCCAAGTGATCCTTGGGCCATAGGAGACATGAATGAAGTGGGTAAACCACACCCAGGGAGTGCACAAAGCCACACAGGACCTGAGAGTTCAGATAATGCTCCAAGTATTGCTGAGACTTGAGAAACACAGTTGTTCCTTCGCTTATCTCCTTTCAATCTATGAAGCTGTGTGCTAAGATCAAAGGGGTTTTCCCTAGAAAAATATTACTATTAGAGGATGTCCATAGAAGATCTCAGGAGACCAGATCAGTGTGTCTAAACTCAAAGGCAGAATTTGGTTACCCCAGTACCACATGTCATCTACCAGCCCTGTTGCAATGGCCTGTACTAAAAGTATGTAATGATGCTTGGTGCGTGGAGTCAACCCGAGTATGGCATTTTCATTGAGTTTGCATAGCCAAGGCCATAAGAAAGGAAAACAGAATCCCAAAAGGCTGCTCCGGAGGACATAGGTTCTGGCCTACAAATTGGAGCTGCAGGGGGAGAGGGGGAGAGAGAGAGTTGCTGAATCAGCAGAGGTACGGCAGAGGACTCATAAGGATACCAGTTCCTTAATGTCAGGAAATGTGTTTTAATTCTAGAGCCATGCTGTTAGGATTGGCTAGAGGAAGCTCTTGTCTCTTCCTAAGACCCTGGAATCCTTCCCTTGGCATCTATCTTAGAGTTCTAGAAACCAGGTGTTAAAGACCTCTTGTATCTTCCAGCCTAGCCATCTGTCAATGCAGGATCGATCCCAGTAGTCTGACAACGAGATGACTTCTTGCCTTTGATGGTGGTGGGAGGTAGTATGTTTTGGAACTTCGGCATCTGGTTCCCCACACCCTCTGTTCTGATACCTGGCAAGTCTGCGCTCAACATTTTACAATTTCTAACTGTAATAAACCTGGTGATATTCCATATGGCATTTTCCATATATCTGCCTGTTAGACTTGATTTTATCATTAAGTTAGACTCATTTGAAGCTGCAAAAGTGACCCCAGTTTTGGCAGGTGAAGAAAGATACAGCAGTCCAGAGAAGAGCCCGAGGAATGGGATTGAAACAGGGTGGGTTGGGGAGGCTGGATCCCCCTCACTGTGGGAAGCAGGGCACCAGCAGAGGCTGACAGCAGCATGCGGATCCATCATCCAGTAGCACCTGGTACATGGGATCCCAAAGTGGGAGGGAAGCAGCATCCATCCTGCAAATGTGTGATGTGCGAGGAATGTGAACTGAAGTTAAAAGGGAGTCTTCTGCTCTTCCTGCTCAGCACGTGAGATCTGACTGGATCCAAGTTGTCAGGTGGCCTTCTGAATGGAAGGACTCCATGGGACCAGGAGGTTTGATGTTTTCCATCTCTTAGAGGGACTGGACTTGCTTAGGTAGGAGGAGGAAAATCCAAGCCATTCAGAAATTTACATGTATAGGAAAGTTTGGGTTTTACATATTCCATAGGGATTTTTCAGGGCAACCAGCAGTAAATGTTACAAAACTAAATATGAAACTGCCCTTTGTTCCCTACACTCATCCAGCCAGGGTGGCACCTATGTTTCCACAAGCTGGTTTGATGTATTGACTAGCTAGATTCTTCTCTCCAACTCCCTCTGCTGCTCAAGTATAATAAACTGTCTTGTGATTCTAGCTCCAAAGTGAAAAATACCTCTTCAGTAGTGGGAAAACAAGCAAACAAACACCTTAGCAGAGGATACAAGCTCATTCAACACAATCTACCTTTCCCATCTTAAGAGGACTGACTGATCATTGTCCAGATAATTTTGGAAAATTAATCAGTAGAAAGGCTATCACTGATAAGCTTTGCTTATTTATTACTAAAGTGACAGGTGTTTCCAGGGTAAGGTGTCTCATTCTGACATCAACAGGAGAGACGAATAACTAAAGGTCAAAAAGGCAGCACAACAGGAGCACTGAAATCACGACAGCTGCTGGAAACATGACTTTTGGCAAAGTCTGCAGAATCATCTTACTGCAGCAAAACTAAGGCAACAGCCCCATCATTCCTGTGGATGGCAGCTGGCTTGTTATCTCTGTACTTGTTTTCCACAAGTAGAAAGCACTGGCTGTCAGGGATAAAGACAGTGAAAACTGCCCCAGCAGTCAAAGATCCCATGAAATGAATTTTAAGAGTAGGAACCTCAGCAATGCCCATCTTTGCCTACAGAGCTTTCCTACCACTAGAATGGAATAGAAACATTTTCTTTCTGAAGGAGAATTTGGCATTTTTAATGTAAATGTCAAATTACTGATGGCTAATTAGAGACCTTAACCCCAGAATTAAGTCTTAGGGTAGTCTGGGTGGAAAGGTAAAAGCCCAGCTTGAGAAGCTGCATAATGAGCAAACATTAACTATCGGGCACAAACCTAGAGAAAGCAGACGGCAGTGTGAGAGTATCTGATAATCTCACAGGTAAATATACGCGTAGATAGATTAATATGTAGGTAAGCACTACTCTGTTCAGTATACTCAGTAATTAACTCACCTAATCTATGTCAGAATTCTCTTTGATTTAGCTCACTTCCAACCTACTGTATAAAAACAATCAGCATGTTATTCCTGATTGTCAGATCCAATACCAGATCTCTTGGTTTAATGAATTACAGGCAACCCTTGAGATTGCACTCTCTACTTACTGGGGGCAGAGATGCAGGTGTGCCTACACTCAAGAAACACCTGTGCTGCCGATGAGCATAACAGGTACAAGAAAAGGCACTAGCCCTACTTATTCCTAGGAATTTCAAGTAGGCTGCTACATGTAGACTGAAGACTTGCATGGTACTGCTGAATGTGCCAGGTGTACCCAGGTGGATCATACAAGTTGTAAGTAAAATGAGATTAGTCTTGTGAACAGCAGAATTCCCTGGGAGGCTATTCAGGTTGTTATACCACTCTTCACTGTTGTCTCTGGGTACTTTCCAAAGGTCTCAGGCAAGTTCCTGAGAATTTATCTCATGCTGAAACCAGCTTTACCCTTGTAGAGGGGTAACTTTTCTACAATTTTTTGGGGCAGGGGGACTGGAAATCAGTTTTGTTTCTAATTCTTACACCAGTTCTTCTTTTGACACTGAACACATCCTTATGTGTTTCCATTCCCACATGTAAGGCATGGAAAACAGTATTTTCTGACCTTTAGGGTGGTTTGTAAGGATAAATTCATGGGTTTGCAATGGTCACCAGCAGGGGCCACTGACACCTGTGAATAAATTCAGTGATTTGGATACATTCAGGAGGAAGCTGTCTATTTATCAGCAGAAAGCGCTAACTGTCTTCCAGTCCATGGGATTTCTGCAGCCCTCTGTTCTCTCCTTGTTCCAGCAGCTCCTCCCTCAAATGCTTCAGTGCTATTCTTTATGCCACCCTTACAGTTAATGCTGACTACTGATGCAGAGGAATACATACTGGCTTAATGATGTCAGATATGTTAATTAATTATCACCCAACTGGCTATAAGGATGATTACAAAGACCTAGGATTTTAATTTCCTTAAAGCCCACTTGGCAACGCCAGGATCTGAAGAAGGTTCCTCATGTAGACATTTAATGAGCTAAAACACTTTTGACAGCAATTACACAGCATCTTGTACTTATGCTCCTTATTCAGACAAAGACCAAGGTCAAATCTGTAATTAAAGCTTTTCAGGAAGCCCTTATGAGTAGGATACAGAGGGGGCCCTGCCTTCAGTTATATTTTCTTTCATTTCGACCAAGGCACACTGTTGATGTGTATTACACTTGGAAACTGCTAAAAAGGCTGTTCTGTTATGAACTAAAGAGATAAAGCAAACAAATCACAGGCAAATAATTCTGAGTCCTAAGTCTGTGATTTTTGTGTTTGACCACTACTTCATGTACTTTACTGTGGTGATTAACAATAATAAATATTCATCTCTGAAGCAATAACATGTTTTCAGAAGCATGCCTTGCAATGCAGAAGAAGTACTTTGTGCTTTGCTGATCAGCTTGCGCTTGCTCTGTGTTACACCATCATCTCACTGCAGCAGGTAACATCTCTATGCAGCTATCTCCAAAACGTAGTTACCTCTTCTTTGATACATGAAAACTAAGGTGGCACACTTTTGCAACAGCAGCAAAGGTAGACTAGATGTATTCAAATAGGGTCTGAATTACATTTGTATTATGGCTCTCCTGTAGAATAACAAAGGCTAAGCTGGGCTACAGATGTGGTTTTATGTCAAAGCAGTGTAAGCAGGGATTAGCATATGTAGGAGTGAAGTCTTCAGGTTTTCCACTTCTCATTCCTGTGATCTCCTTGTTAAACAGAAACAGTGGCAGCTAATACATGAATGTGTTAAGCTGAGGCCAGGATGAGTAACTTATTAGGATTTCATATCAAAATATCTGGAGGATATTATGTAGTAAGTTTGTTCCCTGACTCTTCAGAGAAAAATATGCTTCAGCACAGGATGTTACACTGTTGTTTTTTTCCCGAAATGAATTTTGCTTAAGTGTCATTACAAAATTGTGTCATGGGGTTTTTTTTCAAAGATTCAAAGTAGGTTTTAGGTGTGTATTGCTAAAATTATGAAGAAATACTATGATTTTAGTACCAAGTGACACTAGGCATGATACAACACTTTTTTTTTTTTTCATTCCCAAGGGAAAACAAAATAAAAACAGAACTCAGGTCAAGTACTTTGAGGTTCGCTTAGAATTTCTGGTACACTTGACAAACCTCTTTTCATCAGAATATTTCATTGTTCTGTGAAAAATTTTAATCTATTAATTTCTGGACTTTCTGCAACATGATAGCATTCCAGTAACCCAAATCAAAGCTGAAGCAGTGGAGGTCAGAGTTGCAAGGTTGCAGTTATTGAGAAGTGTGGCACAGGCTTCTCTGAGAAGGCTGAAATTCTGGCATTCTGGTAATGGACTTGTGGGCTGCTAGAAAGCCCCTTCCATCACTAATAACTCATAGCAGCACCTGCAGTGAAAGACGGACTAGGATCATTTGGTTTTCCAAGATTCACAGGCTCAGTGACGGCACCCAACTGTTTGATTCTGTGCTTAGACCATTCCCTAGATAGCAGAAGGGCTGTGCCCACCTCTGTACCCATCTACACTATCACACTCCATCTGAAATTACTGCCAGTAATTTAACTGCTCCTGAGCTTTCAATAACAGAGCTGCACTGAGTTTATCCCCAGGAAATTGTGGGAATAGGCAGGAACAAGCTCCCTGGGATGCTCAGTTCAGGGCTGCCAGGGCCCTCACTCCCGGTACTTTTGTAAAGAAGATGCTGAACTAAGTGAGCATGAATAAGCTATTTATTAAAGAATAAACAACCTATGGACTGAGAAGGTATAGGATTAACCTAATAGCTGCTGGTGAAGTTGGAAGAGGCCAGGCCTTGCCATGTGATACTGTCTTTGCATTCCTGTGCCATGGTGAATGAATTGAGCAAGGAGACAAGCCATTCAGCAGTGCTCTATGTCACATACTGCTAGAGTAAATAATTTCAATACGCTTGCTCCCCTTCCATTCCTCATCATAGCCTGACTGACACTAATCGAAAATCGTCATCGATCCACATGGGATGTTATTGATGGTCCACTGGCTAGAGAGGTGTTTCATCTGCCTTCTCTCCACAGGTATCTAGCTTGTTGGATAGTTTGTCTGGAGTGTGTTGAGAAATGCTAATGAAATATAAACTGGGAGTCTGACAGGGAGGAAATGTCATGCCTCAGCTGTTTTCCACTTGTGTGAGAAAGACTGAACACGCATGCTGGCTACAAAGGTTTGCATCAGTGCCACTCTGTGGAATGTGACTTAGGTGTATTTGTCTTTGGATGGAGATGGAAACCCTGTGAGAGAGGATGTGGGTATTTGTGCACTGCAGGTACACATGCCATTAATGTTTCACTTGGATCTGATCCAAAAATTCTGGACAAAAGGAAAAAGTATCTCCAATTTGGGAACAACATTTCGTTCCTGCCTGTAGATATGGGACAATGGAGACATATTTTCTTGGAGGGAAAAGAGAATGGGTTGTTAGTTGTCTGGTGCCCTGACTGAATTAAGTTAGAGGAAGACCAGGACCTCAGGCAGAATTAAATCTCACCTTGTGTTCCATGAGGAGCTGCTCTGCCCATACAGCCTGGGCCAGGCTCTGGTGATGCTTGCCTGTGCCTGTGGCAAGAGCAGGGTGGCATGCCCAGAGAGCACCAGCAGTGCTGTAGCGTGGGTGTCTTCTCCACCCAGATTGGTGACCTGCTGTGTGGCTGGCTTTTGTCTCCTTGGGGTGTCTTCTGCCGGGGTCTCTGGGCTTTCTCTTATACTTGTGATCTGTGCTGGGACCACTTTCAAGTTTGTCACCATCAGCAAGTCTAAACACAGATTGATCATCTTGGAAAAGACTCTTGTTAAATGTGTTTAAGGCAAATATTTACTAAACAGAATAGATCATGCAAAGGCACCTCAAAATATGATAACTTTTTGCCAATAGATAATAAATAAACATTGCTAGCAGCCATCACATCTAAAAGCTAATGGAAACTCCCTAGTATTAATTGCTTGGTTCAGTTCCAGAGGCAGCTTATGAAAATGTACAGATATTTTTCCATAGATGTATCATATCTACTACTTTTCTTTTTTCCTTTTTGAAATACAACAGATTGCATGTTTATGTGCTAATTTCTGCTGCAGGCACAGCACTAAATAATCAGATTGACACTCAGTTGAAGCGCTTCCAAAAACTACAAGCACAAGTATCTGATTTCTTCATATAGGTCTTATGACAAAAAAAGCATAAAAGGGGTACAGACCTGAAAGAATAAATAAAAATTAATAGCTGCACTGGCAAACCCATTTTTTTAAACTATTAATGTTTGTGTATGTTATTCAACTAGTCTGTCTTAAAATGTGAGGGGAAAAATGGAGCTGCTCATATTCAGTTTGGTCCTCAAATTAAGTTTCTGTTGGGAGGCATATCAGTCCTTGCAGATTTGGAGAGCAGAACTGAATTTTTACACAAGATGCTTGACTATATCAAGATGTGGTTTTGATCTTTCCTGGTAAGCAGCTCTGGTTGTGGGTCTCATTTCTTTGTCCTCGCTGCTCCTTACTGCTGTGTATTCCCTTCTCTCTGCAGAGTTTTCTCTTTGTTGTTTTGCTTCTGTAGCTAGAGGTGTGTTTCTTTCCCAAATCCAAACAATTCAACCATCGCTTCCTCCACTTTCTCAGCCTCTACGATCTACGGGCTCTTGAGGGAAATCAGAGAGCATGTGCCTCCCAAGAGCTCCTCCTTACAAAGATTCTTTTTTTTCAAGGAGAAACAGGCCCATCTCTCATTGAGTGTCCAGCTTAACTGTAGAAGTAGCTACATCTGTCGAAGTTTACCCTGTTCCAGCAGATTAGTTGAGAAAAGAGGGAGAGAGAGAGAAGTGTAAAGAGGGGAGAGTCTTGAGAAAATAAACCCCATGAAAATGGGAAAGGAGAAAAGCTCACAGAGAAAAAGGGGCAGAGGAACTGAAATTCCTGTGACCTTTTTCATGTTTGCATGACTTTAATGTTTGTTTCAGGGTAGCTCCTGCATCCTTCTGCCCAGAGCTTAACTGCACGAATGCTGCGTCTGCGCAGTGGAAAATGGTGCCCTGGTCCTGGAGCTCACAGCCTGAACAGCCCAGGGGAAGGAGGGGAAGCAGGCAGGAGAATGGAGCTGGTCAGAGAGAGAAGGAAGGTTAAATTCACAGCCTGTAGGAGCTCCCAGTACTGGATCCTACCTACAGAGAGCTTCCTGCCAGTTAGAGACTTGTAACTACCCTGATGTCATACCCAGCTGTATTTTAACACATCCAAGCCAGACTTAATGGTGACAGAGTTGTAAGGCTGGGCTTGGGACAGCACGAATTAACCTGTCTATGCAAGAAAAGACCAGAAAAGCGGGTTTGGGAATGGCTCTGGCAATAGACAACTTGCCTGGGGACAATGCAGAAGTAGGAATTTTGACTTTCTAGGAGGTATCCCTAAGATAAAGAAGGTGGAGAGTATCTTGTCTCTGCTTGGTACTCAGTTGTGTCTATGTGTGAGAAAGATTTGTCACGTTTGAATTATGCCAACTCTGGTCATGGGCTGGTTGGTTGCTGCATGGCTCTCTCATTGGAGAAATACTCCTATAAAGATCTATCACTGAGAATGGCAGGCTGCCAGGCTGATGAATTAGTGTGATACATCATTCCTGTTAGGCACCCAGCTCTCATATATATCACCCGAATGGAGGCTTTCCCCAGGGAATTAAAGACCCACAAACAAAACCCATTTAATCATGGAGTCGGTACCACACTTCAGGCTGGGAGCAGCTTTGCTGGTGCCAGCTGAGAATCCAGGCCCACAACCAGGTTTTCCTTAGCCCAAGGCTGGGCATCATGTTCGCAGCCTTTCTGCTAGCATTGTGTTTTCTTGCAGATAAGCTTTATTTTTTCTTACTGCCTGAAGTTTTTTATAGAAATGGTGCAGTGACCACTGTTACTGCATACACAGACTCTGTAAGTAGTAATAGTATTAATAAACACTGGGCTTTTTGTGTCACCCCTTCTCCTTCTACAACCACACAATTTGTCCAAGAAAATCAGTCCCATCTCAGACAGGTTTGCACAGGAGATGTTGTGAAAGGGGAAGCAGATTTAACTACACAGAAACACTGCTTGGCAGTATGTTCCTGCTGTGCCAGAGTAAAGCAAAGCTGCGAGCTCCCTGATACTCCATTTCATGACACGGGGCTGTCCAGTCTTGCTGCTTGCTTCCTGCCACATCGGAGGGGCACTGGTCTTCATAGTTAGGTGTTTTGCCCTCATTAATGGTCAGAGGCTCTTAGTCAACTACAAAGTAGAATGAGAGACATTAGGAAAGTCTTCTGCCTCATGTGCATTCCCTAAGTGTGGAAGTTGGACATACTTGACACATAGCTTTCGAGCTGGATGCAGTTATTGACATACTTGCCTCCGTATACTTGGTCAGTTTTCATCGCGAGCAGCAAATGTCACAAGACTACAAGACTGCTCAGAGAAAGATCTGGTTGCATACAGCAAGTTGTGAACTTTCCCTCTGAAAACCAGCTACCTTCCTAGACAACAGCAGCACATGAAAGAGGTGCAGGGGATGTCATCCAGCACAGCAATATCCCACATAGACCTGGCCTGTGGTCAGGCACCTCATCTCATCTCATCTCATCTCATCACTGGTCCTAGGAAGAAGCGATGATCACCACAAAGCAGTTCAGCTACTAGAGCAGAGAGGGATTGCTGGGGACAAAGGAATTTGCCTGCAGAGGTTCAGCAGATGAGGTTGGTAAAGCAGTGTGAAATATTTTGAGATGGAGGAAGATACTTTAAATTGGCAAAGCAATGAGACTACCTGTAGCAGAGACTACTTATAGCTGACTGACTCCTGTGTGATCTGTGCTCAGTGGATGAGACTGTCTCTGACAGGACTCTGCCATACTAATCACACCAACAGCAAAATTAATTCCTGCATCTGTACTCAAAGCTTCCACATTAACACTTCAGATGCATATAGATTTCAGTGCTGCAGAATTTGTGGGTGAGGATGCGTATAGGTTTTGAAGTCAGAGAATACAGGCACAAGAGAAGTTGGCTCCTAAAGGAGAAGACACTAACAGGGGAATGGATTGTCAGAGATTATTTTCTCCTGTTACTTGTAGAAATATTTTCTAGAGGCAAAGACTGTTGGTAATTATCTCTTTCTCACTTGTGAGCCAATAGGCAGCTGAGCATGAAGCACATCTGTATTCTGTGCTAGATCATTTGTTTTCCTGACTCTGTGTTGATTCTTTTAAGTACTATGGGAATTCAACATTTCCAGTCTATTTACCCTTTGTAAGAACACTGTATGTATGTCTGTCAAACAGCAGTATGTAGTCAATTTGTAGACAAGATAATGCCCTATCCAAAGGAAATCAGATCATTCAGCCAGTGAGCAAAGGGCAGCACTGAAACGTGAAGTTTCTTGACACAACCCCTTGCACAGTGGCAAAGCGCGAAGGAATACTGAATCAAAATGTTACTTTGCAAGGCAGGGGGCCAGCGGCTGCTGAAAAACGTGATGGTTTTTCAGATGTCTTAGCTTAAGGGAACCCGGAGACTTGCAGATTTAAAACCTGAAAATGTGTAACTCAAAAGTGCTCTAGTGGTCCGGAAAAAGGCAGAATGCCTAATAGAGGTAGAGCAACAATCATAAATGTTAAGCACACCAAACAGGAAAGATCAAGGCACTATTACTTTTTATCTGGAGACCACATAGTTTCAAAGAAATAACAATACTGTACTTTCATAATGTATATACACTTTGCCGTGCAAAAATTGAAAAACTGATACCCCACATAACAAGACTGTAATTTGTCCGGGTATTGTAATAATTGGACTAATAAAACCAAACTTAACGGTAATGCATGTATCCAGAAGCGTATGGGCATCTGCCCATTATAATTAATTTATATTATTCAATAATTATTTAGTATTATAAATAAAAATATTGTGCTGATTATTGTTACATAATTAATACATTATTAAATAACAGAGTTTGGAGATTGCAAGGTCAAATCAGAGCAAAAGATGTGAGGCTGATGGCTGTGGAGCAAATGATCTCATTTCATTCCTAGAAGGGTGGAGGTCTGAACAGTCTGGAAGTGGATATAAACATTACAAGATACACTGGAGGCAGATGCGTTCTTGTACTGAAAGAACAGCATGCTTAAAACATAAGAACTGCAATAGCTACGTGGGTGATGTCAGAGAGACTACTTAGATTTGGCTACATGTGTAATTATCAGTATATATCTCAAACATTCATTTCTAGATCTCTATGGGTGCAGTTGCAGCAGAATTTGACAGGCACCACAAGGAAACTAGAAAGCTGCTTGATTTATCTAGAGTCAGTCAAAACATCTAGCAGGAGCTCTGGTGGTGCCCCATCTGCACAAGCCTGTAAGACCATCCTGGGCACATTGGAAGGAGCAGATTTCCTGGAATACCACAGGTGACTTTTTTGAATGGCAGTGCACTTTTGGTAAGATACGAAAGCTTATTCCAGCACAGCTGTGCAACACTATGAGGAAGTGCCATGCACCCCTTCCCTTTTCAATACTGACGTTCTTAGCAAGCTCGCCTTAGGATTACAGCTAATAACCTCAACTGAGCAGTTGCACTAGACCCTGCCTGGTTCAAAATCTCTGGTTGCCCACACAGAACCTTCACTTCACTCACTTAGACCATTTCAGATGTTACATGCAATGAGCCATGACAGGTTCCCATTTTAGACAGTCCATTTGAAGAGTCTTTGATGTGAGTTTCACTTCACTGTCAGAAAGCAAAAAGACGTTTTATATTCAAATAGACGTTACGTGTGCTGGGTCTCAGCAATCCTACTGTAGCCTCTTCTTCCAATGCAATAGGACCCTATAACTGAGTGGTCAAATCTGGAAAGACTTTATGCCCCTACTGCAGTTAATGAGCTTGAAAGTAAATTGAAACAGAAGAAATGAACTCTTCAAATGCTTTTGATTTCCTTCTCTTTGATCACCCATTCTACTTCCTTTTCCCTTGGGTCCTCTGATTGTTAATCTTACAGGTCATGGAACTTTTTTTTAAATAATACACCAGGAAGATGCTATTAATGATTAATAAAGTCTTTATATATTTCTTTTCAATAATTTAAGTTTGTTATAGTCAATGCTATTACACTAAATACCAGATTAATTAGTAAAGATAGGATTGCTGATAGGAAATTGTCACTGTAAGGTTATCCTGCCTTGGAAGGTGCCCGTTAATTAACACTTAAAACCCAACTTGGAATCGTAATAGACTTTACTATAGTTCTTGCCATTCTCACATATACCGATTAATTATCTCTCTTTAACAGTGTTACTGGAAGGAGTGTTGCAGAGCAGATGACCCATTGCTGCCCACGCACAGACATTTTATCAGCCTTTGCAGGAGGGGTCAGAAGCTCCTCTAACCCCTGCCCCGGCTCCCTGCAACGTCCTGCAGTGCTGGGCTCCAGCGCCTGCCCGGCATTTGCACCCAAAGGCTGTCTCTGGCTGGGCTGGGTGGCAGAGTCAGGCTGCAGTTGAGCCTGAGGACCTCGGCGCCCCAGACAGCAAGAGCACCAAGGCTGGGGTTAGACAGCCCAGGGAACCTTTTCCTCATGCTGTTTTTCTTTGACTTAAATCAGCATTTCCCATCAGAAGTAAAGATCTCCTGAGCTTATTACAGAGACCATAAACTCACCCTGAAGAAAATCTTGGAGTCCTGACAAAGCTCACGATGGGCTTGCTCTGAGTCTCTTGGTGATGGACTTCACAGTTAGAAGAGGTATTGGAGGGCTTCCAAACAGAGTAACGCAGGCTTATCGAAGCAAACCTTAATGTCACATTCACTCCCATCCAGGCTAACCACCAAGAATTGCTTTTTTTCCTCTGCCTTTCCCACTGGAGAAATCACTTGCATGGCTTTTGTGGCAAAACTGAAATCATGTACAATTAATTTGCCTTTGCACTGGGTGCACAGTCAGAGAATTAATCCGAGTGTGCATGGCAGCTCAAGAGCTGCTCTGACATTTAAATTCACATTCTAGACATGAGCCAGAAAAATGTTGCCATAGAAGAAATTATCAAGCAACTGGGGCCTTGCAGATAAAACCCATTACTACCATGGAATGTGATTATTCCTTAACTTCACTTAACCTTGATGTCAGAGAACCTGTTATAATTTCTTTCAGCAAGCATCCAGAACTGTTAAAAACAGGTAATCCTGTTGAAAACAGGAAAGGCATCTTCTTTTAACAAGCCCCAATTGTTGAAGCAGTGTCTTCATAATATCACCTTTCCCAAAGTATATGGACATAGTGAAATCTCACATGAGAAAAATATTTCCAGTATGTTACAGTCCTACATTATTTTTAGAGCTGTATTTTTTGTATTCTTGTTAGATAATGGCAGATATTGATCTAGTAACTCAATAATATTTAGCTTGTAAAGCAGAGTTTCATTTGAACAACGGCAGCCTAACTCTGGACAAACCTATGCCATTTCTTTACTGCAGAATCAGCTGCAGTGGAAGACATCACACCCTAGACACACAAGCTCATTCTTAGGCCTGACTGAAATTAATGGCAAAATTCAGGTCAATTCCTGAAAGCAAATATACCATTTTGGCCTGTGCAGCAGCCATGTGGGGTCTGGCACTGTCCTGCATTGTATTTTTGAGCCTCAGAAATGCATTATACATCATATTGTCACTCTACTGTATTAAAGTTCTTTTTTCACTCGCTCACATGCTGATTGCTTTAGAAGGCCACCGAGGAGGAAAAACTTTAACAAAGCAGAGCAATTTCTCCCGAGCTGTGATCTGCCTCTGAGTGCTCGTGCTGTGCCGGTCCGGGGTCCCACGCGTGCGGCAGCTGACCCACGAGCTGAAGAGCCACCCTTGGGAGATCCGCTGCCAGGGCACAGGGCACAGGCTGCACTGCAGTTCCAGCATTGGTGTCGCACCAGCAAACGCTCCAGAAATGCTGGTAAGGGACGAAAGGAGGAGGGAAGCTGCTGTAACCAAACCTTGCTGGAGTGAAGGACTGCAGAGCCATCAGCCTTGGGCAGCCTTTGCGCACAAGTCTGGTCCTCCAAGGGGGATGGGGTGGATGCGGGCGCAGGCAGCCTTGGAGACGTGCTCCTTTGCCCAGCCACAGGGCAGGTGCCAGCTCCTCGGAATGATCCCAGGCTGTGCCGTGGTGCCGGTGGGCAGACCTGCCACACTCTGGGGGTGGATGCGCCGTCTGGAGCCAAGTATTTCTGCTTGGCAACAGAACAAGCAAGCAACCAAAAATATTTTGCATGCCCTGTGCTCTGAATAGGTTGGGTTTGTCACTTCAGAACTGCATGGCCCAAACTAGCTCTAAAGCTGTTCAGTTATTGCCACACTTGACCCGAGCCTAGTACCTGCAGTGACCCCCAGGCAGCGGACTGCTGGTGTAGTTCATACTATCGCTAAAGCACCAGCAACTGAAAACTGGAACCAAAAGATTAATTGAGAGAGTCCTTCTTTGAACTTCAAGGCAATGGTGTTTCTTTTAGTAGTTTCCTTCAAAACACTTTAGTCATTCACCGAAGGAATGATGTCTCTACCATTTATTACCATTTTCCAGTAGTATCTTTCATGGTGACCCATGCACTGTGCCTTTATAAACCAGTTAATTGTTTTCAGCTTCCCCATTGTGGCAGATTTAATTATATCTCTGGTATTTAATCCAGTGATTTAACTCCTTCTCTTTGAAATCTCTGTTTTCATTACTTAGAGGCAGATTTAGATGTGGAACGTGCATCATAGGTCTTCGATATTGAAGGAAATATCCATTATTTTTTATTTAGGGCTTCCTAATAAGCAGTCAGGCTGTGGATGTCAGCCAGAATTACAAGTTTCTCCTTACCCTATCAACTGACATGCTATTAGGAAGTTTGGTGGTTTGTGTGTCAGGAATATACCCTTAATTGTCCTTATGACCTTTTATTTACTAGTCCAAACTAGATGGATCAAAACACCTCTTTGCTGATTGTTCGTAACATCTTGCTATTTTTTCTGTAGGATAAAAAGAGTTTTGTAGTAGTCTGAACCATATGGGTAGTCCCTCAGGGATTCTGGTAAAATAAAGATACTTTGAGAGCTTGTGATCAGCAAGGAAGGTAGTCCTGGAAAAGATACAATTCATCTGTTGATGCAGAAGACTTAGAGGCACAACTACAGACAAGGTGGCTGATTTCCATTGCTTTTCAATGGAGACACAGGCTGCTGTCTTTGGGAATTCCTAAGAAAATACCCTGGTTTAGACAGAAAACTTAAGATTCAGTTCAGAGTTGTCTGGAACTCAGATGATGATGATCAAAACATTTGTAAACCTATAGAAACCCTTTTGTCTGAGTTTCTAAGAAAATCAGTATCACCTGATTTTGCAGTTAAAATGTCTTGCAGCTGCTCTGACATTGAGTAGATGGGTTGCAGCATAGGTCCTCTGGGAGCTGTCATGTGTCCTTCAAGTTCTTTTTGGGTCCTTGTGGGAAGAGATGTTTGGTAAAGGAAACTTCAGAGATCTTATGTTAATGGAGAGGGTCAGAGTTAGATAAAATAAGAGCCTAATGCTTAAGTGGAGCTGCAAGTTTCTTAGCAGCTTGTGGAGATTTAGGATCTTCTCCTTTTACAAGAAAAAAACCTTTTCTTCCTACGTTCCCTGTTTTCAGTCTTTCTAGGAAGTAGAAATCCTATGGAAACACACAGATGTGCTTTCCTTGTGACTTTGCCAGCTTCCGAATCTAACAGGAAGCCTATATAGGTAATGGGACGCTGTATCAACTCTTGGGATCTCTGCATCCCCAGCGGAGGCTAAATAAGCAGAATGCAGTTAGGATAAAAGAGAAACGTATCTGGGCGGGCTATGGCAGCCCTTCTGATGCCTAGTAAGAGTTGGTGTGTTAACAGTAGTGGACTGACAAAGGGTAAATAAGGGCTAGAGCTTGCCCATTTGTATTGCTTGCTGCAGTAGGTGTTCTGGGTCAAGTGCCTGGGGAGCAGTGCTGCTGCTTTGTGATCCCCTGTCCCTGATGCACCAACAGCTTGTCCTAATCAACCTGCTCCTAGCGTGCATAAGGAGCTCCTGTGTTGTATCAGGGATATCAATCCAAGAAACCCTGCACAAATGCAGAGAGAAAAGATCTCGTTCCCTGGTGGGGGCAGGCACAGCACTGGGAAGCTGCTTGGCAGTGTGTCACTCTTCCCTGGGTGACTTGAGGGGTAGAGCAAGAATGCCGATTTCTACATGCTAATTAGCTACAGCAGCCTGGGCTTATGGGCTGCAGACAATAGTGCTGTTGTGAATGAATCCAGCACACACTAACGTGCTTTTCTCAGCATGCGAGATAACTTAGCAGCCTTTGCACACCAACGGCCAAGTGCCCCTCTCAGTCTGGAAGGCTGGTATCAGCATGGGGGGGCCACTCTGCTTTCTGTGCAGGAGGCACCAAAGCAGCTCTGTGCTGCCAGCTTTCTCACTTCAGGCTTCCCGTTACTTTCAGGAATTAACTATTTATACACCTGCCAGTCTTACACCATGAGAGGAGAGAAGCAACACGCTCTGTGCCTGGTAAAAGTGCTTCAGCGATGAAGCCCTGGGACCTTGTGGGTGCAGTGGCCAAGTGCTAGGTCTGTCCCTGGGGCGAGCCACAGCCTCGGGGCTTCCAGCCCTGCAGAACTGTGGCAGGAGGAGCAGTGCCACCCCAGCACCCGGTCATCTAAAATTTAAATTCATGCTAAAATTCATCTGTTTCAGTCAGTCTGGCTTGCCTAGCTGCATACCTGTACCTGCTGGAGTTTGGGCACAGTCACGTGCAGGAGTAAGAAATCCCAGGGTGTTGTGCTAGACTGGGGAGGGCTGACTTTGAGGACAGTTTCTTCTCCTGGCTCTGCCATGCATATGCTTGTCATCTGAAATCAGATTTTCTCTGTGCAACTACTTCTTCACTTATCAGTACATGCTGAAGTGCCCCTCCTTTTCTTGGCAGCGTTAAGCACCTTTAACTTATTTGTGTCCCAACAGCTCTAAGAACAAGATAAAGGATCCATCTCTGTGCTGACACAGAAGACACCAGAGGATATTCACCCAGATCCATCAAGAAAGACTAGACCCTCAGGGTTCTGTTAACACAGTCTAAAACTCCTCCAAGTCTCTATACATTTATAAAAAGAGGACTGTTTTGCAGAAGGACCTATTGCCATGTATACAGATGCACACACTAATTCATTTACAGGCTTGGGACTGTGAAAATCCCAGACATCGATACTGATGCTCAGTAATAGAAGACAGTGATACATAATGAGGAGCAAGGAACCTACTAACCTCTCAGGTGTTCTTAATAATGGGGTATTAATTGTTATGGGGCATTTGTTGGTATAGATGCCCTCTCCTTTCCTATAGGTAGGGTCTTGCCTTTTCTGTAGCAGACATAATTGCTCTTATTTTTCTGAGATGGGACTGTTCCGTGTAGTAAGATCCTGATGACAAGAGTAATGAGTGAGTTACATAGATAGGATGTAAACATATTTTGTGAAGAAGCTAATTTACTCCTAGATACAGTGGCTATCCAAAAATCACCTCAACAGGAAAACAGACCTCCTGTGGAGATGGGCAGGCAGCCAAGGACACAGGTTACTAATGCAGGCTGGCAGGAAGCACCCATTCCTCCAAGGCCCTGCAATTACTGCAGTTAGTCATGGGAGTGTGGGATCCAGAAGCAGCTGCTCTGCCAGTTTTTACACCTGTGCTTTGCCTCAATCACTTGAGTCATCCCCCTGGTGACCCCCAGCCCAGGGATCCATGCAGCCTTGGTGTCAGACCTCGTATTTCCCAGGACATACCCTCCTCCAGTGGGTCATTGCCTAGTGGTGCACGGACACCTGCATCCTTCCTTGGAAGCTGCAGCTCCTGTGACAGGGCACCATCCTTGCAGAAGCAGCTGGTGCAGAGCTCTCCCAGGAGAGATCTGGGCTTTAAGAGAATTATCAAGTTACCACCCTCGGGAGCAGAACACTTTCCATCATGATCCAGACTGAAGGGGCTGCCTGTCCCAGTCAGCTAGCTGCTTATATATGCCATGGGTGTTGAATGCTTTTTTAGGCAGGGCACCTGCTCTGGCGGCATTGCTCATTAATTTTTCTGCAGGCACTAATTAGAGGCCTCAAGTCCTCCTTGCTTGCTATATCTTTCATGTGTCAGTTCCACTTCTTCCATCTGCTTGGTTTTGCTTCTCTCTTGTCTGTGCTGACTCACCTGCTGAAGACAGCCTGCGCGTGTCAGGAGAGTCCTCGGGTGGCCGGTGGCCATTGTCCTGCCGTGAGCTCTGGAGGCAGCCGCTCCTTCTGTTCTGCGCCTGTGAGTTGGATTTGCTCCGTACCAGAACGGGCAGGCAAGGTGCGAAGCTGGCATCCAGGCGGCCTAGAGGGAGTAGAGGATTCATACCATGTAAGCTAGAGCCAGCTTTGACAAGGTCCAGCACTCCCTGTTGACCAAGAGCTCTCTAGGCTGTGATTTAGACCAGAAGCTAGCTTTGGCGATTTGAGTAATTCTTTCGGGGAAGCTGATTGTCGTGGTTTCAGCCCAGCTGGCAACAAATTACCAGGAGGCTACTCATTCACTCCTCCTGCCCCTGTGGGATGGGGAGGAGAAAATAGAAGGAAAATCTCCTGGGTCGAGACAAGGACGGGGAGGGATCACTTACCAGTTACAGTCACAGGCAAAAAACAGACGTGGGGGGGGGGGGGGTGTCAATTTAATCTGTTACCAATCAAATCAAAACAGGATCATGAGAAATAAACCTAAATCTTAGAACACCTTCCCCCCCCCCCTCCCGCCGTACCAGTCCAACCCCACACCCAGTTCTCACTCCCTCGTCCCCCCCGGGGTGC